>JAPEKM010000022.1:78014992-78025043 GCA_027575975.1 Cathorops multiradiatus
AGAAAGGAAGGCTGAACGAGCAGCGTGCCAGATGAAAACAGCTTTAATAAAGTAACGCATAGTATTTTATTGTAAGTCACGGGAACGGCGTTATAACGAGGTAAAAAGTAATTAGTTAGATTACTAGTTATTCAAAAAAGTAACGCCGTTTATTTCTAACGCCGTTATTCCCATCACTGATCACGTTATACAGAAACTCGTAGGATACAAATATTTTTCTGAACTAACCGGATTCATGAAAACGACATTTCCTATTTAAATGCTCCTGTGAACAACTGATGAATAAATTAATTCATATGAATTTGCTTGCGAAATGAAGCCCATTGTGTGTGTGTTTCGACAGACAGGGTAACCGAGAACTCATTCTCAGCTTGATTTGTGTCAGTACAAGACACACACACAGGCACGTGAAGGGCAGGGTCACACCGTTACACGCTTTCCGAGCTGAATCAGAACAGACTGACACCCATAATCATTACCCCTGACAAGTCAACAAGAGTCATCTCTCAGCCCTCGTTCTCTCTCTCACTTATCATCACCTGCACGCTGCCACGAAACCTCATAGAAAGTGACTAACCGCATAAAAACCTGCTTTTCCTCATTATCACGCCATGATTTTAAAAGGAGAGCACAAATCTAAACAGAAACATTACAAACTAAAAGAGCTGCCACACTAAGAAATGTGTTCCTTTTTTGTCTTTTCTACACTCAATTCCTTTTATTAAGGCAATTTTGCTTCACAAGCAACAAAACAGCTTTGTCTTTTGTTGGAATGAAGCGCTGTCAAGTCGAAGGAATATGCAGAGCAGCTGCTGAAAGTGATGGATCGCTGTTTAGACTCAATAGATTACAGATGACAGGCGAGATGGAAGTGTCTGGGTCTGTGTGAAAGAACGAGCTCCACACCAGAAGGGGGCAGTAGTCTGTATTTATAATAATATAGATCCATGATTCATTTTTATACTACATCTTTAACACAATAAAATTCATATTTAAATAATACTGGCTGGCTTTTTTCATGGTATATCAGATATATTCCATTCAGCTAGCATGATACTGAACGAGTCAAAGACGAGTAGCTGAATGGAATATATCTGATATACCACGAAAAAGCCAGCCAATATTATTATTAAGAACAGGGCGGTAACTTACCAATATTGAATGCTGATTCTGATTGAATGTAATTCAGTGTTCTGTCAATCCAATGTACTGTACAAAGTCAAAGTTCTAACAATAAAAATGGTACAAGTCCAAAAAGCCTGAACAACAACCCAGCTTATGCAGTATACAAGCTATATCCAGGTTGACGGTTCAAGTTCACAGTTACTTTTGGTCGGAGTTAATTGTTCCATTGCAGTTGTTCAAAACAAAAGGGCTTTGCTGAGTGAAGTCCACGAGTGAAGTCCTCTTGGAAAAGTCTCCATCACTTTTCCTCACCCCCAAGTAGACCTTTGACAATATTTCCACTATTGCTCTCTTTTCCAGTTTTTCGGTGTCTATTGGTATGTTTTTCTCCTGTAAACATGCATGAAGAATATCCAGTGAAGTTCTGTAACATTATGGGTGTTCAGCGCATCTTTCTCTTTAAGTCTTCCACTTTTAATGAAGCAAACTGGGCTGCCATGTTTGTGTGCAAATTGTCACAGTCACTTCTAAAAAGCCTAAAGTCCTTCCTGCGCCATATGGCAGCACCAATCTCCGTTTCTGTAGCCCTTAGCCTCTCGCTTATCACATAGCTAGGGTTACAGTGGGGGGGGGCTAGTCCTCTGGTAACCGTGAGAGTTTGACTCCCCACTCACATCTGTATTGCAGCGTGCCTTATGGGCCAGATGGTACCATTTTTATGATGGTCTTTGGTATGACCTGACTGTGAGTAGAACTCATGGTCTCCCAATCGAGGCCACTAGGCCAACTCATGGTTAACACAGTCACTTGGTAGCACAGAAGTTTGACATCTCTGACGTGTCTCTTTTCCAGTTTTTCAATGTCCATTGGTATGTTTTTCTCTTGTAAATATTTTTTTGACAAAAAAAAGTTTTGTCATTGGATCTTTGCATAAGCGCCGAAGTGTGATGTTGTGTTGTCTTGACAACGTGCAATATTATAACAATATTGTACACTCAGTCTCCATTGGGGAGAGTGGTGTAATACATGGAGGATAAGCAATGATAACAATATTGCATGCCATCATTAAACCCATGAGAAGGGAATAGAATACATGTTTTTATTCCATGGAAAAAGTGGCCTGTATGTATAATAATTCTCGATATTTCACTCTGATGACTTCACTGCCAGGGTTTTCCTGCTGACTAGATGCGTGTTGTCAAAATGGCGAACCAGTTCAAAATTAAAATTCTTGCATATTGTTTTTTGTGGATGTGTCCATGTAATATAAAGAACATTGCACGGTGGTGTGAAAATATGAAGTTTATCTTCTCATCTTGAAAATATTTTCACTTGTTCACTTCACTCACTTGTGAAATATACATTCATCACTCGAAGAAAGAAAGAAAGAAAGAAAGAAAGAAAGAACACCTTTATTCATCACACACTTGTGAAATTTCCTCTCTGCATTTAACCCATCTGAAGCAGTGAACACACACATGTGAGCAATGAGCACACACACATACCGAGAGCAGTGGGCAGCCATGCTAACAGCACTCGGGGAGCATTTGGGATTTAGGTGCCTCGCTCAAGGGCAAACCGGAGCAAACCCACGCAGACACGGGGAGAACATTCAAACTCCACAAAGAAAGGCCCCCGCCGGCCGTTGGGTTCAAACTCAGAACCTTCTTGCTGTGAGACGACCGTGCTAACCACTTACACCACCGTGCCGCCCACTAGATAAACATCATATCTTCGCACAACCATGTAATATTCTCTATATACAATGTGCTTCATTGCAAATACTTTAATTGCCAAGTACATTTTGACAAATAAATAATTCACTTGCATGTGCGGCCGATTGACTAGCAGTTAGCTATGTACAGTGTGCTAACCAACAACAAAGCTGTTAAGTTATATAAGCTACAACTTATAGCTATGCTTACCTTCCAATTTGCTCCTTATATGTTTCCTAATAACCTATCTGAAGAGTTTGAAGTGCATCCATCACATATAGCTAAGACATTAGATATTTAAATCGAGCAATTTGGCGTGTTTCCACAAAACGTTCAAATTCAAAAGTTAAAAGAAAACCCATTTGTGTCACTTTGCTGAAATTGAACCAAGAGATTCAGGGTTGCCAGATTGGGTTGATTGACTCACTAAGTTTTCTATGTCTTATCGATTCATACATTCAGATTGAAATCTGTCTTGATGTAGGAATGGTACACAGTGATGCAAAATAAAGCATAATCGATAATTCCTCTGAAATGCAGTAAAATGAAAGTAGCAAGTCTGATTTGAAAGTGTAAGAAATAAAAAGTACAGATATCTGTATTAAAATGTAGGGAGTAAAAGTAAAAAGTTGGCAGGAAAATAAATAGTCAAGTAAAGTACTAAAAGTCTAAAGTCCTTTCCCGTGCCATATGGCACATAGGGCAGCGCCGATCTCCATTTCTATAGCCTTTGTCCTCCCGCCGATCACATAGTTAGGGTTACCGGGGGTTTACAGTAGGGTTACAGTTCTGATCGAGGGGCGGACACGGTAACCACTAGGCCAGCTCTTGGGACAGTAAGTAAGTAACAGTTACCTGAAAATTCTGCTTAAAGCATATACGCAGAACCATGGCCTCACTTTTTGTTGATAAATGCCTTGAGACCTCAAGAATGGCACAGGAATAGTTTTAAGCATTAACAATAAATCTAATATAGTAAATTTTACGATTAAAATGATTCATATCGGTAGCGGTCCGAGTGAATGACCTTGACATCTGTGACGTCACCGCAGGAAGGTTCTCGGTTTCATCGCCATTTCTGCTATACTAAAAAACAGAACCGACTGCAACTTCAAGCTTCCATTTTGAGCTAATTCATCACCATGCCATGTAGATGTGTTGCTGGCGGGTACAGCAACACGACAGAAGGTGGATTTATGCTGCATTCATGGCCCAAGAATGTTCAAACTGCAAAGATTTGCGTGGTCTCTGAAGTGGTCTCTCCTCTGCACCTTTTACTGAAGACTCGTATGAGACCTCTGATCTGTTGGAGTGTTGGCTACAAGCCCGTATTGAAAGAGGGTGCAGTACCAACAACTAAAGGAAAAGAAAACTACAGGAAAAGGAAAGCTAGTTGAGTTGCACCAGTTCTCCCGAAGTGTGAGCCAAAGGTTGTTGCTAAAACCCGGGACAGAACGTGATGTGACATATCATCGGTCGGGCAATGACCTCCCCGCAGTTGTTGCTAAAACCGGTGACGTCCCGTCATGTGTTTTAGTAATTGTCTGAGCCGAGCAGTAATGGCGGAGTCCTCAGTGTGGAGAAAATGGAGAATGAGTGGACCAGTCGTCTGATATCTCTGCTGGATACACTACTACACCACCTTGCCGCCACTGTCGACCTCCTTTCTGATATTGCCAGTCCACTATTTGTCGGCGCAGAATTAAGGGGATTGGTGATCCTCTTCCCATCTTTACTTCTGAGAGCCGCTGCCACTCCAAGATGCTCTTTTTATACCCAGTCATGTTAAAGGGGTGGGAAATAAAATAAAAAAAGTATTGTACTTCTTCCCACTCCTTTTTCAAACAATGTGCAATGATTTGTAAATACTTAGCTCTTTATGTTATTTTATTTAATTTGAAAGTTGTGAAATTGCAACATGCGATTTTATAGCACATTTGTTATATAGTTATATATTTATATAGTTTATAGTTTTCAAAGAAGAATAAAATTGATCAGTTTCATCATTCCAGCGTTGTCTTTGTACTGTTTTCAGTGAGACCTCTGGTTTCCATGAGTTGCAAATCATCATATATGTATATTTTTTAATTTACAGTTTACACAGCATCTCAACTTCTTGGGACTTGGGGATGTTGTGTAGGTATATATTTTTTTCCCCAAATGAAGATCTCAATCTTTTGGTCTTCAGAATATTAGTGTGGATTAGAATGAGAGTGAATGTGCTGTTAGAGACGCACGCCGTATTCCAGTGGAAACAAACGGACCACGTTTAATTCTGTCTCCTGATGCTCCTGAGGTTTTTGTCCCTTTGTGTTGAAGTTCGTGTGGAATCGGAGACGACAGCAGCGTTTTACTGCACGTGCAGAGGTTCACAACGAACAAAGCGTTATTGATGAGAGTAATTATGCACGTAAACGAAGCGGACCAAATGCTTCCCATATTTCATGGTTTATACGACTTGTTTTGGCTGCGCCGGGGACGGACAGACGGACAACAGCTGGGAGTCGCTGCATTTCAGCTTCTTATGTATTGTGATTTAATGCTTTTTATTTCATTTTTTAAAATAGAGTTATTATTTAATGATCTTCAAAATTTGCTCCAACAGTAAGTAGTCAACTCTCCCTTCTTTGGACACAAGTCAGGATGATGTCATTGTTGGTATTGCTTGTAGGAAAGTTCTCATTTGACTCCGGCACAAAGCCAGAGATGACCTTGTGCTGGTCTGTTGTGGTGTTTTGTGTTTCTATCACGACTAACCCTCTCATCAGAGTCATGAAACTCTCGTCTTGGCCCGCTGTTCACCAGCTGAGACGCAGCGATGCAGTAGCATGACTCCATTCTCCCACATTCGTCATGGAGTTGCTACAGAAGTGCTGCGATGATGGAAACTCACTTTTTCTCCTTCTTTCTCCTTCACGCTCATTTCACTGACCCTGTAATTCCTGGAACTACAGGGCCAGCAGAGTTCAGCCTCCACTCCTGTTACGTTTCACATCATAACGCATAGCTAATGATTTTCTTCTTGACGCCACAGACACCGCACCTCCGCGTCCTCCCTCAAGAAACCGAGAGGATTTATCAAGGCCAAGTCTATTGAAATGTTTTCCACATCATATTGTCTTCAGTGATGATCAGTGTTACAGAAGTCATAGAGAACATTACGTCTTTCTTAAAACTGAATCCAAAGGCATCTGTTTTTCAGCTTTTCAGACCCGTTGTCTTGTGCGCGGTGGCAGCTGGTTGTGATATCAGACGGAATGCTATAATCTAATCTCAACCGGTAGCCGTTCAGACTATAAGGACTGAGCAGTGAATATCGCTGCGTCTCACTGACCGCATGAACAGAACGATATTTGGCGAGCTATCGCACACGCAAACACACCAAGCAGACAGACAGCTGTGTTCATGCTTCGCGTGTGTCATGTCCGTAATGACCCCCCGGGCTCGTGACGGTTCCTCTGATTACCAAACAACGGAAACAGGCGGGTTGTAACCCTGTTATCTTCCAAAAAAAGAATCCATTAATTAATTTATTTCCTTGACTGAACAATGTATACTTAGTCTATCTATTTTTAATCTTTTATCTCATGAATGACCAAGCAAATAATTCATCTCGCGTTCATCACACACCCGAGTGTGTTCCACATGCGCCCTCGCACTGCTGATCGCTGGGAACCCCAGCCTCGATTCTTCATAGCATTCTGTATAATTTTTCCCCAAGAACAATGGTGGCTACACAAACGTCCAAAATAATCCACTTTAAACCATTTATTCACAGCAGATAATCTGGTGTGAATAAAAACAATCTTACACTGATATAGTTTTGTCTTTGAAAGATGTAATTTTTACCACCATTTTATTTTAGGAATCTGCAACCTTGACTGAGAGTAAGAACTTTATCTCCTATCGCACGCTGTTTGCTCAGTGAGGTTAATAATCAAAGTATTCATCAGAATATTGAGGAGATTCATATTCACTGCCGATGTACGCTGGTATATTAAGACGACGCAACATAACTGTGTTAATCAGGTTATAAGGATCCATGTGAAGAAGTTTCTTGTGAAGGGGAAGCCATGACCTAATGGTCAGAAAAGCAACTTTGGAACTGGTTCGATTCCCTGGACCAGCAGGAATGGCTGAAGTGCCCTTGAGCAAGGCACCTGACCCCCCACGTCAACCTCTGGGTATGGGGTATGGTGTTCTGGTTAATGCCTTAATACCTGTAATGCTCAATGGCTCAGTGGTTAAGGCTCTGGGTTACTGATCAGCACGGCCACTGTGGGGCCCCTGAGAACATCTTTTAACCTTCATGAATGACCCTGCACTCCCTAACAGGCTGGGATGTCCCAAAGACCATCCATAAAAGAGGTTCAAGCAGGCAAATGGGGTAAAAAAAAAAAAAAAAACACCTGGTTTTCTACAGAAGGTGTAAGCCGTCTGAGCTCTTTCCTTGTTTCAGGAAAAACAACTCTTCTCAAGGATGATCATGGAATAACCAAACAAAATTAATTAGCTCCTTAATAGGTTCGACTGACAGATCAACTGGTAAAACAGGCAAGCAACGTTTCTTTTAGCAGATGGAAGTTTAGGCATCCATTATAGTCACAGGGGCAGAATTAGGGAAATGGCGAGCTGAGGTGAAGTGAGGACCCAAGACAGGCAGCGTGCGGAGAGAAACGTCTTTAATGAAGTAGAGGGCGGAGGGACAGTAGGGCTCGGGCAAAAACCCGTGGACAAAGAACGGGCCAGGAGGTCAGAAACACAGGAGCAGGTCGGCACGGTCAGGGGCAAAAACAGGACAGAAAAACCTTCACAAAAACCGAAGAACACAGGGACAAGGGACACCGAGGCAGAGGAAGCAAAAACACAATCCACAAGAACAGGCAGGTACAACAGCGGCAACAAACTACGCCAAAAAACCAAACCAAGGAATAATCCAGGCAAGGGGGAATCAAGAAGCCACAGTACCAAAGGGTTGTAACGAGGTGACCAAAGTCTACTAGAGACAGTCTGGCACCTGCGGTAGTGCCAAACAGTTCTTAAAAAGCCCTGGCTGATGGGAGAGGCGTGGCAGCAGGTATGGGAGTGCCACTTTAGGACATGCCTTCAGTAAGGCAGGACTGAATTCCTGTCCCGGATCCGGCGTGGAAGTCCCACAAACTCAGGCATGGATGGACTGGACCGGACTGTGACAGGAACCGTTCAGTGTTTAATGGGATGTTTCGTATATTTTTAAGAAAATGCTCAAGACAGCATTATTTCCAGTGGTCGTGGCAGATGATCACTGCTGAGCACGAGACAATCAGTTTCTCATGTTCAGTCCGTGTAAGTTTGGATGTAAATTTTCTTCTGGAACAGGAATGACTGATTGGGTTGTAAGGAACATCGTTAAACAGAGGGATATTGTTCCCAGATGGCATGGCAGAGGCACTTCTAAACACTATTATTCAGATATGAACACATGGACGATAGCTGAAAACATTTTCTCAGTAATAGAAGATTTCTGACATAGTTGTACAACAGTTTAAAAGCCATTTAACATTTGTTGCTAACTCATCTCATCTCATCTCATTATCTGTAGCCGCTTTATCCTGTTCTACAGGGTCGCAGGCGAGCTGGATCCTATCTCAAAATATATATTTTTAATTCCCATTTATGCAGCATACAAAAGTCAAGGATGGAGATACTATCCACTCATAAATTTATTTAAAAATAAAGGTTCTGCGTATTTCCTTTAAGGTGTCACAAATGTCAGTAAGTCACAGCCTGAGAACTGAGAGCATAGGTGGAAGGTTTGCAATCACTATTGGAGTAAGGAGCAGGACTCTTTCAGCGGCCTGTATGAGTCAGTGTTCCATACCTATCACATCCAAGTCATCAGAATAAATCTGAAACATGCATGATTTTTAAAGATTTAAAACACTTTAAAGTGTTCAAGTCATAGTTGATCTACTCTGTTTATTGAAGGTGAAGACATGAAGACTTTTAACACAACTCTTATCCTGTGTTTTTTTGGATACATGTTGACTTCTCAAACATGATTGATTACAGTGCATAGGAAAACGTTACATAGAAAAAATATACAATAGATTCAGTATAAGCATCTCTACTCTTTAGAAAATGTGCTCTGGATCACTTATCAATTATTTTTTAGGTTGCCTAAAAAGTGGTAATGAATACTACTGACAGGCAAGCAAAAAAAAAAAAGTTATCGCATAGTGTTTCTATAAGATAAAAATCTCTCTTAAAAAGCTCCCTAATAAAGATGAAAAACCTTGAAGATCTTTCAGGTTCTGTTTGGGTGTTTTTTTTTTTCTGTGCAATTATTTCCAACTTTGTCCTTGGTGAGTTGGAAGTAAGAGAGACATTTTTATGCCTAGTACAGAGACCAGGATAATGAGCCTCTCAGCTATGGCTTTTGGGAGAAAGAGTATGTGCATGCATAACATCTTCATTCATGCCCTGGTCCATGTGTGGCACATTAATGTATGAGTTAGTCATGTGCAGCACATGGGAGGTGGCCTTCAGGGATGTATGTGTTATTAATAATGATGGAAGCTGGTACTGGAGAGTGTGCATGTCCTGTTCTTGCACTCTCTCAAAAAATGTGGCTTGTCTAACTGCTGTTACGGAACACTGACAGCTGGGATCCTTCCATTAAATCAATGTCTCATAACAATGTTTTTGGTCAAGAAACACATCTTTTAAAAAATCAATTTATTATTAGTCTTAGATTATGTGGAGTGATCACTGTACAATATAGAACTACAGAACTATAACATTTTAAAAGTAACACATTAATATAGTATAAACATATTGTTCATGTTCCTGCCAGAACTACTGCCTGAGTCATGAGGTTATACAAAAATAATCCATACCATCTGACCAATGATATTTAAGAATGTAATGGTGCTGTGGTATAAAAGGCGACAATGACTTTGATACATTTGGGCTGGATGTCTGAAAATCTCACTGATGTCTGAACTATAATTACAATGGAAATACACACTTATAATAATCTCAAGTCCACACATATTTACTAAATTATTGAATGAAAACACCAAAATGAATGCTACAATTGGGGACGGACTGGCCAACGGGCATACCGGGCATTTTCCCAGTGGGCCGACGTGCTATTTGGGCCGATGGTCCCGACACTTTTTAAATTAGGCTATTATTATTTAGCCTATTGGTCTGAGCGGCCCATAAAA
>JAPEKM010000022.1:78390289-78400320 GCA_027575975.1 Cathorops multiradiatus
TAGACACAGCTATTATATGTTATAACTAATTCTTTTTAACTTTGCTATCTTCTGCTTTGGGATGGCATGAGCCACTACAACCCTGAACGCGTAAAATGGGCTTCCCCTGTTTTAAAAGTCAGCAGCCGCCACTGGAGGAAATCCATGCAGGGGAGAACTCCACACAGAAAGGCCCCATTTGGCTGTGAACTCAAAACCTTGCTGTGAGGCAACAGTGCTAACCACGACACCACTGAGCTGCCCAAAATTAGGAATCACGTTCTTCAAAAGTTCAAAAATGACCTTGACCTTGACCATATTTTTACTACGTCTCTTTGATTCTCCTGATTGCAGAGAATGTTTTGATTAATTGTCTCTACCAGCACGGCTGTAATAGTAATACTGACTGTAAGACAAATCAGGTTTATATGAATGACCTCGTCTATTGCATTATTATTTGTACAGTAACAATTTACACGAGGATGAGTATGGCTGCTGCGCCACATAAACATTTAAAAATGTATAATTGTTGAGATGATGTTTTCTATGATGTGAAATTTATTTAGCAGTTTTGAACGGTGTCTAAAGTGTCAGCGCTTTGGAACAGTCAGGGGTGGAGCTGTAACGTTGTTTTTAGACGTGAACGTGTCTTCAGGGCAAAAGAGATTGTGCTTTGTGGTTTCTCCATGACACGACAAGCTGCAATAATTTCAAATGAGAAAAAAAGAGAGACTGTTTATACCTGCTATAATGTATAGTAATTACAAGAAGTAACTCCCAGATGTTCCACAACATTAAATGTAACTGTAAATGGATTTTATAAAATTTTATAAATTTGCGACACTGCGTAAATATGATGATTTGCAAATCATGGAAACCCTATATTTCATTGAAGGTAGTACAAAGACAACATATCAAATGTTGAAACTGAGAAATTTTATAGTTTTTTGCAAACTAAAAGCTCATTTTGAATTTGATGTCAACAACATGTTTCAAAAAAGTTGGGACAGGGGCGTGTTTACCACTGTGTTGCATCACCTCTATGTTTACCAACATTCTGTGAACGTTTGGGAACCGAGGAGACCGACTGCCGTAGTTTTGAAAGAGACACATTATCCCGTTCTTGCCCAATATACAATTTCAGTTGCCCGACAGTTCGGGTCTCCTTTGTTGTATTTTGTGCTTCATAATGCACCAAATGTTTGAAATGGGAGACGGGTCTGGACTGCAGCAGGCCAGTTTAGCGCCCGGACTCTCTTCCTACGGAGCCATGCAATTTTAATCTGCTTATCTTATTCTTTTGGTTGTCTCTTGCGCCATTGTTAACCCTTTTTTGTCACTGGTCCTGATTAAAACAAGTGCTACAATGTTTTATATTTTCAGTAGTTTTATTGAAAAATGCCTCCTCATTTGTTTCAGAAATAAATAAGAAAATAAGGCTATGGAATTCACAATCTGCAGTTACAAACATGAAGCAGCAATACTACATACATATATATATATATATATAGTCTTGCACACAAATGCCAACTGCATTTGATACTGATAACACAACAATGAGAACAATTATATTCTGATTAAAATAAACAGGGGAAAAAGCCAAAAGAAAACAAATAAACGTCCTAAATATACATGACAGACATGCAATTCCACATTTGGTAAAACATTGGCTGTGAGTTGATATAAAAATACTGATGCTGTAAATATTTGGCTGAGGATAATGCAGTGGAGGCCACGGGGTGACTGTGGATGAGGATGAACATTTCTCAGGTGATGAAGGCGAGTAACATGAATGAATGACTGATGTGTGTGTGTGTATTTTACACTTGCTATGCTTAATGATCATGTTGGCAGGAAGTAGAAAGCGTAAGTATTTCTCACCAATAATACCAGTATATGCTGTGATTTAGCATGATGGTGCAGACAATTTACAAGCGCACAACAGGAGTAGCTAAAGCGGAAAAGTGCAGAGCCTCCGTCATATCAAGTTTACAGACCTTCATGATGGCAATGTGTGAAAACAACTTTAACTGGAAAAGAAATAACTTTACACTTATGCAAAGAACATCTTTAAGACGTTGCCCATTTGAATTGTCTTTGGGACAGCGATCTCTTGCGACGCTTGCTGGGTGAAAACTCAAAGTCTTCTTCAGGTATTTGGAATTCACGGGGCCGGGGCTCGCGAGGAACCGCTTCTGCTTGGAAATATCATTTTGCCCAGTTGAGCAATAAAGTAATAATACACTTACAGTCAACACAAGCATTGCATTGTAACACCACAGCCATGACACTGAAACCAGAGCAGAAATACGGGTTGGAAAATAAAGGACACTGGGGACTGATCGAGGAGGCGATACAGCGGGTTGATTTTATGTTTTTTCCCCCTCAGTTTTGACGAACAGAATGAGACAGACATGGGAGCGCGGAGTTCATGTGAATATTTAAACACCAAACATGGTGGAAGGTTCGAGTGTGTGACACGAGTCACTGGAACATGGCTGAGGAGCTTTTTCAGAAATATCAGCTGATGAGGAGACTTTCTAAAAATACCATCTTTGCTTCCATGAATACAAATATCTTTCTTAAAAAAAACACAAAACAACCTCCAGGGTCACGTATAAAAAGGCAAGCGGTTCAAATTGGCCCTGAGCAAAGTTAAAGGGAATGTCACTTATAGCACATCATCTTAACAAAAAAAAAAAAGCAATCATGTTGGCATTCAGCAAACAGCAGAGTACAAGGCACAAGCTGGCGACTCGTGTTAAACTAATTTTAGTGAAATTGGGGTCATTTACAAGGCACAATTAGTTTATTTACAAATTATAAAAGAAAAAAAAAACAGAGTTAGGCTAAACATCAGCTGTCTTGGCTATAAGTCCTCTTGGTTAGTAGGTGGTGGTGGTGGCGGTGGCGTGTTTTGGGTCATGCTCCTCCACCCGCCTGTTTGCTGTTTGGCTTCAAGACTGTAAACCGGCCCCTGCATTGCTGACATCACCCGTTGCTTTGGAGGTTAAAGTCGCGGCAAACTCTTGTTAGTACCAGTCCGTTATTTAATTTTGTGGCATTGTGTTTGTTTGTGGCTTTATATCGTTTTCTAAAGTGTTCATTAATCGTTTTCTTGGTGATTATCCTCATAGGACAAAGCTCAATCAGGACTCACTCATGATTTCAGAGTGAAAGCAGCACAGGCGCTTTAGAATGTTTATTAACCTGGAACAGGTCAGAAAGCGTGTTAGAGTTATGAAACTGTATCAGCAGGTTTTCACATACCTGATGCTATGTTAAAAAAACTCTATTGGAAACCTCAGTGCTAACGTAATTGTGAGGTAGTCATGCATGCACTACGCTAATGGAAAGCTATGCATGCACTATGCTAATGCATGCTATCGACGTTATTAGTGGTGTTTTCTAAAGTTACATGCCAGGTTTCTTTGAATAAAAAGCTACATACCTCTGTAATGCTGGCCATTATATGGGATCCCCACACACTGAGAGGAATCGCAGTAGCCTGGAGGGCCTGGTGGTCCTCGGGCCCCCGCAATACCATTACGGCCAGGTGGACCACGGAGACCTTGAGCACCGGTGTGGCCTGGAGGGCCTGTTCTAGATTCACCTGGTTGGCCTGATTCAGAATGAAACATCTTATTTAGAAAAGTGCTGATTTATATCTATGTACAGTACCAGTCAAAAGTTTGTACATCCCTACTCATTCATAGGTTTTTCTGCACTTTGACTATTTTCTACACTGTAGAACAATACCAAAGATATCAAAACTATGAATTAACATATGGAACATGTATAGAATTATGTGGTAAAGAAAAAAGTGTTTAAAAAACAAAACACGTTTCATATTTTAGATTCTTCAGGGTATCCAGCGTTTCCCTTGATGACACTTTGCACACTATTGGCGTTCTCTTAAGCAGCTTCATGATGGAGTCGCCTGGAACGCTTTTCAATTAACAGGTTTGTCTCATCAAAAAGATAATTAGTGCAATTTCTTGCCTTTTTAATGCATTTGAGATCAAATAGCAAATAATAAAATACAGTAAATTGCCCTATTCCACAACTGCAGTAATCATATTATGTCACGAACTGAACAACTGAGTAAAGAGAAACGACAGTATACATAAATTTCACCCAGTTGAGCTGTAGTGCAGGAGACGACCAAAAATAATAACGATGAGAGACAGAACATTGCTGGAAAAGAAGTCGTTAAAGAGTGAATATATTATTGCTTTATGCTTTAACGCTATTACTTTACACCGAATCGCTGAATCTTAGCTTCAGCGATTCACAACACCGGCCAACACAACACCGATTCTGCTGTTCAGCAAACAGAAATCGAGCAGTTTGTATCCAACTAGTGTAAAAAAAAAAAATGAGCATGATTTTTCAAAAATAATAAAAGGAATGCCTACTTTTTAAACAAATGTAACATTTTAAAATAAATGAACATTGTTTTGATAAATCAGTAAATGGTACTGAACTATAGATTTATCCACTGAAGGTTGATTTAATATTTTTCCACCTTTAGCTGAACTGTGCGACATGACTGGTTTATGTTTTCGACAGCATAAAGAGAAAAAAAATCATGTCTGAGATGGAAAGAGTTTTGCTAGAAATTGTTGGCCAGGTTCTATTATATAAGAGTGTAATAGGAACACGAGGAACAGTAAGATGCTTGGGATGGAAAATGATTCTGCTCGGTGTAAGGACAATGAGAACCTTATTGTTTTAAAAGACCCAGTAAAAACAAGCCAAGCGACACTTTCATTCAAACGCCGTGATGAAATAAATCAAACCAAAATAATAATAAATAAATAAATAAAGTGACAACTGTGTCGACAGCTATTTAATGGAATGAACCAGGCATGTGGGTTTGTGTGCATTTTAGATATGAAGTCTTACCAGGGGGTCCAGGCAGTCCTCGCTGTCCTCTCTCTCCAATCCCTGGAACTCCTCTGTCCCCCTTTTCGCCAGCTGGACCTGAATTCATACACATGCATATAGGGCATGATGAGAACAGGGAGAGAAACCCCATAAGCAGTAAATGCATGTGGATGAATGTAGTGTTGATCCAGAACTTCTGGAAAGACTTCAAGGGGAAATATAATTGAAAATGCAGAATGGAGAAGTCCCAGTATCTCCCCAGTCACGCCAAGAGCGAGGCATGTGTTTTGCTGCAGTGATGCTTTTGATCCAACTGGAAGTAAATGACAGGATGATTTGATGGATATTATAGGAGTTTTCTGAGTACCAGCAAGAACTCCTACAGACATGAGTATTGGTTTGAAATGCTATGAGAAATTTAAATGAATATCTATCATTGTAGATTTTACTAAATTAATTCATATTAAACCGAGTCTGTTATTTTGAGATAGAAATGAGCAATGGGTTGTTTGAATCCAATAATTGTCTATCCTCGAAGGTTCAAGGAACTCGATCTGACTGCCAAAAAGGAACAAAATTATTACAAGTCTGCAGGAAGCATTGTCCGTCAGAAACTGACATCTGTAATCAATGACATTCTTAATGTAAAGCAGAAGTCAGATTTGTTTTAAAATCAGCCAAGTACAAAAATATCACCAATATCTCATATTACACAGTAACCTAGCTGTGGAAGCTACAGTTGATATGTCTTGAAAGTTTATATGCCTATTGAAATGGTAAGTCATTTAGTCCGGATATATAGCTACCCATTTTTTCCAATTTAATCACTGACAATTCCAACCTACTAGTTAGTTTCACCAGTACAGGGCAACTCAACACTGTCAGTTGGCCAATGTTTTTCTGGCTGAAAGAAAGATTGTCTTTTCCACCCAGAGAGTCATGACAGCGATGCTCTCTTAGACTCCTGAACACGGACGGCTGTGGCATTGCTGGGTTTCAGACATGTGACCGAAGATAGGGTGAAATCTTACCATCACCATCGCCCACTCAGGAGCACTGGGATATACGGACTATACGTGTGTGACAAAACAAAATATATACTGTATACTGAAAGAATAAACAGAACAACTGCCTTATACTACAGTAGATTAGTCCATAACACATTTCATTTAACATTTCTATAATAAACATAACCATTTAGCCACAGGGATAATTATTCTAAAGTAACCATAAGGAAATATTGGTAACACTAATATTTATAAACTATTATAGGTGATTAACAGTTATTCCATGAAATCGAGTTGTACATGAGCTGATAGCCAACGAGGCACATAGCACTGAGCTATAATCCATGTACAATGAGATTGAGTGGAATAACTGTTTGATTCTATTCACATTCACTGGATATTGAGAAGCAGAATTTTTTTTTTTGTAAATTTGATAAAAACTTTATACAAAACATCCAACAAAACCATTTCTGCTTAGGCAGACTTCTTAAAAACCTATCAGTGGCGGCACAAATTGACTTTAGTGTTGTTGTTTTGGTAGAACGTGCCGTCTTGCTGTCATGCCGAGGTATAGAATAGCTTTAGACATTCATTTAATTCTTCCTTGGACATTTCAGTTCTGTAATTTTCAAACTTCTTTGAGCTTTTGAACCACTCTAAAAATAAATTAAACAAATTTTAATGCTTAAAGATGAAGAATGCAAACAAACCGGTGAAATGACAGGAGCAATTTGTGAAAAACAAGATAATAATAATTCTTGAAAAAAAAAAAAAAGATACATTCTGATCAAATACTTTCAGTCCATATTCTGTTGCTTTTTTGTATTTTTGGGTTTTTTGTTTTCGAACAGAGTTTTTATTTCATCCTTGGTTGGTTCAGCAATACGCTCCACCATTTTGTTTTTCTCTACTCATGGTATTTGAGCTGATATCCTAGTAGTAGAGTAACCAATCAGACCACGCGATTGCTCATATCCAGTGAATGTGGACAGAATAATAGCATTTATACGACAAATAAAATAAAGTGGGGTCGTCCCTTCTACCCAAAGAACATCCCAAAAAGTCTCCACTTGCCGATTGCCCTGTGGTGGCGGAAGTGCCATGTCACTATTAACGCCAGCATTCAGCTTACTCAAGCTGCCCAGACTTCCCTCTGTTCTATGTACATTATGCAGGAAGAATTAAGAATCCAAGCCATCCTCGACCAGTTTGACTCCAGTAACACCTTGACAGACACAAAAAGTGCATGGAACCTAGTGAAGAAGTTATCCAATAAATCTCCAAACCCGGTATTCATCCAAGGCGAAGATCGTTTGAAACTCTGGAAGGACCATTTTCAATGTGCGTCATCACCTGATAGCCCTACGCCAGAAAGGCCAACTGAGATCATCCAAATCTTTGAACTCAATGAGCAAATCTTCACTGGGCCGTTTGACCGTAATGAGGTTAACTCTGCTGTTGACGAGATGAAATCTGGTCGCGCTCCTGGGATGGATGGTCTCCCTATTGAGCTATGGAAGCTCCCAAACATCCGCGACTTCCTCTTTACATTCTGCAATAAAACCCTTGCAGTCAACAGGCCCAAGGAATGGGGTCTAACAGGCATCATCCCTGTCCCTAAGAAAGGTAACCTGACGTTGCCTGACAACTACAGGGGAATTAATCTAGCTCAGATCGCCTCTAAAGTGTATAACCGACTGTTACTCAATAGGTTGAGGCTGGTAATGGATAACTTCTTGCGCCCAAACCAGAATGACTTCCGTCAACTGTGTTCTACTAGCGCTCACATCTTAGCCCTCTGGCACATTATCGAAGAGCTCATGAACCACCATAAAAAAGGTGTGATCGTCTTTTTGGACTTTAAGAAGGCTTTTGATTCCATCAGACATGACACAATGTTTTCTATTCTACAAGCATATGGTGTCCCCCCTAGCATGGTCGAGGCAATCAGGACAGTGTATATTGATAACACTGCCATGGTTATGACTCCTGATGGTGTAACTGAGGAGTTTTCTATCAACTCTGGCATCCTTCAAGGAGACCCCCTAACTCCTCTGCTCTTCATCATTGTTCTTGATTATGCCTTGCATTTAGCCCTTTGCATGGATGATGGGCTCACTCTTAAATGCCGTAGAAGTTCTCGCGACCCTGCTGTCCATCTGTCCGATCTCGACTTCGCTGATGACATTGCTCTTCTCGAGGGCTCAGTGAATTTGGGGGAGGATCTTCTTCACTGAGTAGGACTGGCTGCTAAATCAGTTGGCCTTCAGTTGAATGCATGCAAAACCAAATGGATGCATATAAATTCCTCTTCTGACCAATCTCTCCATGCCCTTGACAACTCTACTATCGAGAAGGTGGATGACTTCAAATACCTTGGCAGTTGGATGAACACTGCTCATGACATTGACTCCAGAAAGGCCAAAGCCTGGGGCATCCTAAATTCTCTAAATCAAGGTGTGGGCTGCCCCGCTGTCTAGAGACACAAAGTTCAGAGTGTTCAAGGCCTCAGTCGAATCCATTCTTCTCTACGGATCTGAGTCTTGGTCTCTAATGAGACCACAAGAGCAATCCTTGGATGGCATGTACACCCGCATGCTCTGCAGAGTGTTCAATGTCAGTCAGCAGGACCATTGGACAAATGACCACCTGTACGGTTCTCTACCATGCCTCTCAACCATAATCGCCAAACGCTGTCTGGCATTGTGCGGCCATGTGTTTCATCACGATTAACCTGCCGCACAAGTTCTCTTGCGGGAGCCTGAGGCAAAGCGCAAAGCCGGTCGACCACATACCACCCTGAAAACGGTCCTCCAGCGAGAGACGGGGTTGAAGGAAGAACAACTCAGAGCAGCTATGCTCGACCAGGGGTCTGGGATAGGATATCTTACTAAGTCATCTGCCCGCCAGATGACAGATGATGATGATGATTATCTAGAGTGATATACAACATACCCAGAGGAGCCTGGGGAGCAGTTGGTGGTTGTGTTGGAAATACACTGTGTCAGGATCACATGATATGGATGTATGTTGATCAGACCTGTTCAGAGGGTTGGATGATTGTCAACAAGTGCGAAATCCGAAGCAGGCATGTTGGACCAATGCCTCATACACCACAGTATAACAGTAGAGTGAGAACACAAGCTGCTAGTCACACAATTATCAGGTTAAATAAATGCTTGGAGACAGACAGACAGACAGACAGACAGACAGACAGAATGAATTAATTAAGTGTTTGCTGCTGTTAAACGTGGACACAGTGATGAATTGGAGGAACTGTTATGTATAGAAAAGAGTGATGCTATTTTCCCGTAACAAAGGTGTATTCATCTTACACCACAGCAGTTTGCCAGAGACTTTCTTTCTTTTTTTCTTTCATTTATTTATTTATGCTAGCAGCACTGGTAGAAATTATTACTCTCACTCAGGATTTTTCTTCTTCTTTTCTCCTAACATTTTTTAGGATGCTATTTCTCCCTCAGTTTTCAACCAATCATCACCACATTTCACATGAAGAATACCTCTGGACTGAATTACATTGCTATGACTTTTGGTACTGATCTGGATCACTGATCCAGAATGATCCATAAAAAATGGGGTTTTTTTTCAATAATTTATAACTGTCAATTTTCATGATTTTTTTTTCAGTCAGTTTTTAAAAACAAATTTGTTCAGGGCATCAGGGCACAACTTTACCTCACTAAGCATCATGCTCCATCTCTTACAGTTCTGGATCTACAGGGTACTGTCACACCCGCATATGTTGGCTGACGAGCGCACTGCGAACTGATTCATGTGCCCAATAATGACTCTCACCGGCACTGGATTAAGGTGCAATCAGTGTGCATATATAAGGATGCCAAAGACTAACTCAGGTTCCAAAGTATTGAGTAGTTTAGACACATTACTGAGGCATGTGTTGTTTTGATTTCCTGGTTTCTGAATTCCTAGTTCCTTTGATTCCGCCTTTGTTTGTGCCTCGCCCGACCTACTGCTTGTTTATTGTTTCTCATTTATGCTTTCCAATTTGGACTGTTTACCTGATTGCACTTTTCTTAATAAATATCTTCTGCGGGGTGGCACGGTGGTGTAGTGGTTAGCGCTGTCGCCTCACAGCAAGAAGGTCCAGGTTCGAGCCCCGTGGCCAACGAGGGC
>JAPEKM010000023.1:320441-331828 GCA_027575975.1 Cathorops multiradiatus
CACCAAACTGGCCCCGTCCCGTCCCGTCCCTCAGCACACCAAACTGGCCCCGTCCCGTCCCTCAGCACACCAAACTGACCTCGTCCCGTCCCTCAGCACACCAAAATGGCCCCGTCCCGTCCCTCAGCACACCAAACTGGCCCCGTCCCGTCCCTCAGCACACCAAACTGACCTCGTCCCGTCCCTCAGCACACCAAATTGGCCCCGTCCCGTCCCTCAGCACACCAAACTGGCCCCGTCCCGTCCCTCAGCACACCAAACTGACCCCGTCCCGTCCCTCAGCACACCAAACTGGCCCCGTCCCGTCCCTCAGCACACCAAACTGTCCCCGTCCCGTCCCTCAGCACACCAAACTGACCCTGTCCCATCCCTCAGCACACCAAACTAACCCCGTCCCATCCACATGATCCTGTTCTCACGGGACACAGGAAAACTTCATACACAATAAAACATCAAACACTTCACATGGCTTTGCAGTCAACACCTTTAACCTGTAGAAGGTTTATTTTGTAATAATATTTTGTGAATAAAACTCATTTTTAGTTGTGTTGTGTCAGACTTTCGAATTTACTTCTTTAATTTTCTGTATAGAATTTACTCATTCATGAATAAACACATAAAACTTCATATACTGTATGTAACTGAAGATTATTTTTTAAATAATTATTTAAAAATGTAATAATGATTATTTTAAAGTAATTTATTTCCTAATAAAAATTCTTTATAATTTTGTAGCAAACAGAGGTTCACTCAGGTCTAACAGCACTTTACAACTGGAATTTGATAACAGAAAAGAAAAATGCAATAAATTATTTTTTGGAGATAAAAATCTTCAGATTTCGTAAGCATAATATTGTAATAAAAACTACAATATGAACTTTAATCATTTCTTAAACTGTTATTATTTCGTGATTAATCTCTGGAATCTCTCGAACCGTTTCGTTTTATTTGTGGAACTCAGAGGCGGGTTATCCGTTAGACCAATCAGATCGCGTCCTTTCATCCGGGGATTCCAGGATGTTTTTTTTTAAGCCAGTAAGAACTTTGCTGCACAGCGTAAAATATAGAATGCTATTGGAAATACAATACTTTAATAGCAACACGAATAACACTTTTTTAACAATTAATTATTATATTAAGTCAGATATGATACATGTTTAAAAAGTACGCTGTAAAATAAAATAAACTGAGTGAATGAATGAAGAGAAGTCACTTCCGGGAGCGGGGTACTACGTCATCACGTCGGCACGCGTTTGGGACTTCCAAGGAGGGAGGGGTGTGGTTATGGTTACGTGACTTCGGTCATGATTGGATGCGCTGCTGTCCTACTTCCGTGAGCAGCCATTCCGCACATGCGCAGTTGCCGTCTCCGTGTTAATTTTATTTACTCTTCTCCAAAGCTCCAAGATGGCCGCTGTGAGTGGAGCGCTCCCCTCAGCGCAGCGCTAGCCGCCGGACATGGACGAGCGGACAGCAGGACCGTGTGGCCGGCCATCTTTATTCACCGTAACCCGCCGTTGAGGAGCGGTGGTGGGTGTTAGTGATCAGTGTAGAGGCTGTGGAGTGGGTTAGAGCGGGTTGTTTGGAAGTTGTGTGAGGGTGAGGTGGTGTGAGTTGAGGTGGTGAGGGTGGTGGTGAGGTGGCCCTGCTCCTGCTCCAAATGGCCGAACCCAGGAAAGTCCCCTTTGTCAGTGTGCCGGCCCCCCCCGCCGCCGCCGCTTCTCCCCCGGGGTCTGAGGCCAGGAAGCGGCGTGTGGACGCGGACGCCGAGCTGAGCCGGGAGCCGGGACTTGGAGCTCCTGAGGCGGCCGGTTCGGGTGTCGCTGCGGGGCAGAGCGGGACCGTCCGGATAAACCTCACCCTGCCGGAGAGCACCGAGCGGAGCGCCCCGGAGTTCAGCTACAGCGACCTGCTCCAGGTATACACACACACACACCATATACACACACACCATACACGCCTCAGTAAGCGGGAAAGAACAGTGGGTAGTAAGTTGTGAGCTCCACTGTGCTCCAGCTCCCTCCTCATCTGTAAAAATATTCAGTAATAAGAATAAAGTTGACATGAACAGATCTGTTCTGCACTAAACTCTCCCTCCACCTCACTGAGCTCCAGGGTTACATTTATTCAACACTAAAACTCATCCATAAACAATTTTACCCTTTTTTTTTTAAAGAAAAGTTTAAAAACCCAACTGCATCAGAGTGAAACTCCTCACTACAGCGATGATGGTGGTTGTGATGATGGTGGTTGTGATGATGGTGGTTGTGATGATGGTGGTGGTGATGATGGTGGTGGTGATGATGGTGGTGGTGGTGATGATGGTGGTGGTGATGATGAAAATGATGTGGTGATGGTGGTGTGATGGTTGTTGTGGTGATGAAAATGATGTTGTGATGGTTGTTGTGATGTGGTGATGGTTGTTGTGATGTGGTGATGGTTGTTGTGATGTGGTGATGGTTGTGGTGATGAGGGTTGTGGTGATGTGGTGGTGATGATGGTTGTGGTGATGAGGGTTGTGGTGATGAGGGTTGTGGTGATGATGGTTGTGGTGATGAGGGTTGTGGTGATGGTGGTGGTGATGATGGTTGTGGTGATGTGGTGGTGATGATGGTTGTGGTGATGGTGGTGATGATGGTTGTGGTGATGGTGGTGATGATGGTTGTGGTGTGATGGTGGTGATGGTGGTTGTGGTGTGATGATGTTTGTTGTGGTGATGGTGGTGTGATGGTTGTTGTGTTGTGATGGTTGTTGTCGTGTTGTGGTGATGAAAATGGTTGTTGTGGTGATGGTTGTTGTGATGATGAAAATGGTGATGGTTGTTGTGATGATGAAAATGATGTGGTGATGGTTGTTGTGGTGATGGTTGTTGTGATGATGAAAATGGTGGTGTGATTGTGGTGATGGTTGTTGTGATGATGAAATGGTGGTGTGATTGTGGTGATGAAAATGGTGATGGTTGTTGTGATGATGGTTGTTATGTTGATGGTGGTGTGATGGTTGTTGTGATTATGAAAATGGTGGTGTGATTGTGGTGATGGTTGTTGTGGTGATGAAAATGATGTTGTGATGGTTGTTGTGGTGATGAAAATGGTGATATTGTGATGATGGTTGTTGTGATGATGTGGTGATGAAAATGGTTGTTGTGATGATGGTTGTTGTGATGATGGTTGTTGTGATGATGAAAATGGTGGTGTGATTGTGGTGATGGGTGCCTGGTGTGATGGGTGCCTGGTGTGATGGGTGCCTGGTGTGATGGGTGCCTGGTGTGATGGGTGCCTGGTGTTGGTGTGATGGTGGTGTTGGGGTGGTGTGATGTTTCTTTAGTAAGAAATCTTCCAAGAAAGTTTCCAGCACATACAGTGACATCATTGCGTCAGGGGCGTGGTTTGTGATTGACAGACTGATGAGCTTTAATTGCTTTAATTTTAAATTAAAATTAAAGCAATTAAAGCTGCAGTGATCAGAGGTTCAGGGGATAACTCTGAAACTGCAAGAAATTTAGTTCTATTTATTTTTAAACACTATATTAGTTGCTCTTATTTTATTTTTTGCTCTGTATCTGCACACTTGTGCAGCGGAGTCCGACTTAGTTTAGTTTTGGTTCTGAATGCGGTGCGACATCGAAACACACCTCCATAAACACGTGACACGTTGCAGTGATGGTCACTGTTGGTTATTTTCCTGTAAAGTATGTTCTTGAGTGAGCACAGATATGTGTTAAACACTTCATTATTTGCACGTGTGCAAAACAGGTTTTTACATTTGCTGAAACTGTTGAGACAGGATTGATAAATAAATATCAAATATCTGTGTAGTTTCGGCAGATGCTCACATCCACACACTGGTTTGTTTGTCAGTTAATTATCTGGTGTGTGATCTGGAATCCATTACACTTTGTTTACAATTGTTATTAAAGAATAAAATAATTTTTTTATATGTTTCTTTTGTGACTTCTTTCTCCCCGTGTGTGTGTGTGTGTGTGTGTGTGTGTGTGTTCATTTGGGCTCTGGGTGTTTGTGGTTTGTCGGTCGTCATGACGGATGTCTGGGGGGGGAGTTTATTTAGGTGCAGAAAGCAATTTATAGGTGATTATAGTAAAATGTTTAAAATCCTAAGGGCTGCTGTGGTTCGCTCACACACACACTTTTTTTTTTTTGCAGGTTTTATCGGCATTATTTTGTGTTTCTTCTTCTGTAAAACTCTCCACACCGCTTTAACACTCTTGCCGTAACCGTGTGGTTTACCGTCCCTGTGCTGATGTGATGGTGTTTTCAGATTGTTTTTGTCCTCAGGGTTGTGACTGATGCATCTGGAAGCAGAGTGTTTGATTTATAGTCTGTCTGTCTGTCTGTTCCGGCTTGAGACAAAGCTCCTGATTGGTCGGCTGCTCAAACTCACATTTCAGATTCAGTGGGAAAGAGACGCAGTCTGATCTGTTACCATGGTTACCATCAAGGGAATATAGACATCAAGCATGAAGTAGCGAATGACTGAAGTTGTTGATTTAGCCAGCGAGCTTTTATAGTCAGTGTGACAGCGCAGTGAGACTGGAAACGAGGCAGAACCATCCGGAACATCGGCACTGACCTGGAAAGTAATAAAAATTACACTTGGCCTCAGCAGCAAACACCTCAGATACAGGTTTCAGAGCTGTAAACACCGAGTCAGGACTCCTGAACTCAGTGCTTCTGGAAGTGTAAAGGCTGTAGTGAAAATCACGGTTTTATTTCCCTGTCAGGCGAAGAAAACTCCTCCCACTGTGACACAGACACACGACCCGTTTAATGACGAGCAACAACAGAAACAGGAAATGGAAATTCTGGCCAGGATGTACGAGGAGAAATACGTGAGTCCTGCAGATCATTTAATTCAGATTAAAATAATTATAATTTTACACATTGTTTCATTTCATTTGTTTATTTTCTTTGCAGGGTTCAGGGGGCAGGAGGAAGCGTAAGGATCGGCTCCAGGATCTGATTGATATCGGGTTTGGTTATGACGAAAGTGACTCGTTCATTGACAACTCCGAGGCCGTGAGTTCACAACTGCTTTAATTAATTAATTAACTTATATTTTATTTAAAATCATAGCTGAAATAGACACTCGTGTATGCGTATATATTCGTACTAATTTGCATTTTTCCAGTGTGTGTTAGTGTGAATAATGGTGTGTGTTGTGTGTCCAGTATGATGAACTGGTTCCTGCATCTCTCACCACGAAACTGGGAGGGTTTTACATCAACACTGGCACGCTGCAGTTCCGCAACGCCTCGGAGTCGGAGAGCGACGACATGGAAAGACACGACGACAGCAGGGTGAGAGGCCACGCCCCTGACCCACGCCCACATGTGCGCCCCCTGTGCTGTGTAGGACTCAGAGCTGCTCTGTTGTGGTCTGTCTGCAGGGTGATGAAGAGTCGGAGGGGAAGAAGAGGAGGAGAGATGAGGCAGAGCTCGAGGAGGAGAAGATGAACAACCAACTAACAAAGACAGCGTGAGAGTTTATATACGTTTATTACTTTACGTGTGTTTTGTGTAATTAATCCAGGCAGGGCGGAGTCTGTAGAAAAGACAGCACTCGTTATTTTACAGGCCAGTTTTGCGAAATCTGCAGTCTGAACGATAACGATGTGTTTTTCTCCAAAGACCAGAGGAGACCGCCGTACAGGATTCCACCTGGAGGACAGGTGTGCAGAGAGACACTTCCTGTCTTACAAAGTAAACTGACAGAGAGACAGGTTTATAGATGGAGACAAGACAGACAGAAATGGAGTGTGACAGGAAGAGAGAGTAAGACGGCTGTAAGAGAGTTCAGATTTGGACTGAAAGATATGAACAGATTTATTATTTTTTTTCCTCATAAACATCACAGAGAAACAGATCTGAGCTGTTTTTATTCGAGAGGTTCTCCCTTTACGTGTTCCGAAACATCACAGGATATTTTAATTTACTTTAAATTAATTCAGGGATGCGGTAGTCAGGAGTTCATTACGTTCAGACGGTGAACATCAGTTTAATTTTCTCTTCCAGCCGATCGGGAGAAACAGGACGGACTCTGATTATTGAATATATTTTTGAAGAACAGCCAGTCAGCTACTGGTTGGAAAGGCAGAGGAGTGTGTTGTGGCGATGAGGTCACATGGTCATGTGACGTGTCTCTGTGGTTTGTTTCTGCAGCATGTGTCATCCGGAGAAGAAGAAAAGGAAGAACCTGATGCTGACGGCGATGCTGAGACGCTTCGCACGCGAGAAGAAAGAAATGCACAAACTAAACCCGACTAACAGCGTACAGCTCCTCCACAGTGACGTGCTGCTCGGTGACCTGACCTCTGACCCTGCCATGATGTCACTGCTCACCTCAGCCAATGAGAGCGAGCTGCAGGATCTGCTGAGTGACCTGGAGTTCAGCGCTCTGGACATGGCACCTCAAACTCCGCTTGCAGAAAACGGACTGATGTATGCAGGGGCGGGACTGAGAACGGTGGGCAGGACTTGTTTGAACCAAGGGGTGGGGATTGTGTCCCCTCCCCCTCTTCCTGAAGGTCTCCCCGCCCCACTGGTCAAACGCATCGAGGATCTGCGTGTGGTGAGTTTATCATCGATTTTATCGTGGGATGTTTCTGTTTCTGCTCCGTCCTGAGTCACAAACAGTTTGTTCTGATTTTATTTTACGTCTTAATGTTTTATTTCTGTAATTCCAGGCGTCCAGGCAGTTTGATGAGGAGGGCAGGAAGAAGTTCTTCACTTTGGACATGAATAATATTTTATTAGAGTGAGTATGAGAGTGTTCGTGTTTCTCATTTTACTTCTCTCTGTCTCTCACACACGCGCGCGTGCGCGCACACTGTCCCACCGAGTGTAAGGTAGTGGACAAGGGGAAGTGTTGGAGATGATTTGAGACGAGCTCTGACTGTGTCGGTGTCTCACTCTGCAGTATTGAGCTGCAGGTACAGGAACAGTCTCCCTCCATTCGCACCGCTGTGTATTCGCACCTCGAGGCGTTTGTTCCCTGCAACAGGGAGGCTTTACTGAAACGCCTGAAAAAACTCAGCTTCAACATTCAGGTACACAGACACACACACTCGCATAAACACAATGCATTTTATCACTGATACAAATCCATTTCTTCACTGAAGGTCTTGGTAAGGTGTGTGTGTGTGTGTGTGTGTGTGTGTGTGTGTGTGTGTAACAGGATGATCGTCTCCGTACTCCTCTGCTGAAGCTGAAGTTAGCAGTGTGTAGTGTGATGCCTGAACAAACAGCCAGATACAACATGGACTGTATGACAAAAGTAGCAGCAAAGTACGAACATCTTGCTCACCTGTCTCTCTGCCTGTCTGTCTCTCTCACAAACACACTGTGTCTCACTGTCTCCAACAGATATACAGAGAAGGTGAATTATGTGGTGTGTGTGTGCGTGTGCGCAGGCAGCAGATGGAGGACTGTGAGAAAAACGTCTCTGAGGATGAAGAGGAGGAGAAACCTGGGAAACGAGTGATGGGGCCGAGGAAGAAGTTCATGTGGGATGACAAACTCAGGTGGAGACATGTTCTTTGTTGATCACATGATTCACATGATTCACATACCCATTGTGTGTGGTGTTTTTTTTTTTTTTAGGACTCTGCTGTGTAACCTGGTGCGGGTGAAGTTGAGGTGTTATGAGCAGGAGAGGAGTTCTCTCTCTGTAGAAGATTATCTCAAAGTCTTCATGGAGAATGAGGTCAAACCACTCTGGCCCAAAGGCTGGATGCAGGCCAGGTGTGTGTGTGTGTGTGTGTGTGTGTGTGTGTGTGTGTGTGTGTGTGTGTCGCATGTACTAAAGTAATCCTGTGTGTGTTCTGTATTTGTTAAAGGATGCTGTTTAAAGAGAGCCGTACAGTACACGGTCACCTCACAGACCTGTAAGTACTCAGATATATTCTATATAACACACACACACACACACACACACACACACTGGAGCCCTTAATGTGATACAAGTAATTAAAATAAATGAGTGTGTTGAAGCATTCCTGTGGAATCAGCACTGCACTGCAGTGTGTAGAGTAAAAATGCTAATGCTAGCTTATTAGCCATGTTAGCAAATCACTCCACACTGCTTCATGTTGTGCCGAATTGTGTTTCTGTTTCAGGGGGAAGAAGAAGATCGTTTCTACCCCGAGACCTGCGAAAATAAAGGTTAGGGGTGTGTGTGTGGTGTGTAAGTGTGTTGGACCACAGTTTATTATTGTGTGTGTGTCTCCCCTTTAGGAAATGGGATGGCAACTTGGGACAGTGCCTGGTGTAAGCCCCGCCCCTCTCTCTAAATGCCTACCCTCCGATCCAATCTGCTTGTCTGATTCACTGGATGAGGATCTGGCCACAAACTCTCTGGACTCCATCGCTCAGGCTCTGACTCTCCTCAACAATTCTGCTAACGGTGTAAACCCAGACCCTCCCCCCAGCATCTCCCCCTCCTCTCCTGTCATAGCAAAGCCCCACCCACATACAGCAAGCCCCACCCCTTCGTCACAGTCTTCCATGACAAAAGAAGTCTCTTCAGTTCACAGACAGACGGTGACTCCTGCTAGCAGACCCAGCAGCGCTAGCATGAACACCATGCCTGCTGCTAAGCTCCGCCCACCCCCAACGACCACACCTCTCCAGAAGCCAGTTGGCACAAGTGGGATGAAGCCTGGCCAAGCCATGCCTCTCTCAGCTCAGATGAAAAACCTATCGAGCAAATTGAGTGACAGTGGCACACAACAGCTGAGTTTGAACACTGTACACCCGAAAAGCTTTCAGCAGGTGACCACACCCTCTTTGTCGTCATCCCACCTCCAGAAAAAGGCCACACCCACTGGACACCATCAGAGGTTTATAACACCCATGCAAGCCACGATTACAAAGTCTTCCCAAAGTAGCAGCTCTCCAATAATTAAACTTACACCCCGCCCTCCTGCTCAGGCCACGCCTTCTGGCTGTGCACCCCGCCCTCCTGCTCAGGCCACGGCTTCTGGCTGTGCACCCCGCCCTCCTGCTCAGGCCACGGCTTCTGGCTATGCACCCCGCCCTCCTGCTCAGGCCACGCCTTCTGGCTGTGCACCCCGCCCTCCTGCTCAGGCCATGCCTTCTGGCTGTGCACCCCGCCCTCTTGGCCCCACCCAATACCCTACTATTACCACACCCTCTTCTGGTCCTGGTAATCACTCTTCAACCTCAAATCCTCCAAATCTTGTTCCTGCACACCGATCCCCTGCTTCTACACTTCCTCCTTCTGGCCCCACCCACCTCCCTTCAGTTTCGACTCCGCCTTCTCCGAGCTCCCACCGCTCAACTGTACAGACTCCTCTGTGTTCCGCCTACCGCCCGTCTGTTCCCACCCCACCCCCCAACTTCAGTCACCGCTCTCCAGCTGCCACACCTCCTTCTGTTTCTTCCCCATCCCCTTCCTCCTCCCGCCCATCTGTCCCAACTCCACCCACGTGCAGCCCTAAGAGTTCAGGATTCAAACCACCCTTCAGCCCTACCCCTGTAGCCACGCCCCCCACTTCCAGCTTCCAGGACAGTAACTTCACATCCTCATCTGTAATGACCAATCATGGACAGAGGCAGAGAGTGGGAGGAGCCAGTCAGAGCAACAAGACTTCAGCTACTCGTGCCTCGGCCCTGGGACTGCAGTCTCTGTCTGACTCCGCCCTCTTAAACCAGGTACAGAAGCGGATCACGTGCTGATTGTTTATTTCTGCTGTGCGTCTGTTCATCCTACAGGATTGATGAAGTGTCTGTCTGCACCTGTCTGTCTCTCTGTAGGTGTCGTCAGTGCCGTTGGGGTTGGGGATGTTCGGGGGTCTCGTGCCGGTCTCTCTGCCCTTCCAGTTCCCTCTGCTGAACTTTGCCCCGCCTGGAGCAGCCACACCCACCCCCAACTCAGGATACACACTGACGCCGAGTGAGTGCTGCACCCCAAGCTGCACCATGTGCCCGACCCTAGTGCCCCAAACTGCACCGTGTGCCCGACCCTAGTGCCCTCACACCATCCCATAATGCACTGCAGCGTTGCTGCTGCTGTGTGTAGTTTGTGTTGTGAATTGTCCAGTTTAGGATGCAGGGAGATGTTTAGGACACAGCCTAGTTTCAAACTGTTTTCTCCTCTTTTCCTTTATCGTGTCTGTCTCTCTCTCTCTCTCTCTCTCTGTCTCTCCTCCTGCTGGCGTTCCCGGTCCCTCGTGTTTCTGCTGTTATTTTTCTCTCTGTACATCAGACCTGTTTAAGAGTTTGCAGTCAGGTGTGCAGGCTGCTCTTCCACCTCACCTACAGCTCACTTTCTCAGGTAAAGTGTGCACTTCCTCCCTTCATCTTCCTCTGTTTTTTCTTTCTCTCTCTCTCTTGGTTTTACTGCTCGAAGAAATCTTCAGTGTGATTTAAAAACATTTGCAAGTCAAATGGGTTTGGTGACGTGCAGCACAATAAGCCGATGATTCCTGAGTTTATTAGAGCACTAACTCTTCCTCACTCACTCGTTTATCAGTTAGATAAATATCATTGAATTTTTCATTTTAAACATTAGCTCATTAGTTTGGATTTTGTTTTGCTTGATTTATTTAGTAGTATTGCATAAATTTTACTCATAGTAGTTATTTACTTATTTTTGTCACTCATTCTCTCCAGTTTGCTTCTCAAACACCAGGTTACAGATGCACCAAATCATTTTATCCCGAATGAAAAGTTGAATTTCTGGTGCATTTGTGTTTCCTGAAACTCCACACAGATGCGACGTGGCCTCGTTTACATTTCACTTTCTTTTTGTTTGTTTCAGAGTCGAACCAAAGTCAGGGAGGAGACATGAAGCGGAAATGAGACGAGACATGAATGTAATCACAAAACCCCTTCACAGAGCTGTTATTAAATATATACAACATTTATTATTATAATAATGATTATGACTGTAGTCATGAGAAACTGTGGTTTTGCTTCTGTTGTGTGTGAAGCTTTTGGACCTAATCGACTGAAACGAAACGATCCTCCAGTAAACGATTCCACTTTAAAGCCCTTCAGACCCTGAAAAAAAATACAAACGTGAATCCATGTAAAATAGTGACTTGGAAGGGCGGAGCTCCTGTTTTATCCGTCAGTGTGTGGGAGGAGTTAGTGTGTCGCTGTCGACCCCTGTGTTTAGTTCGTCTAGTGGGAATTGTTTAAATAATTTAAGGATAAATTGTGGTTGGTAGAAGAGAGCAACGGGACTTGCATGAAGATTCTTGAAAATGTTTCATGGCTCATCCGAAAGGCTTCTTCAGTTCTGACTGACTAATGGGGAGTATCAGATCTCATCATAGAATCAGAATTCTGATGGCTGCATAGTAGGTGGCTGATAAAAGATGTCTTAGACCCCCACCTCTGTTCA
>JAPEKM010000023.1:357581-375294 GCA_027575975.1 Cathorops multiradiatus
AAACAGGGGACGTGAACGCATGTGCTATAAAAAAAAAAAAAAAAAAACCAATGGGGTAAACCACTCAGAAGATACTTTTCTTGGGGCAAGTTTGATTGGATACGACGCTTTAACGCAAACCAAAGCCACAAGATGGGAGTGGCAAGATGGTGGCCAGATGTCTTCAGTCAGACCATCTAGACCTCAGTGACAAACTTACATTTACAATATTTGTGTACAGCTTAGATTTAATTTAGAAAGCAAATTAACAGCAAACTGGTCATTTGTTGGTTTAGACAAGCTGCATTTTAAGTTAAGTAAAAATTACCATACTTAAAAAAAAAAAAACCAGGAAGAAAGTGGATTGAAAAAGTACTTAGTTTCTGGCCCTTTCCTTTTATTAATCCATGTACATAACTTCACTAGTACACCCTTGTATGCTTAAGCTATATAACGATTCTTTTTAATACAAGATTCAGTTAAAATCACATCCTTGAGCTACAGAGCAGAAAATACAGGTTTGCTTTATAGCAATTTCAAAGGGGAGAAAAAAAAAAAACTCCAAACAAACAAGAATGCATGCTGAATCTTTATTTGCAGAGAATACAAAAAGCACAAGTGCCATTAAATCTCACCGCAGTGAGACGCATTCCAACAGATCAACTGAACAGTTGCAGGAGCCGGTTTCAGTGATGAGAAAGGAGTGTAAACTCGACAGACTCGAGATGAAAAATGAACCCTGAGAAATCAAGAGTGAAAACACCCATAAATACTTAAAGCTTGGAAGTAAAGGAGAGGAATGAACATCTGTAAATCCTCCATTGTGCAACTTAAGCAGCTCAAAAAGGCAGGAAAAAGTACAATGTGCTGTGACTAAAAAAAGTGGAAAATGGACACTCCGTATTAAAGGACGAGCTAAACTGGTTTGAAGAGATCCGATTGGCTGTCTTCTACAGGCATTACTCTGGTGTGGTCTCCGGTGTCTCACTGGTCACATCCATGTCCTCCTCGCTGTCCAAGCCACCACGGACTGCACGACGCACGTTGAGGGTGAAGTCACCGCCACGCCTGTAAGCACACACAGATTAATGCTGCTGGCATGAAACCGGTTCCTAAATATTCCCCCCCCATCCCAAACTGCAGGATTTTAGATCTCATTGTGCTTCAAGTGTCAGCACCGGAGTTTGCTCTTCAGGGAGCTGACTTCACGGTTCATGGCATCACTGGCCTCTGTAGCATCCTCCAGCTCTCTTTGTAGCTTCCTGCGGGAGGCGTTAGCACGCGTCACTTCTTCCTCTGACTCCTCCAACTGACGCTTTAGCTGCTTCATGCGAGAGTTAGCCTTCTCCACCTACACATTACCAATGGAACACAGCATTCTTCAGTGTACACATTATGCTGAAACAAGTTGTCAGTTTGTCTCAGCTGCACATAACTAGGTGACCTCAATTAGTAATTCATCCTGTACCTCAGTGTACCCGTTATGGTCTCACCTGGTCTTTAAACTGCTCACTGTTGCGTCGCTCATCCTCCACCTGCAGCACAACCTCCTTCAGTTTCCTCTCTGTACGACGCACCAACTTTGAAGACTGCTGTTTTTCCCTGAGAGACACACGTTGGCATCCTCAGTACTATATTCAATGCTCCTCCAGAATGTTCATACAAGACTTAGTGGCGTTATACCTGGACTCTTGCTCCAGTTGTTCCTCCAGCTGCAGGATTTTGGCCTCCAGGACAGTGATTGTGGACTTGTATTTGGATTTGACAGAACCTTCAAGCTCCTGCAGTTTGGCCTTCAGGTCTTTATTCTGTCGGTCCAGCTGCTGTCGAGCACTCTCACTCCTCTGAGTCGCACTGCGCTCGCCCCCCAGCTCCGTGTTCAGAGTGTCCACCTAAACACACACCACGTTTACTAACAGCATTTAACAGGCACGCAACAGACCTGCATTTAGATTGCATGTACCTGTGCATTTGCCTTCCTCAGTCTGTCATTAACAAGTTCAATGCTGCACTGTTCCTCATCAAGCTCCTCCTCCAGCTGAGCAATACGAGCCTCCAACCGCCGTTTCTCATCATTCAGTGCAGACCTTCACACATTTCATTATGGTTATCATAGGACTCACTCATGGTCATAGTTATTCAATTCCACTCAGATCAAATATCTTTAAAAGACCCACACTTCCACAATCTGAAGCTACCTCAGCAATAGCTTGTGCATGCTGACATACTATTGTGTCAAACAAAGTCTGAGGTACCAGCTTCAGATCAGTCAGACTCCACAGAAGTTCAGCAGGCAACTGAACGCAGTCAAAAAGTTGCTATACCCTACTGTAGGGCCACTGAAGTGGTTCGAGAGGAAAACCTAGCAATCTGGTATAGCAAATCACATGCACCTTAGATCACTCAAATTAGACCATAAGCCACAAACTAAATCAGGAAAGGAGAGCCTCCTGAAGTATAGAAAAGCTCATGCTGCTGGATCAATGCATCTCCATCTTAAGATAATCCTCATGTCATACTGTAGCAAAATTGACTAGGAATAAACTACAGAAACACCTTCAATAGGTAGCAATTAGGAATTTCAATGACAAAGGGGAAAGCAAGTTTCAAGCTACAAATTTAAAAGTAGCATTTAGGTTTTATTCCCCTTTGGGACCAAAGGGTAAATTCAGTGTACTAGGTCCCTTACCTATACAATTCAACTAGATAAACAGTCAAGCTTCTAAAAATAAATCCATTCTTCCCTTAGGAGCTGGCCATGTACCCAAATCCTTTAGACCCTTATCAGACTCCCAATTCCCCCCTCCCCATCAGCTGTCCAATATCAAACCTCCCTTTTGTCTCCAAGAGCTTAGAAAAAGCTATGCTCATATCTACACAAGAACATCCTTGAATTGCAATAATCACACTTGAGACCTCATCACAGCAGAGACAGCACTGGTTAAAGTAGTAAATGACTGCCTCTGATCAGAGCCCCATCTCCCTTCTCATGTTGACATTAATGCAGCTTGACACCACTGATCATACCATTCTCCTGGATAGATTAGAAAGTATTGTGTTAAGGGAACAGCCCTCTCCTGGCTCACGAGTTGTTTGATAGCCATCAGTTTGTGATGAATGGTGACTTCCCTACTACACTAAAGTTGTGTTCCACAAGGTTCCATCTTGCCCCCACCCCTTAATATGCACTGCCTATGGGTGCTCTCCATAAGCATAGTATTAGCTTCCACCGTTATGCTGATAACAGTTGCACATTTCAAATCCAGAGGAGTCCCCAGCCTAATACAACTGAGCAGTGTGTAGGACATTAGATGCTTATTAGGTCAGAGTAGCTCTGGAGGGTCTTCAGGCATAGAATGTTTTGGTAAACTGAGGCTGCCTCCCCCATATTCCCACACATTCACTTAGGTTTGTTGATTGTGGAGCCTCCATGTCCATTACCTTCTGCTCATCCCTTTAGTTATGCAGTCAGTCTTGCCAGAGTCCCTGCTCACCCTCCACACCTGATGTACTGTTAACCTTCACAGGACAATGATCATACCCAGTGATGTGCATTCCCCCCCCCATGCTACTAGATACCAGGTACCCCCATCTACTCTCTGAACCTGCTTGATGCCCTACTTCTAGCTGGAGTTCCACCTTGCTCCTGCCAAGATAGCTTAAGATGGCTTTTGACTGCAATTAATACCAAGTTTTACCATAACTTGGCAACTGCAGTCATGAGTGCAAAACTGTTCAAGTCTCCAGCAGTTGAGAACTTCACATTAAAGCTAATGAAGTTCCTGGGATTTTATATCTAGCTTTGCAAGTCCTTTTAAAGTGCACTACACAATTTGAATTATGTAATTAAGTGAAGAGTAATAAAAGGAATCAGGAGCGACACCATAACACAGTAAAGTCATGGAGTGACAGTCTGAAGTTTACATCTTGGAGTTGCAGTTGGTCACTTCATCATGCAGCTCATCCTTCTCCTGCTGAACCTGTTTCTTATTGCGATCAGCTGCAGACAGATCCTAGAGAGAACAAGAACCATCAATACTGCTTCCCAAACCACAAAGTGAGGCAGGCAAACTGTTGAAGCAGGAAAAAACAGGAACGCACTTCACATAACTGCATGTTTTCAGCCTCCAGACCCTTCAGCTTGCGTTCGTTCTCTTTGGCACTGTTCAGTGCTGCGTCTCTCGCTGCTCTGAGTTCATCCACATCCCGCAGCTGATCCTTTAACTGAGCCTAGACATACAGGAGACAATACATGAGTAACTTAGGAAAAGCACTGCACTAGCCCTTTGGTGAGGAGTGTCTGAGACCTGTAGTTTTCTCAGCTGTCTCAGTGCTTCATCCCGAGCTTTAACAGCCTGGTCAATTTGAGCCTCCAGGTCACCCAAGTCAAGCTCCAGCTTCTTCCTTGCTGATATGGCCATAGATCTCTGCTTCTTCTCATCCTCCAATTCCAGCTCCATCTCCCACACCTAAACACATGTACAGAGATCACAAGCAGTACATATCAGGCCTCCATGAAACCAATGTGATCATGTGACTAGTGGGAATAGGTAGATGGACATCCCCTCACCTGTTTCATCAGCTGCTTTTTCTTCTCCTCTCCAAGCTCATCTCGTCCCTGCAGGTCCCGCTCAAACTGCGCCTTCATGGCCTGCAGGTTCACCTCCAAGCGCAGTTTAGCATCTTCAGTCAGCTGCAGTTCATCTTCCAACTCCTCCACCTGCAGCTTCATCTCCTCCAACTGCTGTTCCATTGCTCGCTTTGCACGCTCCAGCTCATGGACCTACACAGTATTGTTTGTTTACTACACCCCACTTTCATGTTCATCACTATTGCAGGAAATGCACTTTATAAAGCCAATTTATTAGAGAGTCACTACCACCATTGTTGAGTAGGATACTACAGTAAAACCGCAGACAATAATGCAAGTAATTCAAATGTCCAAGATCTACATGGCCACAGGCACACCCACCAGTGGGGCAAGACTTTAGTTACCAATTTATACACCAAAATCAAGACAAGGAAGCCACCAACTCTTGACCCCATTTGGATAGATTCAAATCTAGTGAATTCATCTGCTGGTTAAAATGACAACTCCATAATATAAAAAGACACTACAAAAAAAAAAAAGTTCAGCTACAAGAATCTCAGCTGGTTGAACAACCAGCAAGTGTCCATCACACCATGGAAGCATAACAGGTAAAGAAAGGCAAGTTGTACATACGCTCTTGCCAACGTCATCTTTAGAGGACACAAGATCCTCCATCTCAGCTTTGAGGATTTTATTGACACGTTCCAGTTCATTGCGCTGCTCCTGTAGAGCCTCCAGTTCCCGAGCCAGAGTCAGAGCTTTGGTCTCCTTTTCACGAGCCTCTGCTTCTGCTCGGTCTCGCTCCTCACCGTAACGAGATGAAATACTCTTCTCCTCAGCTAGCATCTAAAAACACCAGAAACAGGTTGAAGTCTGAGCCACACCCGATCCACTGAAGGATCAACAACCCCATGACAGTCACTCAAGAGGGGTTTTGTACCTGATCAAACTTTTTCTGCTTCCTCTCAAGCTCCTGGACAATCTGCCGCAGATGATCCTGACCCACCAGCATGTCATCAAGTTCACGCTGCAGTCGCACCTTTGTCTTCTCCAGCTTGTCATAAGCAGACGACTTCTCTTCCAGACACTGGTTCAGGTTCTCCATCTCTCTCTGTAGCTTCCGCTTCCCTTCTTCTGAAGTCTCCAGATTTACTGATTCCTGTTCCACTTTCTTTCTAATCTCAGACAGCTTTTTTTGGGGGGGAGGGAGGTGGCAAAAATGGACATGGGTTAAGGTCAGGAGGTGGATTAAAGTGTGGGGCATGGATTAAAAAGGTCAGGATGTAGGTTAAAGGGAAAGTGCAGTTATAGTGAGAACTGAAAGGTTACCTGTGCCTGAGCAGACTGAAGCTGTTTCTCTACACTCCTCTTTCCCTCCTCTTCCTCCTCCAGAAGCTCCCCAAGTCGGTTCTGTTCATCCTCGAGGTGACGCAACCGTGTGCTCAAAGCCAGTTTCTGACGAGTCTCCTCCTGGAGCAAATCCTGAACACAGAAGATAAACTTTATCAAACTGATGCCAGGATGATGAAATCCTGAACCAAGTCACTGCTAATCTCAAATATACAGGACTTCAGCTTCATTTTAAAGCTCATGTGATTTAGAAGCATTAACCTTTCAGACTTACCATTCCAGAGCATTACTCATGTTACACATTACCTGGGTATCCTGAAGCTGAGACTCCACAGATGAGCAGTCTTTAGCCGCTTTGATGGATTTACTCTCCACTTCAGAGAGAGTGGTGTTCAGACTCTCCAACTCCAACTGAACAGAGAAGTTACTTAGTGGGAGCTACACACCATCAGGTTTATTATAGTAAAATGTTTCAGGTTAATTACCTGCATTTTGCTCATTTTGTCTGCCATTTCCTTCTTCTGTCTCTCACTTTCACTGTGCTTCAGTTGGAGTTCCTGCAGCTGAGCTTCAGCTTTTTTCCTCCGATGTTCAGAATCATTTTTACTCTGAGTGACTGACTGGAGCTCGATCTGCAGCTCACTGTGCTCACTCTCCAGAGCATGTTTAGCTTTCTCCACTGATGCCTTGTTCTGGAGGACAGAGATTGAGAGGCAAACAAAGGGGAATAAAGAGTCAGTTTATCCCTCTTCTGTTTACTTCACATGTGTGGGTCATGTTTTACCTTCTTGGCCTGTTCCAGTTGCTCATTAAGCTCTTCAAAAGCCTGGGTGTGTTTTTGCCTCATTTCAGTGAGGAGCTGTTCATGGCTCTGAGCTTCATCCTCCAGAGTTCTCTTTAACTGAGCCACCTCAGAGTCCCGTTTAGCTCTGTGTGAACACATAGCACTCATTTCTCATCCTACATAGGATTTCTTTCAACCCTACAGCTGCAGACACTTACAGTTCTGGCCTTTAAACATGAAATTTGTGACCAGCATCAGTACCTGAGCTCCTGCTGAGCTGCAGTTGAGTCCAGTGTGTCCTCCAGTTCACTCTTCAGTGCCTCCAGTTCCTCACTCAGATCCCTCCTTTGTTTTTCACTTTTATTTCTTGCTGCTCTCTCCAGGTCCAGATCCTCCTGAAGTTCTGTAACCTGAGCCTCCAGTTCCCTCACCCTCTTCTGTGCAGCATTTTTCAGGGATGTTTCCTGCTCTATCCTGTAGGGGGCAACACAAGACACCTGGAGGAGACTGCTTAGCTAACTAGCAGAGTAGAAAATGAACCTACATCAGGACAATTCCTGTAACTGAGATTAGAAGACATTAAATACGGAGCACAAGTCTGCAGTTAAACCAGGTGTGACTGAAACCAGCCAATCAGGAGTCACTGCACCTGGCCAGTGCAGCCTGTAGCTCCTCCTCCTTTTTAGCAAGCTGTGCCCGAAGTTCAGCAATCTGAGCCTGAAGATCAGCAATGTTATCACCGAGTTCAGTGGAGTCATTTTCCAACTTCCTTCGGTTCTTCTCCAGTTCCTGTCGAGTCTTCTCTTCCTTCTTCAGACGCTCTGTACACACACACGATAAGTCACTACTCCAGCTAGCATTTCTCTCAGTGAAGTGAACAGCGAGTCATTTACCCTCCAGATCTGTGAGCATGGCTTCATGTTTGTTTTTAAGTTTCTGCAAACTTTTTGATTTCTCTTCCTCCTCAGTCAGGTTAGAGCTGAATTCTGAGATCCTGTCCTCCAGCTGCTTCTTCTCCTACACACACACATGCACACACACCTCAACAACCATTACCTTGACCACAACAAAGCAGTCCAGTTTTGGGTGCGTGTTTAGAACCTTGTTGAGTTTGGTATTCTGGTCATCCAGCACCATGATGTCTTCTTCTAGCTTTTTCAGTTTGGCATCTGTGGTCACCTTCTCCAGCTGCAGTTTCTGTCTTGCTGCTTCCTCCTCATCCAGCTGCTGCTCCAAATCCTGACACCACACCCCAAATTCAGTTTATGGTCATTAGATCATTTCCCCACATGCCAATACCTTAGGAATCCCTGATAAAATGTCACCCAGCCACCCCCAAGCCCTGATCTCCATCTCACCGTGATATTCTGCTGCATTTTCTTCTTTTCAGTCTGTAGGTGAGCAACCTGCTCCTCCTCATCCTCCACACGATTCTCCAGGTCATGTAGGATCTCCTCCAGCTCCTGCTGCCGAGCAGTCAGTCTAGCTCTCATCTCCTCTGCCTCAGTACACAGCTCCGTCTCTGCCTGCAGCTGCTCCTGTAGAGCCTGCTTCTCTGCATTCAGCTGAGGGACACCGATGGAACAAGTTAGATTTAAATTCACCCAACACAGCCAGCCACATTTTAAGAAAGGGTGTAGTTTTTACCTGCTGCTGTTTGATCTCATAGTCTTGTAACTGCTTTTCAAACTGCTGCTGTTTCTCCTTCACCTTCTCCAACTCCTCCTCCTTTGCCTGCATTTCCTCCTCCTGACGAGTCACCTGGAGCAGAGGCTTCACCTGTGGGGATGGGTTAGGGTCTCACTGTGGAAGTTCTGGGCTTTAACATTACAACCAGTTCATTAAACAGAGCTCTGGCATTCCAGGGACCTTCTGCTCACAACTACAAGTGTGGAGGAGACACACTGACCTTAGTGAAAAGTCTCCACCATTGCCAGTTCCTGAGCTTCAGATAAGCAGCACAGTTCCTCTGGATCACCCTCATTGCTGTGAGCTGCTGCTGACGCTTAGCAAATGCCCTACACAGTAAAATTCTATAGTACTGCAACAATAATGAGCTAAAGTCTCCTTACAGGGGGTGGGGAGCATATATTTTAAAAAAAAAAAAAAAGCATAAACTCGTCTTACTTGCGAGCAACATAGCCACGACACCAGGCCTGGAACTTGAGGATGACATCTGTGATCTTGATGTCACGTTCCTCCTCTAGATGAGCCAGAACTCCAGCACGGAAAAACACTTTACTTTGTCCAATCCGGTACAGATTAGAGTCTAACTCCAGAGCTTTAATCTGAGGAAAGGAGCAAACAGAAGTTAAAATTGATTATGGGAGAAATCCACTCCAACCTGAACACTGGGTTCACATCAACACTGTCCAAAACACTGGAACACCATTTTTAATTAACTTACCATTAACTCACAGGCCTGTTTGCCATCCATGAAACCTTTAGGGATTGCATTCGGAGTGAGCAGCTCATATCTGGAAGACGACAAGGAATAGGGTCTGAACATGTGCAAGTCAAGATAGACAGCACTTAATGTTACAACATGGTGTTTAAGAATGAGGCAGTGTGTACATACCTCTGTCTGAACTCCTGGAAGACAATGCGGTTGGGGAAGCCCTGTCTGCAGATCCTGATTCCCTCCAACACACCATTACACTTCAACTGATCCAGGACCAGGTGAGGATCCAGTTTACCCGCCTGAGCAAGACAAGTTCAGATTCATTTTAAAATACTGAAGCTTCAGGGTTTTGGATTGACTGCAGAGCAGTTTAATGGTCTGGCTCATACCTTTTTCTCATGGTTGGGGATGATGCAGCGGACAAAGTTAGGATTGGTGTTCCTCAGAGTGGTCATCAGATTAGCGAGCTGCTCTTTGTAAAGCTGGCCAACCGTTCTGAACATTCCTTTACGGGTTTTAAATGCCCCATGTACCGATTCCGACATTCCTGCAACTTTATCCAGTCCCACAATTCTGTCCACTGGATGGAAGAGAAGGAAACCATGTGCACTTCATAACTCAAGGTCTGAGCTTCACTCAAATGGACAAGTGGCAGGGATATGAAGTATTACAAAAAACATGCGCTGGAAGTTAAGTCTTACCATCCCTCCAGAGTTCAGATACAAATTTGTCTGATGAATGATTGAGCAACATTGTTACATTATCATTCAAAGGGTCCATGTTCTTCATCAGCCACTCAACTGCTTTATAATCCACCTGGGGGAGGGAGGAGAGAAGAGGCAGCAGCACAAGATGAGCCATCTAACCCATCACACTACCAATTCATAAGGGATCAGTTATCTAACCTGCCAAGACACCCCTATTCACCCACCCATTCAGCCCCTGCAACCCCACAATCTAGCTTTCTTCCAACCCCTCCATCACCTTGCCAGCGTAGTGGAAAACACAGAAGTCAGCATCATCTTTGAGCATCTTTGGTTTCTGGAATTTGGGATGGTTTCCCTGCTCCTGCACCAGCTTTTCCACAAATGTCTTATCTGTGGCTTTGGGGAACCAACACTCCTCATCCAGCAGAGCCAGAATGCCTGGAGGACCAGCCTGAAGGGAGGTTCAAAAAAAAAAAAAAAAAGTTAAACTTCAGGGATTTGACAGGATACTCATTACATACAGTTTTAGGTACAGTTTTCCATAAAAAAAAAAAAGTCACTCTTCCTGTACTCACAGGCCTCTCAATGAGGTCAATGCAGGGCTGCAGGTCCAGACCAAAGTCGATGAAGCTCCACTCGATGCCCTCACGCTGATACTCCTCCTGCTCCAGGATGAACATTGTGTGGTTGAAGAGCTGCTGCAGCTTCTCATTAGTGTAATTAATACACAGCTGCTCAAACGAGTTCAACTGCAAGAGAACCACAACCCTACATCAGAATCTGTTAATGTTAAGTCAGAACAGTTATTTTTTGTCCTGTCTGAAAATGAAGTCGACATACTTACCTCAAAGATCTCAAAGCCAGCAATGTCCAAGATACCAATGAAGGAGGCTCCCTGGCGTTTGGTTTTGTCCAGAGCTTTATTAATCCGAGCCACTAACCAGCGGAACAACCTTTCATATGTGGCTTTGGCTAGCGCTTCAACTGCAAACTCTGCCTGTTCCTGTGTCTGTGCTTTCTGCACGTAATCACGGCCCACTTTGATCCGTGGAGAGAGGATGGCACGCACAAAGTCGGTAACATTCATGCCCAACAGGTGGCACACTTTCTGTGCAGCTGAGAGAGCATGCCCAACACAGGATGTAGGATCAGAGATTGGATTCCTGCTGAAACTACACATGAACTGTAGCATCTGGGTGAAGTGTGTTACCTGTGTCATCTGGCATGGAGGCCTGATCAGAGCTACGCTCCTTCTTAAACATGACGTTTCCCAAATGAAGGACTGCAGATACCACCTTTAGCAAACCTGAGAAAAGCCCATCACAGCCCATTTTAAAGAGAACAGTTGGATATTATGATTGTCACCTTTATTCATCCCTGTCTTGCCCCCACACCCATGTTCAAAGCTTTAGAACGCCATTATCTTAAACATATGGGGTGAGTGACACACCTGTCTGCTCCTCCTCAGGGATGCTCATGATCCTGAAGGCATCCATGGTCTCACTGTAAAGGTCTTTGTCCTGCTGTCCTGGGATTGTCACCTTACCATTGGACAGGAAGCGATATTTTCCATAATCCTCCAGACACAACTCCGCTTGGAGGAAAAAAAAAAAAAAAAGACTTAAGCTTCACCTTTGGAGAAACTGGGACTGAAGTACACAGCTGGTTAAGAGGACAGATTAAAGGGTCTGAGCTAAAAGCACGGAAGATTAAACCTGAGTGTAAGATAGCATGTGTTCAACCTAGCACATAGTCTAATTGGTGGTCCAATCTGGGGTGCATTAGTTAGCAGGTGTGCACTGGACCCGAGACAAGGATAAGGTGTGAAGAGGGTCCAATTTTAGCTGCACAGAGATGAAAAAGGGACTGATCCAAGCTACTAAAGAGACCAATAACAATCTGATCCAAGGCAGGAAAGTCAAGGGTCAATTTAAGACTACAAAGTCAGTCCAATCTGTGTGCCAGACTCCACGTCCAATCTAGGGTGGACAAGTGATCCTCAGAGCCAAACTTGGACATAAATGGCTCAATGTGGGTCTAATCTACACTCTGCTACAGAGAAAATGGAGACTCACAGCACTGTTTGTCTCCAGCTCCTGACAGCAGGTAGTAAAAGATGTGGAAAGCACGCTCTTCTTTAGCCTGTCTGATAGCACGAGACTTCTCCAACAGGTCTGATTTGCTTGTCAAGGACAAAAACACCACAACCCACACTTCTGCTGTTAATGTAAAATAAATCTAATTAGGATACAGGTCTCGATGTTTGCACCAACGATGTAGCCATTTACATCAAAGTTAATCCTGATGAACTTCCCCTGTGGAGGGAAACAAACTGATGAGAAGACTTCATTATTTAACTGTGGGTGGTAGAAGAGAGCAACTGGAGTTGTTTGAAGACTATGTGAAACGTCTTCAAGAATCTTCAAGCAAGTCCAGTTGTGCTCTACCACCCACAATTTACTACGACCTGGATGACAATCTTCACACAATGAAATTCAAAATGAATTCAACCTCCATAAAATGCCAATTGCTTCACTTGTTCATTCAATTATGCAGTTATTGGAATTGATACACAATCTAGACCAAATGAGAACATTGAGACTTACGAAGCGGGACGAATTGTCGTTTTTGACCGTCTTGGCATTACCAAATGCCTCCAGGATGGGGTTGGCCTGCAGCAGCTGCTTCTCCAGCTCCCCCTAGTGGACAAACAGGGCACATTCTGATGAAAAAGCATCTAAAGGATGGAGGGATAAAATGGATGAGAGGAGTGAAAACTTACATGAGACAATCCACTGCTGGTCTGGAGAGGAAAAGGGGGGAATAAAATAAAAAGAGATGAGTACACCAGTGTCCCAGTATTTAACTCCCCACTGACTATTACACAGCCTGATTTAACACCAAAATAATCAGGATTCTCCTTTCATCAGTAGGTGTACTTGAGTAAGCCTCCATTTTTTCCCACTAAAATTAAAAGTCACTGAACCACAAGTCACTCAGAACTGAAAACAGGAAGAAAAACTGAACAAGATTCACCAAGTCTTTTTTTGTTTTTGTGGACGACGCGACATACGCCAAATACTGGATCACTTTCTTTGTGTTTTCTGTTTTTCCAGCTCCAGATTCACCTCTGGGGGGCAGACAGGACCAGATACACCAAAGTCAAGTGCAAGTTGTGTCATGATACATTTCATAATCTTTAAACACACAGCTCCATACACAACAGAACATCCAGGTACTTAAAGTTTCAGTCGCCGAGGTTTAAGAGGAAGTGACTTACGTGCACAGGATGGACTGATCCTCACGATCTGCAGGACAGAGAGATGTTTTAGATTTTGCTAGGATTCATGTTTTTCTAAACCTGAGTCAGTATGAGGATACTTGACATTTTGTAAGTGTGGATCAAGACATCTAAATGCTGTAAATAGATGTCATGGCAACAAGTTGATGCGGTCTAGAAGCCCATGGGGTCACCAGCTGTTTCTCAGTGGAAGTGTGCATTGTGTGTTTTACCCTGCATCATGCTCCGGTATGCAGTGTCTGTAATGGCATAGATGTGTGGAGGCATCTCATGTCTCTTCTTTCCTTTGTACATGTCGACAATCTCCTCCGAGTAGATGGGCAGGTTTTTATACGGGTTAATGACCACACAGAACAGCCCTGAGTAGGTCTACACACAAACACATACTTTAATAGGCACACATTACCTGAATGTCATGACTAAGAATAAAGGAATATTTACATAGATGAGGCCAGAGTAGTATCTGTCTTTGAGGTTGTGGAGAACCGATGCCTCATTCAGGCAGGTCAGCTCAGCCATGTCCTCCACCTTGTTGAATTTGGGTGGGTTCATCTTCTGAATGTCATCTTTGTTCACTTTAATCTTTTTCCCAGAGTCGGTGAGCTCCACAACGCACTCGTCCCCCGTCTCCTCTTTAACCGAGCCTGACTCAAAGCCCAGTTTCTCAGACGGAACCCAGACAAGCTTCTTGGAGGCCCAGTCAGCCTGCACCAGGGGGTCGGTGATCGCACTGCGGTCTCCATATAGGAAGCGCTCTGCGTCAGACATTATGGCTGGAAACATGGACAAAGTGACAAGGTCAGGGGTCATTCAGTCTTCTCACACAAACTGTTCCTGGAACACTATAACCCACAAGCAAGCCAAGAAGTGCTAAATTTAAATAGGTTCTGATCAGCCATCAGGATCTTGGGAGGAGTTATTTGAGAGTTGATACTGAAGCTCCAGTCCTGCGGAGGGAGTCCCACAGCCCCTCTGTCATGTTACACTAATCAATTTCCCCACTTTCATGCATATGACTCCGTTAGATCCTGGTGTTCCTCACTGTTTAACACCAACTTCTTTCACAGTCAATCCTGAGCATTAGTCAAGGGTTAAGTCCAATAAAATAAAATAAAAGTTCTAAATGAAGTGAAAACCTTTGTTGATCCTATTGCTGCAGGCTATGAACTAGCATAAACTAACCAAGCCAGGAGGGGAGATCTTGTGGCCTTAAAGCCAGTCCTTGGAATATTTGATTTGAAAAAGGTCTTTAAAGGCTCCTGTCTGAAACTCAAGGGTACCTCATGCACTAAATTTAAAAAAAAAAAAAAGCCATGTCCAAAACCATACCAGCATGCACTTATGGATTCAATATTAAATCAATCCACAAGAACACAGGACCTTTGGAGGAACCTTAAGACATGCTGTACCATGTAGAGATGAACATGTGACTCAGGATACAGCTCCAAGGGCTTGAAGGACACCATTAGTCAGAGTCCACACATTCTCCATCACATCCCTAAACCCGTCCCCAATCACAACACCTCACCCAAAGGCTGCATCTTAAATACACTGACTTAGATCAGCATTTACTCTCATGCAGAAAATTCCTGGGCAAGTCCAGACAAAGGGGAAAATCTTAACATCTCTCCCTCTCCCCCACACACCGAGTGGTTAAACATCCAAAGTAGTGTGTGTGCTGGATATTCAGCTACAGTAAATATGACCATAGTGTCCCAGATACTCGTTTGACAGTTGTTTAATGCACAGTATGGACACTCCACCAACTCCTAAAGCTCTAAAAGATCATGTGGAAAGAGCTGATTATCCAAAAGGATCATTAGAGAATCAACACTACACATCTGGAGACATGTCATGTACCAAATAACAGAACTTCAACTTTTACTGTGTAAAGCACAGTGCATGATGGGTAACCTGCTAGAACAGTGTGAGAGAGTGACTGAGCAGTAAGAGCAGGATGAATTAGCATACAAGAGCCATATTGACTAATCAGGGTGTAAAGGACAAACAGGAAGTTGCTTCATGGCATTTAAACTGATGTGGTCTTACCCTTCACAGGGACGCAATCGTGTGTGTGGCAATGTGCACAACAGCATGTGAACAAACCAACTTCCTGTAAATTCACCTTGTTACAGACACCACTTTGGATCGAAGGATTCAGTTAGAAAGACCAGGTCATCATGAAACACCAACAGTGTTAGTTTATGAGTTAGTTCTGCTAAATCGCTAGAGCTCACCAGTTAACCAGCGACACGAGCGTGTTGAGAGAAACAGGGTTCAGAGAGTTCCGAGTGTGCAGAACAGTTCGACACTGCAGCAGCAGTTTGAGTGACAGACGAACAGCCCTGCTCAGACAGGTGTGTGAAAAATGTGTACCCTGAGGGAGCCGAGTCTCAGGGTGTGGCCTCTACACCTCAACTCAAAGGGACTAAAGCAACTTTAACCACAGGGCCAATCCTGCAGAAAGCATCACTGGAGAAAGGGATTAAACACATTCACTCAACTCATCTGTACAGAGGTTCAGAAAACTAAACTGACCAATGAAGACCTGGAATTGAAGAGTTGTTGCAAAATGGTGTATCCATCATGTTTTACTTTTGCATTTTATTATTGGAAATGACTGTTCAGAAGTCCTATGTGTGAATTTTTGCCCTTCAAATATTGAGAACATACATATTATAGGTTTAAAAAGTATTTTGCAATGCCCAATACAAAAATGTCAATTTCCCAAAATGGATGTACACCATTTTGCAATGAAACTCCTATTATTGCTCTTATTCTTACAGAGCAGGGTTTAGACTCAGCAGTTATATATTTGTGTAAACACTGCAGTCTCACACTGATTCGGCCCCCCATCACAGCGCAGGACATCCAACTGAGCTCTGTGACGTCACTTACAGAAAACACAGCTGGGATTAAAGGCAGCAGGTGAAACAGGACATCTCTACCTACACACAGTAAAGCTGTACTAAAAGGTGCACAGGTGACCGCACACTTCGGGTGCGAGTGTTCAGGGCAGCGCGCGCGCTCCTCAGCCTTCAGCAGAACATCACGGAGCAGACACCGCGCGCGCCAAGCAGCCAGCTCCGGTGTGCGCGCGCGCAGGCAACGACAACACTTTAAACAAACTAATGGAAAAAAAAAACAAAAAAACGAGACTCCGCTGCTACTTCCGTTATAAACACTGCGAACAAGCCAGTCTGAGAGTTTAACCGCCAAGTCATAAAGAGCTGTGAAGAAACACCTGGGTGTAGGAGGGGTGAAGGTGTGTGTGTGTGTGTTTGTTTAAACTCACCGCAGTGTGTGAAGTTTCTCTTCAAGCCGAAGTGTCCGTGTGATAAATGACTTTAAGCAGCACATAGAATAGAACAGAATCCCCTCTCCTCCTGCTCCTCCCTCACCTCTCACTGTCACCTCCTTACAGCCCAGAGGCGGGGCTTAATAACACCCAGCCACGCCCACGCACGAGCGCCACTGGAGTCCGAACGCAAATCAACCGATCAATCTGATTGGCTGTTGGCTTTAACTATGTGATAATTACTTCAGACTTGGGTTTAATTGCGTTTAGTTTGTATTCAGTTTAATTAAAATTCATTAATTTGTCAAATTTAAATAATTCTGGAAATAGTTATGAAATAATTACCATAATTTTATCACAAAAAAAACCAAAACCCATATTTGACCAGTTTTACAGATTGATGGAGGCCCTCCAGGTGCAGGTCCTGTTTAAGAGCAACCCCGAGTCCCAGATCAGCTTCACTCAGCTTCACTTGGGTTTAACTGGAGACAGGAATGTATGGAACATTTCTATAAACTGAGAACTGTTTAATTTAAAATAAATAAATTTTTAGTTTTTTATTTTCAGAATTTTTTTTAATAAAATGTGGTTTAACGCGTTTCTGCAGTTAATATTATTTATCATGTTTATAAAATAAATTGACGTGTATCTGATAATCACACCCACAATGTGACGTGTGTGGAGGGGGCGGAGCTTAAAGCCGACATCAAAGGTGCTAAGTTTTATATGATGTGGCGAAAAAAAAAAGCATTTGCTGTTGAGATTTTAATATTTTGGTGACTATAGTTTATGGAGAGACGTGTTATATGTACAATTTAAAAATTCTTTTTAGGTTTTTTTAATAATTAAGGATATTTTTTTTTAAACCCTGAAAGTTATTGCAGAGTGCTTTATTAATCCATCATGAAAATAAAGCACAATAAATACAGATTTCAAACATTATGCTGCATTTTTGTAGCTTTAATTGGTCAGTCGTGTGTGTGTGTGTGTGTGTGTGTGTGTGTGTAGAGTTTATCTAAACTATTATATATAAAATTATCTGTTTCTGCTGCACGTATTTACTAAAATATGCCCTTTTTTATTATTTTGCAATCACAGATCACTATCAGCTCAGAGAAGGAAAGGAGACACTGTGTGTGTGTGTGTGGAATGCAGTGATATGCCTGTACCTGTAATCCTGCAGTGATTTTCCACACTGATGTGAAGTGGACTTTATTTTACACTCAGCACTCGACTTCGCATCCACATACGACAGCATCACCACTGATGAACGTGACATAATAATCCATGTTAAAAAAGCAA
>JAPEKM010000023.1:835291-846079 GCA_027575975.1 Cathorops multiradiatus
CCCCAGGTGCTCTGTCCTCGAGCCACGCTGCCAACATTAAACCTGTGATGGAGGATTCTTTCAGTCCTTATAACCTGATGTCCAGCTGCCAATCTCCCAGCAGCCCCTTGGGGGCACCAGAGAGCTGGCCACCAGGCAAAAACACTAACGACAAAATGGTCAACGGGACGAACGTCAACTGGCCTCCGGGTAACAGAGCTGTTCTGAACAATCACTCGCTGATCGCTGAGATTGATTCTTATTCCTGTGTTTATTTTAGCATGCGGTCCACATCATCGTCTTTATCGTTGTTTTTATCATCTCAGAGTTTTGTCCAGGAGTTCCCTGGAAAGGTCTGCAGAACATTGACCCTGAGTCTGACCCCAATGTGACCCCAGGAAGTGTTTCCGGCTGCCCTACAATCAACACCAATATTCAGGATGTTAACCGTTACCTGCTGCGGGATAGAAACGGAGGTGTGTGTGTGTGTGCGCGCGCGCAGGATTGATTGTATGCCCTGACTGTAGGTACCTCCTAGTCAGTTGTGATGTGTATTTTGATGTCACTCCTCCTGTCGGTGTCCTCCAGGTAAACTGTTAGACATGAAGTCCACCTGGTCTACAGGTTCCATCTCACACACTCAGGCCTCGCTGTCTAATGAGATGTGGAAGATTCCTGTGGGTGGGCGGAGCTCTGGAACAGTGCCCCGCCCCCCGCCAGGCCTCACTAATAACAAACACAACAACAGCTGGACACCTGGACCGCTGAGCAACAGCTGGAGCAGAGACTACTCCTCAGGTTTATCCTCTCTTCCCTTCCTGTCCTCTTTCCTTTCCCTCCTTCTTCCCTTTACATTTCTTCTCTGTTTTCCTGTGTCTTCTCTCTGCTTCTCTTTCTTTAGGCGCCCCGTGACTCTTCCTATTGTCCTTTATTTTTCATGGTACCCTTTTCTTCCTCTCTTATTTTCTGATTTTTTTTCTTTCTCCTGTATCATCCATTTCCATGTTTTCTCTATTCTTTCTATCCCTCTTCTGAATCATTTCCTTCACCCTGTTTCTACCAGCCCTCCTTTATTTCCCTTTTCCTTTGCCTCCTTCCTGACCATATAATCAATCTCTCTCTCTCTCTCTCTCTCTCTCTCTCAGAGAGCACTGGTTGGAGTTCTGATAGCTCCAGCAGGACCAGTAGCTGGCTTGTGTTGCGTAATCTCACTCCTCAGGTACGCACACTTTATTTCAGTTGGTTTGGAACACAGCCCTTCAGATATTTATTAAAGGCAGAAACTTGAAGCATCAATAAAACTGAAGTGTGTGTGTGTGTATGTGTGTGTGTTGCAGATCGATGGTTCCACTCTGAGGACTCTGTGTATGCAGCATGGTCCCCTCATTACGTTCCACCTCAGTCTGCCGCAGGGGAACGCTCTGGTGCGCTACAGCTCCAAAGAGGAAGCAGCTAAAGCTCAGAAATCCCTGCACATGTGAGACACACACACACACACACACACTGTTCAGATCATCAAATATCAATAATTTGTTTAGGATTTTATCAGAATTTCATTTCACTGTCTGTCTGCACTGTTGTCTCTGATTTTCTCCCCTCCCCCCTTCTGTCTCTTTGCCCAGGTGCGTTCTGGGTAACACCACCATCTTGGCAGAGTTTGCTGGAGAGGAGGAAGTGACTCGTTTTTTTTCTCAGGCTCAGTCGTTCCCGCCCTCTGGCAGCTCCGCCCACCCTGCCCTGGGTCAATGGGGCACATCAACCACTAAGGGAGGCAGTAACCCAGGGGGTGGGGCTAACGGGGCAGGGGCGGAGCTGCTGTGGGGCGGAGTCCAGCAGCCGTATTCCAGTTTATGGGGGCCGATCAACGGAGAGGAGAGTCGGGTGATGGGGAGTCCTGTTCCTGTGAACACGCTGCTCCCCGGAGACCTGCTGAACGGAGAGAACCTGTAGAGCAGCAGGAACCGAGGGGCCAAACACCCACCGCAACAAATCAGTGTGAGGATAATCACCTTCCTGCGAACTGTTTATCTTCTTTCATTAGAAGTAGAAACAAAAAGTAGTACAGACATTTTATTGATGTAAAGAAGGAAGAGTGGACTGAAGGGAAAGCCTCGGATGTTTTTTTTTTTCCTGAAGAAGAAGACGAGACAAGGCGGCCATTTTAAGTCAAGACTTAAAAAAAAAAGAGTAGTCTCACTACTCCTGCTTTAACCTCTTTAACTTTCTGATTTCTTTTCTTTTTTATTCAAACTTCTCAGCCTTAAGTATCTCATTTTTTTAAAAACATTTTCTAAAAAAAATAACCTAAAGAACATTTTATAACTTTTTCTGTTTCTGAGCCAACGATTTGGACGAGGGAAAATAAAAGGCCAATCAGACGCATTTTCCCTCAGAATTTTACAACAAAAAAAAAGCCTGAGGTACACTTACCCAAGTATTGTTTTAAAAAAGAAAAAAAAAAGTGTGTGTACAGGAAGTTGACCAAGCATTCATTACAAACCAGTCTAAAAGACCTTCACTGGGTTCCTCGTGTTTCTGTCCTGAGCGGATTTCAGCACTGAATGTTGGACGTTTTTATTATTTTTATTTTATTTTTTTCTCCCCAAGATCCGAGGAAGAAGAAACTCCGTGTCCGTGTGATGCGTTGTGCAATATATCCGTCATCATCGTTGTCGTCTGCTTACTCTTCCGTCCTCGCTGAAGCTCTTTTTATACGTTAAATCTGTTCTGCAAAGACTTACGGACTTGCCGGGTTTCTGACTCGCTGCTCAGCGGCTGTGTCCCAAATCCATGCACACTTTCTCTTGAAATAGAGAGATTTGAGATTGCAAGCGGGAAAGACTCGACTTTCAGGCACAACACCAAAATGAATCTTTTTCTCTTAATGCAGTAAAAAAAAAAAGTAATGTGTTCTGAGGGTTTAGTATAACATATGATGATCTGAGAAGCACTTATGGACAGATGGAGTGATTGGGTAAAGAAAAAAGAACAAAGAAAAGACTTTTAAAATTCCGTTTTTGGAGCGACTTTAAAAAGACTGAATTTACAATCAGACTGAAATTCGCAGTACGTTTTTACACTCAGTGTTTTTCCCACCTCCTCTTTTCTGGATTAAATCAAATGAATGTCATCGTTATTTCAAACTTGCTTATTGCCTTCGCTGCATCCGGGAAAAGATGCCGGAAACAGGGATTGTTACCCGGACCAGTTCCTGACTGAAAGGTGGATCATAATGCAGCGGTGCAGCAACGTGCTGTGTCGTGATGTCACAATGTCGGAATGTTGAAGTCGGTGTCGGAATGCTGTGATGTAACAGTGCAAGATTGCTGTGGTCACTCACAGTGTCGGAATACTGCGATTCCACAATAAGGCACGGATGGTTATGTAGGATGTCATGTGACGTTGCACTATTGAAATTCCGTGATGTCACAGTGATTAACGTGGGCCCTTAGGTGATGTTGGAATGCTGGGCAACGATGAACAGTGATGCCATAACAGGGAACATTGACGTCGCAGTGACAGAACCTTGTGCTGGTGCAACGCGGGATGCCTCGTGATGTCACTCCCACGGAACGCAGTGACATCACAATGTTACACAACGACACGGAATGTCCGTTTCCTAAGAAACTTGAGACTCGCCTGAAGTGGTGCCCTCCACCCTGTTCCCTCCACATGCCCTCAGGCATTATGGGTATTCTGTAATGTCCTCATCCACATTCAGAGACTTGCGTGTTGCAGTGCATTGTGGGACTTCCTGAGTGCACCTGCAAAATAGTGCACTACGTAGTGAATAGGGAATGATTTTGGACACGGTGATGGAACCTGTGTAATGTCTTTTTGTTTGTTTTGTCGCTACGAATAATCAAAGCCAAATCAACACCTCGCGCATCTCTGCACCTTCAGCAGGAAACCCAGAGACTCCCGCGAACCTGGAGTCAAAAAATATGGGAGTTTATTTGACTGTTTGTTTTTATTCCTCATCCTGCACATTTCTAGAGACCGTCAGTGTTCATATGCACAAACACTTCCTGTCCTGTGTAACGGAAAAAAAGGAACAATTCGAATAATGATTGTTTTCTGATCTGATGTGAAAAATCATTTGTTTTTGTATGAAACGTTCAGAATTTTGGAGTGTGTGTACACGTCTGTGTGTGTGTGTGTGTGTGTGTGTGTGTGTGTGTCCATTCTCACAGCTGCTAAACGTCCTCCTCTTCTGCCCTGTTTGCAGCCTCTGTCGTTTCCCCCGCCCCCTTTAGCGAGTAAACGATTAGTGAGCGTGATTAACAGCAGCCGTTACTTGAACCACCTGCTCCGAGAAATCCTCAGCGTTCCAGAACAGAATCCGTTTTTGTTTTGTTTAAAAATAATTTTAGCCGCTATCATACTCTCGAGCCAGCACATTATTTTGTTACTATGCAAAATAAATAAAAAAACACGGACACATCGATGAGGTGGTGGGCGGTCCTTTCGGTTTTGAGTTGTTTTTTTCTCCCCCCCCCCTTTAAGTGCCAATTGTGTTGAGTGACTCCAATCCGAACACCTGTCATTCCAGCACTCGTTCAGGGACGTAAACGACACACAAGTAAAAAATCTGAGAAATAAAAACAGTTTGAAATGCAATTGACTTTTAAGTCGTGGTTCATCGCCCTCATGACCGACATCGCCGATCAGCCGAGACGTGTTCGGTGCTTTCGGTGGAGTTTGCATCTTCACCCATGAGCTGGAGCTATGAGTCTAAAACACACACACACACTCTCTCTCTCTCTCTCTCTCTCTCTCTGCCTGCTCAAATTTCCTGAACTTGTGGAAGTTTTTTGTTTAGTTTATTATAAATGAAATAAGGAAATTAAATCTGGAGCTGTAACACACGCACACACGTTTATGTGCCAAGTGCCTCATTAAAGTGATCCAGATTGAACTCTTCCCTTTAGATATAGATTTTAAAAAAAATTAAGTTAATAATTTCTCAGTTCGCTTAAACCCGTTTCTTACTGATAATTCTAATGTGTACATTTTTATTATAATTTCTAAATACTAATTTATAACAACTTAGAATTTCTACATTTATACTTCTGTAAGTAAATAATTAGTGACCCAACTTAGACTTTTCCAGTTGCAACTAGAATTTTTTTTCCCCAGTAAATAATCCCAAACACGTCTCAGTTCTCTGAAATCTGTTTCTTACTTTGAGTTATTAATTCTAATTTTAATTTCTAAATCCTGCTCTTCCTCCCTGTTTGCACTCCGTCATGTTGTGTTTCTCATTAGCATGTAAACAGGGCTGATGATGATTAGCAAGAGTCACTAATTGGACCTGATCCACCTGCTCAGGAGAAATCCTCCGCATTTCAGAATGGAGTCTGTGTTTATTTTCGCCGCTGGCTCGCTCCCGATGCAGCACAGGGTTTTGTTTCTATGCAAAATGAGATAAATTCGTAAACCCTATTTCTTTCTTGGATTTCCTAATTCTAGAAATTTCTAACTTGAGCCTGGTTGTGTTATTTTAACAGCTTTCCATGCCTTTTAGGCCCCGCCTCCCAGCATTGAACGACTGAATCGTAGCAGAAACGTGGAAGTGAAGTTTCTTTGATACTGTGATGTATTTGATCGTTTTATTCATTATAACGCTTTCATAATCCACAATATTGAAAATCATCATTAATAACCAGAGAGAGTCACAGTCAGCACTTTATCATTTTCATCAAATAATGCGAGAGAGAGAGAGCTTCCGCTGGTTCTGAAATCTTTTAACTGTAGAACATTTTAAAGTTTTAAACAAAAAACTTTTTTTTTTTTTTCTTAAGGAGTGCAGATTTCAAAAGTGCACGTTTCCTCAAATGTCAGGCTCTTTGAATTTAATGTAAGTCACGTTGGAGTTAAAATCCCTTAAACACTCAATACAAACAAATGAAAGCTTGAATACGTAAACAAACCATCGCAGGATGAAACTAAATAAACAACTGATTGTTCACAAATGTGGAGATTTTCAATTAATGCACAAGGGGAAAAAATTCTGTTAATAAGCTAGCTCTAGCTACTTTCACTAATATCACCGGAGACTATTGAATATTTGAAAAGGCTGAAATTGTAACCTTAAGATAATTATAACTTTTCATTTGTTATAATTATTAAGTAGTAATTTAATTAATTATAATTTTTATCATCCAAAAACAGTAAATAATTTTGTGCCCCTGTTTATCTGTCCAGCTGCATGTTTAAGGAAAATGTGTAAATCTGGTAACAAATATAAAAACTAAAGAACTCCAGACATCGGACACGTCCTCGGCTGATCAATGCTTTTGGGTTAAACCTGACTAAATTTATGAAATTACTTTTTTTTTTTTTAAAAAGGCTAAACCACTGGGGGGTGATGGCGTCACTGTCCTTTTCCAGAGAAGGATCTTTTTCAGTGTGTAATTCTCACTAATGGTGCACAGTCTGTGCTTCAAATCCTGGTACTTTTATTTTAAATACCAAAAACGAATGAATGAATAAAGAAATATCTATCAAAGCTACGTCACTGATGTAAATGATGCTGGGGTTTTAAAACTTTGTCTCGCTGAAGTTTCCCTTTGTGTTAAATGTCGACTGCATGCGGGAGTGCCTTCTTCTGGAACATGAAGTATTCCTCTGGGGCCCGTTTCAATTATGTCCGATTGTCGCTAAAGGGCCCTCGTTTGTCTGCTCTCAGTTCTCGCTGATTCTAAGGGAAGGTGTTTGAACAGGTACCGTGACGCGTCTCAATCCGAAGGAAGTCGTTGTCTTTTTTTGTTGTTGTTTTTTCGTTTTTCAGCTCGATTAAAGTGAACTCGTCGTCGCCTGGGTGTGAAACTGCCTTGTTCTAATCTCAAAAACCACAAGTGGACTATGTAAAAGTGTGCACTTCTTCTCATCTCTCCGAAGCCCAGGAAGCTTTCTGATGACACCAGCATGAAAATTTTCAGCTTCTCTCACTCCACACGCTCGTTCCTTTGAAACCAAAACATTCAGTAAATGCAGATTTTAGATTTTTGCTCCCTTTGAAAACCAACTCCAGCTGAAATGAGCAATATCTCCTCCGACTCTCAAGTCTTCGACATAAAACAGGATAAATACTTGATAAAATCGCCACAAAAAAAGATTTTAGCACGTCGCTTTTACTCTACAAGTCACTATTGATGGGCATTTCAACTCACTGAACTGATTCAATTCTTTTAAACTACCTGTTTAAGTGAATCCAGTTCAGATTTCTTCATGTGGCTCACGTTCGAGAATTTAACTATCGAAATTTCACACTTTCAGGTGATTTTGAGATTCTCCTCGTTTTAGTGTGTAAATGAAGAAGAAGAATTGATTTGATTCTGTATGTTATTTTGCGGATCACTTCAAGGAGTCATTCAGAAGGAATCAATCATTTGGAACGAATCACTGGTCACTACGAGGCGTGTGTTTTCTGTGTTAATTGTGTCCAAATCCCATTATGGTGTAGTATTATTATTATTATTATTATTTCTTTGATATTTTCAAAGTATCATATATATAATGTGTGTATGTATAAAACATATCAAAACAAACCACAATACTTGAACCAGAGATTGCCAATAATGTAATGTGAACCATTGCTTTTTTTTTTTTTTAATGTTAATCAATTTTAAAAATGAGCATTAATCACATAAAGATCTATATCATTATTTTTATTTTAATTTTTGGTCTTTGTGAGTGTATTGTACATTGTACTGCTTTATTATTATGATTATTATTATGATTATTATTATTGATGTAATCCAGCCTTGCACTGTTTTCTCTTCACTCACTCCGCTAATCAAAAAAGAAAGAAAAAAATGAGAGAAGATGATTCATGTGTTAATGTTTACTCAAGGACTTGTACTCCTTTTTTCTGTAAAATGTTTAAAAATTAAATGTTTATCATGCCGTTCGTTGTTAGCAGGAGTTTTGCACCGTCAAGTTTTAATGATTAAATAGAAAAAAAACAAAAAAAACCTGACAAAAATCTAGGAGAGAAAAGAACAGAAAAAAGACTTTTTATGAAACTCGTGTTCATAAATCAGCTGTGCTTTCGAATCTTTGTAATTCGCTAACGAGCGTTTTTATTCACGCATTAAAAAAAATCAGTGACTCATTTTCAGAGGTGCCTACTGGTTGGTTGGTTTGTTTATTTGTTTGTTTGTAGGTTGTTCAGTTTAATAGTTTTCATTCTTTTTTTTTATATTTTGTTCCCCGTGTCGTTTACAGCAACCGGTTTATGTGAGGTTTTGTTTTGAAAAATAAATTTACTAAACAGTTTCATCTTCCATTAAAGTAATTATTTTTTTTAACAGATGTAAGATTTTTTTTTTCTGAACAATTTTATTTGCTTCTATGTTTTTGTTATTAACGTTGTTATGCCTTTATGCATCCGAGTCGATTCTCAGTTTTGTGAAAGCAGCATTTTTTTTTCTCCTCGTTTATTAAACGGACCTGGCTACTTTTCTCAGGAAGACGAGAGTTCCAGATTTCCTAATGTTTCATTTTAATAATGTTTATCGTTATCATGAGGTTTTTTTTTTAAACAAGAGATATTAATAGAAATCCAGCTCTAAGCACTGAAGGATGTGGATTTCAGAATATCTTGTGTGTTTTTAATCTGTAGCAGAAACCCATTTACCAAATATTAGGCATGTATTGTTTTAATCTTTTTTTTTTCCCTTTCCTTATTCCTGAGGTGGCGTGCTTTACATTTAATATTTTATAATTATGCATCGCTTTATGTTCAGATGTAGTTTTGTGTGAAGGTAGTAAAAGGACCTGTGGGATTTTTAAGGATTTTTTTTTTTTAATAACAAGGTCCTGTGGAAAGAGATGCTTCCGTTTTCTGTTCACCTCCTGATCACTTTCTGGAATTTCCACTGCTCTGGATCAAAACTCTAGAGTTTCTAGTTTTGATTTTTCAAAATAATTTCCAGAACTATGGTTTTGCAAAACCCGGAAACTTCAAATGTCTGGAGAATTGTTAAAAAAAAATTCTAAAGCCTCTAGTTTAGAATTTTTCCACAACTCGGAAAGTGGAAAGCCCAAAGATACTCTCTGGCCCAGTTCTGGAAAAAGAGAAGGAGAAGAAATCACTTATCAAAGATGTATGGTTTTTGAGAGCCTAGAATTTCTAGCTCTCTCATTCTGGAAAAGTTGATGCATGTTTTACAGTTCTTATTCTCAAAATAATTGCATGCTGTTTTGGAAATTTTGGAAAGCCTGGAGTTTTTAGAGTTCTAGAATTTTGGAAAACTAGAAATAGAGGTTCGGTGTTTTAATTTTGAAGAGCCATATTTTTTATAGCTCTAATTTTAGAAAACATGGATGATATTTTCTGGTCTTAAAATGTCCAGGGAAACTCTTTCTAGATCTCTATGGAAAATGCAGATTTAATTGAACTTGAGTTCTAGAAAAGGTTTAAAGCCCAGAAAGAACTCCAGTCTCATTTTGGAAAAATCTGATTTTTAATTTGAGGAAGCCTTGAGTTCTAGATGTTTTTGGAAAATCCATAAAATCTTGAAAGCGCTATTCTAGTTTAAAAAGTTGTAGAGGAGTGCAGTTTTAAAAAGTCTGGAATCTTTAGATCTCTGGTGAAGCATTAGAGTTCCTAAAGCTTTAGACATTTCTTTGAGTACTAGAACAACAAAACAAACATTCTAGAGCTTTGATTTTTGGAGAGTTGTGGCTTTATTTTATTTTATTATTTTTTTAAGTAGAACATTTAAAAAACTGGAATTTCCAGAGTCTTGCAGCTGAAACCTGGAAATTCTAGAGTTCTGGTTTTATAAAATCCAGATGGTCTGGTGTTTTTTAGAGCTCTGGTTCTGGAAGAAGAGAGCGAGCAGAGGTGAACATGAATCATTGTGAATCTATGCACAAACTGGAGGGGGAATAAAGTCCAGATCTGGCATTGGGCGGGGCGGGGTGTGGTTGGGGCGGGGGGAGGTCATTGTTTCACTGTAATGAGTTTAGATGTAGAATTTCCTCATCCTCTGCATTTTGAAGATTTTTTTTTCCTCACTGATTAAACGAAGCACTGTGGACTTTCCTGGAAGAGTCGGAGACCTTCAGGGGGTGTGGACTCTCCGAAACGGGGATTTACTTTGCTGTCTTTTGTTTATAAATGTTAAAAATCAAGGCTGTACTGGGATTCAGAAATGTTTCTGGCTTTTAAACGCGCCTCGTTCTCCTTGTAGAATGTGATTTGTTCATAACTTGCACCGGAGAAACGATCTTTCCATGAGGTCTGAGGATTTTCTCTGCCTGTATTAATAAAAAGTAACGATTTTGTCTCTAACCTCGTGTGAGGTGTTTGGGGTTTCTTTCTTTCTCTGAAGTTTGTGTTTTTCAGCACCACTCTTGTCCATGTCATGTCTTTATCGAGTTGTATCATGTCTGAGGGTCACGTTCTACATAAATCCAGAGCACGTGTGAGCACAGAGTCATTACACAGCTTTTTTTTTAGTCTGCGAGGTGGTGTGTTTTTTTTTTTTTATTTAAATATCAAAACTGAAGGAGGTGAAAAGTCAAGATGTTCATTTTACACTTTTAATGAAACTCTCAGCGGTCTACATCAAATAATTTCATCAAATGTCATCAGGATAAGTTTCAATTTTCAGTTCAGAAGGTTTTTTTGTTTGTTTGTTTTTAACCAGTTTAGAAGGCTTGGAGGTTTTTTTTTTTTAGTTTTTAATTCATTTGTTAGTTTAAAACTAGATCGAATTCGACGCCAACGGTGTCGATGGGGATGCCTCCGCCCGGTAGACTACACGCCTTATTAAGTTGTGATTTGGGGATGGA
>JAPEKM010000023.1:1908239-1918398 GCA_027575975.1 Cathorops multiradiatus
TAGATCCAGAGTTCTTTCCAGACCCATGTGTCCCATATCATCATGGAGACACTGGAGAATGGTGGACCTCAGGGATTTGGGGGCCACAAACTGGTAGGTAATGCCACTGTCTGTTTGGCATGTTCTGTAAAGAAGACCATCTTTCAATTCCATTTTTTTCCATTCTTTGAGTAGAAGCTTTAGCTCCTAAGTATCAATATTTAGACTGAGTTTTGCTTCTTCTCCAACCTCCAAGAGCTTGACCACAGGACTTATGACTGGATCGGACCTCTGATGGTGCTGGAGCTCTTCCTCACTGTAAGTAGGCATGGTGGGACAGCCTAAGATTCCTTATTCTTCATACACATCTGGTGCTGCATCAGCATGGAGAGCGAGGGACTCTACTAAGGTGAAAGAAGGCAGGTTATCATCAGCCTCACCCAAGAGATGCTGGTGACACAAGGCATGTATGGTCTCAGCAGGAAGGTTCTGGTCAGGAGATGAAGACAAATGGTGAGAAGCAAACTGTTTAATTCATTCCCTTTCCTCTAAAGAAGCATGACTGTCTCCCAAAGTGCCGTGTGGCCATCTGGAAAGGCCATCCACATCTTAGTTGCACTTCCCAGCATGATACTTGATGTTAAAATCAAATGTGGAAATTGCAGCCAGCCACCGATAACTGGCAGAATCAAACTTAGCTGACTTCATAATCTAAGTTACCAGATTATCAGTCACGACTGTGAATGTGTTTCCATATAAATAATCTTGGAATTTATCCACAATAGACCACTTTAAAGCAAGAAATTCCAGTTTATGAGCTGGATACCACTTCTCTCTGGGAGAAAGTCACCTACTTGCATAGGCAATAACTCGCATGTCACCATCCTGTTCTTGATAAAGGGAGGCACCTAAACCAGAAGTGCTCGCGTCTGTGTGAAGAATATACTGGAGTTTTGGATCGGCATATCCAAGTACATGTGCTGATTTGAGTTTCTCTATGAGTTTTTCAAAAGCTTCCTGGCAATCAAGCATTCAGCGATTCACAAAAGGCACTTTGAGCTGGGTGTTACTCTCTTTCCCTTCTTGTGTGTGTGTGTGTGTGTGTGTGTGGGGGGGGGGGGTTAGCCCTTCATGAGATCATTCAAAGGTTTTACTATTTTAGAATAGTCCTTCACATATTGCCGATAATATCCTGCAAAGTCTAAAAATTACTTCAAGTCTCTGATAATTTGGGGTCTAGGCCAAGTGCGCAGAGCTTTGACCTTTTCAGGATCAGTTTCTACACCTTTGCTTGAAACAATGTGTCCCAAGTATTGCACTGAGCTTTGGAAAAAAATGGATTTTGAGGAGGAAAGTTTCAAGCCGTGTTCTCTTAACTGCTGGAGCACCCGCAAAAGCCTAGCTTTGTGTTGTTCTAAGGTGTTGGAAAATACTGTTACATCATCTAAAAACACTAGTACATCTTTCAGGTTAAGATTCCCCATGCATTTCTCCATTATCCGTTGGAAGGTATTTGGGGCATTCGTCATGCCTTGGGGCATACAGTTAAATTCGTAAAACCCTGGGACACAAAAAGGCAGTCTTTGCTTTGTCAGGTTCTTCCATTCCAATCTGGTAATAACCAGACTTGAGGTCCATTACTGAAAACCATTTTGATCCACCCAGGGCGGAAAAGGCTTCTTCAAGGTTTGGGAGTGCATAAGCATCTCGGATAGTCAGTGAATTTAACTTCCTTTAATCCACGCACAAATGTATGTCTCAGTTTTTCTTGCGAACCACTACTATTGGAGAGGAGTATGGAGATTCTGATTCATGGGTAACTCCTGCATTGAGTAGTGTTTGCAAGTGTTTCCTTATAGCTTCATAATAATTTGGGTGTATTGGCCTAGACTTTTGCTTGAAGGGTGTCTCGTCTTTCAGGTTTATATGATGTCTCACATTGGATGTGTGCTCAAAGTCTAGATCATGTTGGGCAAAGATGTCAGCATAAGCCTTCAGATTCTGAGTCACTCTTTCTTTCCACTCATTTGAGAGATGTGAATTTCCAAGGTCAAAAGTCAGGTTAGGCTGCTTAGGGTCACTAACAGAGTGAGGAGTGCCAGCACAGCATTTCACACTGTCAATATTCCTGTTCAAAGCAGACAGGCTGTCATGGATTGCTTGGGGAGTGTGAAGCTCAGCAAGCATGATGTGTGTCAGCAGCATTATGTCATGTTCAGCTTCATTTCTAACCCACACACATAACTTGTGAGGATTCTGTTTGGGCAAGTTGACAAGGCAGCATTCTACAAGGATTCCCCCTGGTAAGGCAGATGTTGTAGGCTGTTCAACAACTGCACACTCACCAGGGCTGTTAGTTTTAACATAGACTTCCACAAGAACTCTTCCTTGAGCAGGGATCACCTGCCACACTTTGCCTTTCAGAGTCATTGAGCCAATCCTGCCTGTAGAATTGACTTCTTGTCCAAGTTTGAGTGTGTGAAGAATTTGTTCATAGTTATGGACAGGAGACAAGTCATTTGGCCTTTTGCCATGACAGTGTTCATTATACAAGACATCAAGAGCATTTGTTCCAATCAGTACAGGTACATCACTGCAATTGCGCATGTCTGGAGTTACTAAAGCTAAAGTACAAACTTCAGGTTCATTTTCAACAAAGTCCTTTGGGAACTTCAGGCTGATAGGCACATAGCCCAAATATGGAACATTTTGCCCATTAGCGCCTTCAACATCCAGGCCTTCGAGTGACTTAATAGGGTTCTCAGATAAATGGTATTTATCAAATGAAGCAGACACAGTGGTCACTTGTGACCCGGTGTCCAAGAGGCCATTACAATTCACTCCTGACACAGTGATATTAGCTGTACATTTCTGTCAAATAAGCCCTTTTGGAAAATGGAGTTGATTTTCAGTTTGGTGTGACTGACTGAATACTATCCCTGTAGGTTTGCTTTTGGGACATGCATGTTTATCCGCAGTTCCTGACAGTCCTGCCTCAGGAACTGAGGTCAGTTTAACTTATTCTCTTTTCCCAGGCCTCCAGCCTCTGATCAAAATCTGCATGCTTCTCATCCGCTAGTTGAGGGTTTGGTGCATTGCTGCAAGATGGCGCAATGTGGCCATCCTCGCCGCATTTGAATCAGTACTCTGGGTGGGGTTTCTTTGTGAGCTTTGATTTGGCTGGGGGGTTTTCTTCACAGGGAGCCTTTGCTTTGGGTTTCTGTTTCTTAGCGTTCTTGGCAGGAGTCTGTCATGAACTATTGTTCATGGATGCTTTCAGGGAAGCCATCTGAGTTTGCAGTATTGCAATTTGCTTTTCCAGCTTATGTGTGTCAGTGTCAGACCCTTCTAGGTCTGTGTTGTCAATGACATATTCTTCTACAGAGTGGATGTTTGCCTGAGCCTTGGTTTTGGGTAAGCTTAAATGCTGTTTCATATGGCTAGACTTAGCTGCTTGCTGGTCCTCTTCAGTACGCAACAAAAGAAGTGACTCACAGAAAGGGGGTGGATCTTTCTTCCTCTGCTCAAGCTGAAGACTCGTAATCAGGACATTGTTCCAGCAGCCTCTACAGAACTGCCTTAGAAGCTGACGGTCTGACTCAGTAACAACGATGCCACCTCTCTTCACAACTTTGCTCAGGAGTGTCTGTAATCATCCTAAATAAGCTGAAGGTTTCTTGCCTGAGTTCTGGTTGGTGTTCAGGAATCTGGCAAAAAGCTCATCTCCATAGTCAACAGTGTCATATGTGGAGTCAAGAAGGCTTAGGAAGTCATATGGAGATGCTTTTGGGCCAAGATGCTTCACAATATGTGCAGCAGGCAGGAAAAGGCTCTCAATGATCTTCTGTACAGTGTGCTTGTCAGACACGGTAGCATCTGTTAGAAAGAACTCAACGTTGTTACGTCATGTGTCATAGTCTAATTCAGAGGATGGGCATGGGACTTTTCCAGACAAAGGCCTAAGCTTGAAGCGATCAGAAGAGAAGTCACTGTTTTTAATAACATGCTCAACCACTACCTTCTGGACTGCAGGGGTGGTAAGCTGTTCGGGAGCTAAGGGAATGGCATGTGCTCGGGGTGCAGCTGGCGCATCAGCAACACTAATGACTGAGTGTGAATCATAAGAGTGGTCTGAATTAGAGTCTATGGCTGTGGGATTCCTTGTTTCAGGAGCTAGTGGTTCATCTTGTGTGGTGTCATTAGAGGGTTGTGATTGTAGACTGGCTACTGCTGTATCAGGATGGGCTACAGGACTACCTCTGACAGACTTCTGTATTTTAGCTAGTTCATCTAGCAGGAGTTTCTCAAAGTCAGTTTCACTTAATTTAGCTATACCCTGTAAGGCAACTAGGTAAGAGTGGGTTAAGCTAGAACTTTGATCAGCTGCATACAACTCAGATAGGAGCTGAATGTGATGGGTAACATCAGGGTTACTGCTAGGTCTTTTGTGGGGCAACACATCATGAAGAAATGCAATGGGTTTACCTGATGAGAATTCTACAATGGCAGTGTCTTTAAACTGAGGCTCGTCACTGGTTATTTCAATTACTCTCTCAATGGAGCCAAGAGTAGCTAAGTACTCCATTACTTCATTGTCAACTACATCACCGGTTAAACCACTAACTAGCAGTGAGTAAGGTACTTTCACATGTTCTTTCTGAATTATCTCCATGTTGTAAGCTATTTTACCAACACTAAGTGTTTTAAGTGAGAGATAACAATGTATATATGTAAAATGGAAGAGATAAACAGTCAAACGTTGATGTTTTCAGTTAAACTTTGAGCAAAAACCTCTCCTGGCTGGCTCACCACTTTTTTGTGTAGTGCTAAGCTGGGGCCAGTACTAGGGAAAAGCACTAACATCTAACTAGGTTCAAAGGAGAGGTAGGAAAACAACAAGTTGAACAAATGACCTGTTTATTGCTTCCCAAATGGTCTGATAACCACCACAGTATGAAACTATGTACAATAAAGAAATAAAAATTAAAAAAATAAAAGCTTTACAATCTATGCAAAAGAAAAAGTCCTTCTGTGTGTAAGTATTCAGTTCCAGGAATAGTTTGCTCAGTCCAGGACAGTGTGTGTGTGTGTGTGTGTGTGTGTGTGTGTGTGTAGGTTCCACGAGTTCCGTTCTGGTCCAGGTCTTTGTGTGCACTACCTACTACCTGTCGGGGGGAATCGGATCTGATGTCTTCTGCTAAACAAATCAGGTTCAGTCTGGATCCTATGGTCAGCCACACCGCATCCACGATCTGGGTTTGGCTTGCCATCACAGGAATCAGATTCACAGGATTCAGATTCACAGGAGTTCTTCTATATGCATAAAAAAACAATCTACACAAAGTGCAGAATAGTCAGTGTCTGTTTCCTGATTCTGTTTCTTACATGAGATCTCATTAACTTTTTTTCTACATGTGTAACCATTACTTGGGTTCACTCAGATTACATTGAGTCAATAAAACAATGTCACAGTAATCATCAGTATAACATTGGAACTCCAATTACTTAGAAGGTTGCATTTTCAATGTGCTTCACAAAATAATAATGTACAAATAAAATATAAAAAAGCATTTTGCATTACTAAACAGTGCTTGTCTGTTTCTAAACACCTTTTATCAGTAATGCTATGTGATAACCCATTACTATAACATTGCAATATACTTGACTTAACCATGGGAATGATTCACAGTGTAACTTGACCTTTAATGCGCTGGCTATTCAGATTCTATGCATCTGCAATTCACTTGCATAGTAAACCATTGCTACTAGGGTAAACTGCACTAAGCACTAGCAATGTAAGCTACGTGGCTGAAATGTAAACAACTTAGTGCCACGCTAACATTCTAAACATCCTTGACATTCTGAATCGCAACGCTGACTGAACTCGCAGGCTGCACCAGGAAGTCAAGATGTTTGCTGTGTCTCAACATCACCTCAGTGCTGGAGTAAGCACCAGTGAGGGGATGAACATTTATCTTCTTCATCTAACATTAAACATGATGTTAACTATGATAAAAGGCTAACAAAGTTTGTTGAAAACATTAAGAATTCCTATGTTATTACTCCAATTGGTTTTAAAGCGGGAATAATTCAAGTAACCACTTAAATAGTAATATTAGTTCCCTCCAGAGCTCGAGATTATGACTCTAGTAGTGACTAGCCAAAATGTGTTCACTCACCGGAGTTTCTGGTATTGGATTACTCGATGGAATTACTTCCGTTACCACTTTCAAGTTGGACATCTAGTTGGAAAATAACCTTATTAGCATAATTGCATGTAACTATGATAACACTCCGAATGTTTTATCTTTATTCATTACCGAAATCCAGGCGCCTCACTCTCACTGAGCCTCAGGGAAAATATGGGAGGGGGGAAATAGGATATCTTCTTCATGGGGAGTCCACTTGACCAGAACCCGTAGTGCGCCCTCTAGGCAACCACTTTCATTAGGCTGAGATTAGTAGTCCTAATTTCATGAGGGTTACATTTTCATGGAAAAACAAATAAAGAAATGTATACCACAGTGCTGTTGAATTCTGGAACCTGATTGGTCGAATGAAGGTGTTGATTAATTTTCTATAACAGGACTTCTGACCGTAGTGCAGCTGCAAATTATGGATTTATACACGGAGCTCCCAATGAGTGTAAAATGTGTTCGTAAATACTATGAACACTGAACTATTTTGACATTCATTATTTTTCTGATTCTTTACAGCTCTCATCTCATCCTCTCATCCACACCATCATTTTAAAGTGTCCCTCAGCAAAAAATAAACAAACGTTAGCTAGAAACATTACACATCTTGCACAAATGTATTGTGACTCCCCAGTACTGTCACACTGTGCCACATAACGCAGTGATTTAAAATGATTTTGTACTCTCACTCAGGGCATCACCGTATTGCCATTTTGTGGGTGGTGTTAAAGGTCAGCATGATGTAGAATCATTGATAGGCTTCCTATATCCTGATTGGCTTATTGTTCCTGAGACCGTGATGTAGCCAGATGAACAAAACATTGTTGAAATCATAGCAGAATGCAAAGCCTGTGGTTGCAAAAATAATAAACGTATAAGGGAAAGCACTGTTTCTGTGTTCCATTGCCAACAACCAAACTACGTAAATGACTTGCTAAACAGCAAACAGCAGCTACACAACTTGGGAACAGGTCACAATTTCAAAACACTGGCTTTTGATAGAAATTCTGCTGTTTGTGAGGACCAATTTGAGCCCGGTTGCTTTGAAAGGAATCTCGTGGTCGAGCTCTTGGGCTATGTAAGTCATGTTCAACTCAAATCCAATGCTGTGCCAACAATATTCCAACACTGTCCATGGAAAAGGGATTCAGGCCATGCTAGCAGATTAGCAAGAACAGTACAGACATTCAAATCCCATATATATTTCGGCACTGCATTAACAGAGAGCTCCCAATGAGTGTAAAATGTGTTCATAAATAATCCCATGTTATTTTTTAAAGCAAATTAAAATGAACACTAATTAAAAAAAATCTTATGGAAATAAAGATAGAAATTTCATTGTCTGTTGGTCAAGTGTTTATGAGATATGTTGCCTTACACTTATGATTGGGTTCCCTTTGGTGTTACATGTCCATCTTCTGTACAGACATTGTACGGTCACAAAGCCATTAAAGATCAGGTCAACCATATTCTCTTAAGTATGTAGCTTCACACATGAGGAGCTCCGCTATTAATGTACTCACTCTCATAGGTTATAATTTCCATGGTAACAGCTCATTCACAGGGATTTTTCCAGTAGATGTGCCATATTAAAAAAAATGTGTAAATGTTGATATGGTGAATTTTTCTGGTAAAGGTGATGTTTAATAAACATTCATGGAAGGAGTCTCCAGTGTCAGTGCTTTGTAACAGTCAGAGGTAAAGCTGTAACTACGTCATACACCATCTTCAGGAATGAGGAGTTTGTGCTTTGTGGTTATTGAACCCTGTTGTGTGAGGGTGTGGAGGAAGTCTGGGTAGGAACAAGAATTAAACACCATGATAAAATGACTGGATAACAATTCCAAAGTATAAATCAATGTTAACTGAACAAGTGTTAAATCAGTCTTTTTCTCATTTTGATATTCAAATAAAATCAGCTGTGTTTCAAATTACCAGAAGTTTTTAGTCTTGGCTCATGCAAATACTGACATGGACAGTGCCAGTCATGGCAACAACCAATAGATGAGCTCTGTCCAGCATCAAACAGGAAGCAGTAAACTGGGTCCAGGAACATCTGTCAAAGGGAATCTATAAAAGTGTCTGACAGGGCAGATGAAAACAGTGAGGGGAGGATGTTTTGATCGAGTAAAACAGTAGGTTATCATCCTGCGATGCTTACTTCTGCTTTTTTCATCCTGCAGGTAGCAATGTTGTAGCATTTAGTTCTCGAGTATTGATTTTTCTTGCCATGATTACACCTGTGGTATTCAGGAAAGAACTCAAGCTGCACCTGCATCTGAGTCCACCTACTCAGTTTGTGACAACCTTCTTGAAAGAGGAGTTTGAAGAGTTTATGCTTTGTGGGTTCTTGGTAAACTGACAAGCTGCATTTTTCTTTTAAAATAATGAGATGATGGGGGCAGCAGGGTGGTGAAGAGGTTTGCACTGTCGCCTCACAGCAAGAAGGTTCTGGTTTCAATCCCAGTGGCCAGCGAAGGCCTTTCTGTGTGGAGTTTGCATGTTCTCCCCATGTCTGTGTGGGTTTCCTCTAGGTGCTCCATTTTTCCCCACTGTCCAAAGATATACAGGTTAGGATAATTGGTGGCTCTTACTTGTAGGTCTGAATGTGAGTGTGAATGGTTGTTTGTCTCTATGTGTCAGCCCTGCGATGATCTAGTGACTTGTCCAGGGTAAACCCCACCTCTCACCCATAGTCAGCTGTGATAGGCTCCAGCTCACCTGTGACCATGAACAAGATAAGTGGCTACAGATAATGGATGCATGGATGGATAGATGGAAGTTCAACAAGCAGCTTCATGACCAAAAGGTCACCAGTTTGATTCAGCTGGATAATGTGTGCATGAGGGGAGTGAATGAACACATACATGGGCAAGACACCTACCCCACCCCCTTTAACAGTTGCCACTGCTCACATCCTCAATTGGGTTAAATACAGAATACAGAAGAGAGAAATTAGAGAAAGAGTTTCATTGTGCTCAAGTGTTGGGATTTTATTCAATCAAAAAAGATCAATCAAAAAACTAAAATGTGTTCGGTGTGTAAACGTGACTCTGGATTCTTCAGTGCTGTGGCGCTTCATAATGGCGTCCTGCAGGTTTCTCTTACCGGCTGAGGTTGTTGTGCTGGATAGGAATCGACCACAGGAACACGCATCTCAGGGTTCTGAACCACATTGACGATGGTCAGCTGTTGGACACAATCACAGAGCTTCAGTTAAACAATAATAATATATACACATCACAACAGTCTAAACTGTTCACTACACTTCCAATACTCGATATTAATCCCAGTGAAATATAAAGGTCGCATTCATTGCTGTCATGAACCTCAGAACATGGCTGAACCAGATTCCATTTCCTAACAGTTACAGACATTTCCTGGCTCAAGGTCACCATGCTTCTAACGCTGTGTGAGTGTTCAAGCAAACATGGCTGTCTGAAGTCAGAAATAAAATATTTCCTGAAAGCTGTCTTCAAAAACAGGCAGGAAATTAAAAAATGGAAGGAACCTAGAGCCTCACTGAACAGCTGACTTTCTATTACAGCGAAGGCTTTTTCACCGGGTGGGTTTAATCAGTCAAAGATGTAACCGAGTGTCCAGACAGCTGAGTTAGCTTGGAGCTGAGCTCTGATGAGGTTATTGTGAACAGACACAAACAGCAGGGCAAAGCATGTGTTTGGTCATCAAATCAAGCAATCGTGTCTGTTTATCGGCTTGGCATCTCCTGAGAATGAAAGCTATGTGACACATGACAATATTGCATCTTTTACTAAAAAAAAAATTGGGGCGGCACGGTGGTGTAGTGGTTAGCGCTGTCATCTCATAGCAAGAAGGTCCGGGTTCGAGCACCGTGGCCAGCGAGGGCCTTTGTGTGTGGAGTTTGCATGTTCTTCCCGTGTCCGCGTGAGTTTCCTCCGGGTGCTCCGGTTTCCCCCACAGTCCAAAGACATGCAGGTTAGGTTAACTGGTGACTCTAAATT
>JAPEKM010000023.1:5089234-5099346 GCA_027575975.1 Cathorops multiradiatus
GAGAGGGCAAATGCGGAGCATTCAATACTCAGTATTCAATTATCTTTGCTTAGGCCTAAATGTTTCTGCAGTTTTCGTCTGGTAATGCTGCTTGGCGAGCAAAACTGTTCGGATAGTCATAGCTGAAATGTATTGGACACTGGGGCTGAACAGCCAATTTGTAGAGAAAAACAAGAATTTGCAGGATGTGATTGCGACATTCATGAAGTTGTAAAGAGCATGGCGATATATGAAGTAATCCAAAGTATTCAGAATAAGTTACTCACATTGAGTAACGGAACGGAATACATTACAAACTACATTTTGGGGCATGTATTCTGTAATGGAATACATTTTAAAAGTAACCCACCCAACACTGATTATATATTTTTTTAAGTTTTGCATTTAGAATGTTTGTTCAGTGACGATATATTTACTGAAACAATTACTCTCCTTTCCTCCCTCAACAACAAAGATTGATCTTGATTACAACCAGTTTCAATGGGCACCAGTAAATGTGCCATCCAAAGTTGCAACAGGAGGTAGTTATGAGTCTGTTACCAAAACTATGAAGACAACATCCTCTACCTCTGCCTCTTCATCTGCCCATTATGAAGCCACTGAGCAATTTCCTCCTCCACCACCAACCACTGACCACCTCCAGGTCCCTGTTGAAGTCCCAGAGCGTTGTACTTCTCCCCAGCTACTTGATCAACATGTTCCCCCAAAATATCCAATCAGCAAGGAGCAGTATTCCAAGCAGAGGAACCTCTATGAGCTGAAACGCTTGTACAAGCATATCCATCCAGAGGTGCGCAAAAACCTAGAGCGGGACTTCATTACTGAAATGGAGCGCTCTCACATGGACAGTGATGAGGAAGTTAGCGGCGATGTGCAGCAAGTGCGCTACGTGTTTGAGAACAACGGCAGCAGTCCTGGGAAATGTATGAGCCCAGAGAGAGAGTATCTGGAATGGGATGAGATTCTGAAAGGTGAGGTGCAATCTATGCGTTGGATGTTTGAGAACAAGCCACTTGATGCCATCAAAGATGACACGCCTGATGAGAACGAAAGCCTAAACATCGCGCAGCAGGAAATCATTGCTGGGAAAGATGTTAAATATACAACTTGGATGTTTGAAACACAACCTATTGATGCTCTGGGAACAGAAACCCCAGACTCAGTAGAGCATAGTAGAAAACTAACAGATCTAGCAAGAGGAGATGTGCAAACTGCAACCTGGTTATTTGAGACACAGCCTCTGGACTGTATGAATAAAATTTACCAAGAGGATGGCGAAGAGGAGCAGGTGGTGTATGCGAAAGACATTGCAGGAGGAGATGTAAAAACTGCCAGATACTTGTTTGAAACTCAGCATCTTGATTCCCTTGGCCACACAGAGACAATTGATGAATCGCACTTCCTACAACTGAAGTCAGAACTGGAAGAGATTAAAGGTGAAGTCAAAACTACAACAAAAATGTTTGAGACACAACCTTTGTGCGTCATTCGGGGAGATTCCGGTGAGATGTTGGAGATTACAACCGTGCGACGTGAAGAAACCGAAAAAGGTGATGTAAAAACATCCCGCTGGCTTTTTGAAACCCAGCCACTGGACATGATCAGCAAAGACCCAACTAAAGTTAAGATAATCTGTGGAGTGTCCATGGAAGAAAACTATCAGGGTGGGGTGAATCGAGGTAGGTGGCTATTTGAGACAAAGACCTTGGATCAAATCAAAGACGAAGAATTGGAAAACACCAAAACTCAAAAAGAGGAGATAATAGGAGCAGATGTTAAGAGACATTGCATGGTCTTTGAGACACAGCCCATGGATACTTTAAAAGACCATACCAATGCCAGGCCATCTGAACCAGAAGAGATCATTGGGGGTGATGTAACATCAGCCAGGTATTTGTTTGAGACCGTGCCAATGGAAAATCTGAAGGACTTGCCTGAAGTTGGGAAACTCCAAAAGGTCGTTGCATTGGAGGAGGAGAAAGGTGATGTGAGGCATCAGAGATGGTTATTCGAGAGTAAGCCTCTTGAGCAAATCAGGGAGGACAAAAAAGAAATCACACGAACTGTTAAGCTTCAGGAGATAGACAGGGGTGATGTCATCAACTGCAAGGAGATATTTGAGACCATGGACCTAAGTAAGTGCACGGACACACATAAGATAGCAGTGGAAGGTGTCACGAGTGGATCGGTGAAATCAAACAAAGTACTCTTTGAATCCACACCCTTGTATGCTGTACAGGACAGCTCAGGACATTACCACGAAGTCAAAACGGTACGGCGTGAAGAAATTGTCAAGGGCGACGTACGAAGCTGCAAGTGGATGTTCGAGACTCGGCCAATCGACCAGTTTGATGACAGTCTAAACAAATTCCAAATTATCAAGGGAATTTCAAAACAGGAGATTCAATCAGGGGATGTCAAAACAGCCAAATGGTTGTTCGAAACTCAGCCTCTCGATGGGATCAAATATTTCAGTAGCATGGAAGAGGAGGAGGAGAACAGAATGAACAAGGCCACTGAGATCCAAAAGGGTGATGTCAAAACTTGCAGGTGGCTGTTTGAGACTCAGCCGATGGATGAGCTATATGAGAAAGCGGAGGTAAAAACAGAGGACAACACAGAGATCCATAAAGGTGACGTTAAAACCTGTACCTGGCTTTTTGAGACCCAGACCCTTGACAGTATCAAAGAGGAATCTGAAACCATTTTAAAAACTTGTACAGTCAAACAAGAGGATGTGCAAGGCAAGGATGTACGTCTGGCTCGCTTCCTCTTTGAAACTGAAAACCTGGAGAATATTCAAGGAGGTGAGGATCAGAGTAACTTTAAACGAGTCACACAGATCGATATCCAGTCTGGAGATGTATCAAGAATGAAGTATATATTTGAGACCCAGGCACCTGACATCATGACCTCCACTTCTGAGGAGACCATGCAGAAACTAAAGTCTCGTCAGACTGAGGACATCCAGAAAGGAAATGTTGTCAACTGCACCTGGATGTTTGAAAATCAACCAATTGATTCCATCAAGGAGAACACTGAAGAATCCAAAGAGGTGCGTACAGTGACAGATGTTCAAGGAGGGAATGTTGACAAAGGTCGTTTTATCTTTGAAACCTATTCCCTGGATAAGATTCAAGAGGATTCTTCCGAGACGGAGATCAGCAAACTTCAGCGCATCATAAGAGAAGAGATTGAAAAAGGAGACGTGAAAAACTACACTATGATGTTTGAGACCCAACCGTTGTATGCTATTCGAGACAAAGAAGGACACTTTCATGAAGTTACTACAGTCACAAAAGAGGAAATTCTGAGAGGTGATGTCATCGGGGCAAGATGGTTGTTTGAGACAAAGCCGCTAGACTCAATAAAAGACGAAGATGAGGTTTATCTTATCAAAGCTGTTACTGAGGAAGATATACAGAAAGGCGATGTTACTACAGCAAGGTGGAGGTTTGAAACACAACCGCTTGATGAAATTTCGGAGGATATGAAGGTTACTCTCAAGACAGTTGCAGATATTAAGGGTGGAGATGTTAAAACAAACATGCGGCGCTTTGAAAACGATGACGTCTCTCAGAAATACGTCAGAACCGTTAGTGTAAGTGAAATACAAAAAGGTGACGTAAGAAGTGCCACATGGATGTTTGAAACACGTACAATCGACAAGATCCGTGGAGAGGGATCCGAATACGACGATATGGAAAAAGTGACACGAGAGGAAGTGCTGAAGGGTGACGTCAAACAGTCAGTGTGGCTTTTTGAAAAAGAGCCTCTTGATCGCATCAAGGACAGCGATGGAACAGAAATCACGATTTCTCGTGAGGAAATTCCCAAAGCTGACGTCAAGACGACGACATGGCTTTTTGAAACTACTCCGCTGACCGATTTCAACGAAACCAACGTAGAGAGGACCGAGATCGTCGGCAAAAGTGTCAAGGAGACGTTAGTGGAACTTTACAGTCAGAAAATGGTGGACTCCCATGGGATAATTATAGAAGCAGACGAGATTGGCGATGTTCGGATGGCCAAGTACAAACTGCTCAATCAGGAGACTCCAGAGATCCAGAGAGAAGAGGTTATACGAGGAGACCTGAATAACATCATGATGAACCTGCTCAATAGACGCGAGACCACAGAGAGAGGTATCACCATTGATGCAGAGGAGAGGGGAAATATCAACACAACGGTCAAACAGCTCTTTAGTCAAGATAAAGACGTCAATATTGAGAAGGAAGAAATCGTTAGAGGCGACATACAAGAAGCGATCAACAACCTGCTAAAGAAGGACGGGACAGCCAAGCATGGTATTTTAATTCAGGAAGATGAGAAAGGAGACGTGAGGATGACCATATACTCCCTGTTGAACAAGGAAGAAGAAAGTGGACTTGTAAAAGAGGACGTTGTTAAAGGAAACGTCCGTGGGACTCTGCATAGGCTATTGTACAACAGTGATGCCAAAGACCAGGCCTCTAAAATACAAATAAGTGATACAGAGAGAGGTAATGTGAGTTTCTATTCAACTTGTATCGAGTCTGGAGCACTGGACTACCTTCGACAACTTCAGTTAGGATCAGATGAAACATATAATGAAGAAACCAGTAAAGAAAAGATTATTGGAGGTGATGTGGAGCATACAAAATTGATCCTGAAGAACAGTCGTCATGCAATTGGACGAACCGTGGCTGAAGATGATATTGTTCCTGGGGACGTTCACAACACCGTGCAAGTTTTTATGATGGAACCAGTCCTGTCTTTGCACAATGTTGAGAAGGAAGAAATTGTAAAAGGAGACTTGAGAGCGGCACTCGACTCACTCACACAAGCCGTGAATCAGCACAAAGTTGTTGAAAAAGAGGAGGTGGTCAAAGGCGACATCAACACCACACTCAGATCTTTGGAAGAAGCCCAGAACCAACTCAAAGAAATGGAGAAACCTGAGATTGTCCGTGGAGACATCAGGGGTGCCCTTGAAAGTCTTGAACGATCAACCACTGCCAAGACTGAAGTAATTATTGAGGATGTAGTGGCTGGTGATATTAAGGGAACTTTAAAATCCCTTGAAGAGGCAAAGCAGGCAGTAAAAGAGGTTGAGAAAGAGGAAATTGTTAGAGGTGACATCCAGGCAGCTTTACTGAATTTACAAGAAGCATCTACTGAGAAGAAACTCATCCAGCATCAAGTGAGTGAGCAGGGTGACGTAAAGGGCACCATCCAGCTCCTACTGGAACCAGTCTCCTCGCCACAATTGCAAAGAAGAGCGAGCACAGAAGGCGATGTTAAAATGTCAATAAAATCTCTCTATGAGCAAGAACAAACCCAGGTAGATAAGGAGGAGGTGATCAAGGGAGATGTTCATGAAACCATCAAATGTCTTATGAAGAAGAAAGAACAATCAAGCCATAAGTCAAAAGTAAACCCTTCCAGTAGAGTTAAATCTTCCAAAAGTATTTCTCAGGAAGAAGTTTGTGAATGCCCTGCTACACCCAAGGTTGAGCCCTCAAATCCACACTCTTCAAAAAATCTGCCCAAGAGAACTGAAACAGGTGTGAACACACAGAAGCAAACAGAGGTCAACACTAATCAATGTCAGATCTCAACTCGAAAGCAAAGCTCTGAAACCAAACATACGACATCAGTTGGTCAATCGGAATCATCCCAGTTCTCACAGAAGATAAATGTAAAGGAGCAGCAACAAAAGCAAAAACAAAACCCTGGTCCTGCAATCATAAAGAAATGTGTGGGAAAACAGACAGGTGAGAAAAAAGCTGAAAGTGCTGCCGAGTGTGACACGAAAGAAACAAAAGCAACTGAAACCGCAAAGCAAACACAAGAAATAAAGACGGTCACGCAGGTTCAGACCAAAGGAACAACAGAGCACACCGCCATTACACAAAAGAACACCAAGAATTTATCATCAGAACAAAACGTGAAGAGTCTAAAGACTGAGCAGAACATCAAGAGTCTGAACCGCAACCTGAATCCAAAGGGAATGATCAAAAAGAAATCTCAACCAGAAATTCACTTCCCCCCTCCTCCAACTTCTCCTCCACCACCTTCTGAGTCCGAGTTCTCTCTTCCTCCTCCTCCATCTCCAGTCACAGAGCCTTTTATCTCTCCTCATTCTCATCTGGCCATGAGGCAGGATAGTGACCCTTCCCTTCCACCACCTCCTCCCCCTGCCATTGAAGCAGAGGCTGAGTTCTTTCCCCCACCTCCCCAAGACTTCCTCCCACCTCCACCATCGCAACAAGAACTCAACTCAGCGACTCAGCCAAATCTTGGAAAGCCAAAGGGCCGACCTCTATTCAAAGTGCCTAAGCCTGAGCCTCCTAAGCAGACAGATCCACCCAAGATTAAGTGGCAGAAAAAACAAACTGCTCCTGCTCCCCCACCACCTCCTCCACAACCACCTGTGCTTGAACAGACGGAAAAAGAAGCAAAACATACTACAACAGTCACAGAAACCAAAGCAAGGGACAAAAAGCACGATGTAAATATAAAGTCAACCGAGATGCCACTTCCACCAGTCACTAAAGTTCCCTCAAAAATCCCAGTGCAGATACCAGAGCCGGAGGAACCCCCACGACCTAAGAAATTATTTATTCCTCCAATTAAACTTCCTCCATCCCCAGAGCCTGCTACTGAGCCAAAGCCCAAACCTTATGCAAGGAAATTCAAAACACCGCTCATGCTGGCAGAAGAAAAATACCGCAAACAAAGAGATGAAGCTGAGAAAAGTAAGACAGGATCTACTCCAACATCTCCTCCTGAAAGCATCAAGATTGAGGACTTGGATGTGGTGAATACAGAAGCAGAGTTGACCACAGACAAACTCTCACAGTCACAAATTACAGCGGAAACACAGCAGGTACATCCTAGTGAACCAGAGCCAGTCACGGTGCCCAAAGAGCCAGCTGCAGGAACACCGGAACAATCTGCCCCAAAACCAGCTCACCCCCAGCCCCTACAAAAGGTCCCTACAACCTTTCAGTTGAGCAAACCTTCCTTTCCCAAAGTAGGTAAGAAAACTGCTGTTACTACAGATAAAAAGCAAGCGATCCAAGCTACAGCTGAAATCAAAGTTCAGCCAACATCACTAATCCCTCCTTTACCAACAACTGAGCACCTTGAAAATGTAAAGGCAAGTTCTCACACATCTACATCCAAGCAAACCATCACTCAAGTTGAATCTAAGCAACAAATCTCAGCAAATATTCAGTGTCAACATACTGGCTCTATAAAAGCTGAAGAAACTGTAACTGAAGAAACAAAGAAGGCTCCCCCACAACCGACAAAGATCCCAAAAGTGACCCCAAGCTTCAAAGTTAAAACATTTAAGATGCCCAGTCAGGAGAAGCTGGAAGAAAAGAAGGAATCAACCCAGAAAGAGCAAACGGTTATATCTCAGGTCTGTGCAGATCAGGTTTCCTCCAAAATGGAAAAGCAAGAGCAAGTAGACCAAATCACCAAGGACATAAAGCTGGAGATAGATCTGAAAAAAGTCAAGCAAAAGCCAAAAAAGCAGCTGCCTACTGTGGCACCAAAACCATCAGTGGAGATGCATCATATTCTACCAGCCGTGTCTAAGGAGGTTCATCAGCAAGGGTCAGGACAAACAGTTATTCAATCTCAACAGACTATTAAGGAAGAACATGTTCTGGTACATGAGGAAAAGGTCAGTCAGAGCTCAGTTCAACAGCAAAATATTCATCAAAAGGGAAAATTTCAGATCAAGAAACAAATGAGGGGTTCTGAAATACCAGCAGGTGAGGTGGAGGCGAGTAAACAGCACTCACAAAAAGAATCCTACCAGATGGAGATTAAGGAAACTGCAGCTGAGACATCAGATATCCAGAAGCATGAGGAGATGCAAAAATTGCTGAGTCACATCAAGGTGATGCAGGAATCAGGCGGGAAAATGGATGCCAAGTCAGTCAAAATAATGTTGAGTATGATCCCAGAATGGTTGCTAGGAGCTGCCGAAAAGGTAGAACTAAGCCGTGCACAGTATAACAAGCAAAAACTTCAGGAGATCATCATGTATGTGAGGAACCTTGCTCAAATAAAACTTACTTTTTTAGAGGCAAATTTGGCTGCACTGGAGAAGACAGAGTCTAAGCCAGTAGAGGAGAAGAAAGCTGTTGGTGGCACAACACAGAAAATATCAAAAATAAGCATTGGTTCAGCTAAAGTGGAATCTCAGAAAAAAACAACTGTTCAAGATGTTAAAAGTACAGAGTTCAAAACAATGCCTCCAGAGCTTAGGATGAGAACACCATCTCCTACATATATTTGCATTGAGACGGCCAGAAGAACAGACTCTCCTCTGCAAGTTACCCCCTCTCCTCCACCATACAGGTCAGGTGCTACCCCAACACCCCCACCTCGTTGGTCTGAAACCTCTACAAATATTAGCCGAGCTACACCATCTCCAACTATTAGTCGCTCAGAGAAGCTAGCCAAACTAAGAGACACAACTGCCAAGCTCTCTTATGGTGCATCCCCTCTTTCAACTGCTTTGCCTGAGCAAGTTATTGTGCAAGGTCAAATGGAGGAGTCTCACTTGTCCAGCCACCAGGAAATCAGTTTTGAGACCCACCTAATGGAGTCATCTATGCTGCAGTCATCCGTGGAGTCCAATGAAGACTCCGTGAAGAGTGTTAAAGACAAGAGAGAGTTTTTTGAGGAGGCTCAGAAGGCAGAGATGAACCGCCACTATATGCGGAAAGATCCTATTGATATCCCAGACCGCCTGGGGCCAGAAGAGGATGACGAGAAAGAGATTCCTATTGATGTCCATGACAGAATGAAAGAGGACATGCCCAGGGTTGACCTTTCTAGACTTGTCAATAAATTTGAATCCCCACAGCCCAAAGTGTATATAAGGAAGGATCCAATTCTTATTCCTGAGAGACTTGGTAGTGATACTGAGGATGCAGAACATGAACCAGAGAAAAAACCTTCCCGGGTTGAAGAGATGCCATCCTTCGATATCAAGGCCTTGAAGAATGTTTTTGAAATGGGTGACCAGGCCCACCAATATCTCAGAGAGGACAGAAAGAATCTTGAGATGCAGGAGGAATCGACAGAACCCACCGGGTTCTCTGAGAAAAACTCTGTTACAGAGCATTTCTCAACCGTTGATGAGTTTGGCAACACGGTGGTGGGATCAAGGAGCCACAGTACCTCGCATTCTCAGAGCGTGACCACACGTCGCGATCCACCAACATATGCAGATGTGGTACGAGGGAAGGTTCATGTCCTGGATGTTCCACCTGAGGCTTCAGCAGAACAACTTCTGAAGAATTTCCAGCAGTCCTGGGCAGATAGTGAAAATGTTTTCAAGAACCTGGGGTTCAGTGTCTCGGAACAGCATACCTCTCAGAGTACATCACATCAACAGCGCACTGTCGTCACTGGTAAAATTGTGTGATGAGGCATGGAAACACTAATGAGTGTAAGGAGTGTTTACTAAAACATCACTGGTGTGATTGTAAAGTGTTGGTAAATAGGAATTTTGAATAATTTTAAAGCGATTTTCCCACTGGGTTTTACTTTGATTTAAATAACTACTTGCTGTTGTGGAAATTTGTTTGAATGCATTGTACAGTACTACTCCAGTAACTCGCGTGTTTGCACATTTTACTTGTTCTTGGTGTTGCTCCGCTAGCCCATTAACATGATGAATGCTATTGACGTTGCTTGTATTTATATTATATTCTAAAATTTTAATATAGTATTTAATTTCCATTTATCACCCACTTTCTCTCTTACAGAAAATAAGGGTGTCAGACAACGAACTATGTCGGGTATGTCGGAAGAAGGTGTATCCCATGGAGTCGCTCATAGCAGACAAACAAAACTTTCATAAAAGCTGCTTCAGGTGTGCCCACTGTAACAGCCAGCTCAGGTAAACCATCATTACATCAGTGGCATTTTTACATTACATCTTAACCAGTTTCATGATGTAGTCACCTGGAATGCTTTTCAATTAGCAGGTGTGCCTCATCAATCAAATAGTAAATGATAAAAATACAAATACAACCCCGATTCCAAAAAAGTTGGGACAAAGTACAAATTGTAAATAAAAACGGAATGCAATAATTTAC
>JAPEKM010000023.1:5557861-5569229 GCA_027575975.1 Cathorops multiradiatus
CGTAGTCAGCTGGGATAGGCTCCAGCTTGCCTGCGACTCTGTAGAACAGGATAAAGCGGCTAGAGATAATGAGATGAATGAGAAGACAGAGTTCGTTTCAGTCACTAATCGAGGCTCCAGCCGGTTCTAACACACCACAGTGTTTTAGTGACGAAGACTCCTGCACCAAGCATCGCTATAAATATAACCTTTATTGCAGCAGCCACTGACCCAGTCTGTGCTCTTTAACCCTTACAGCCAGCCATTTTTCAAACACAAGTGCACACACAGGCTCTCTTTGCACTCTCAGGCATCAATCTTGCACGTTCCTGGTCCATATCCTTTTGCTTTGTTAATATGATAACTCACTACCTGTTAGAACGTGGCTTTGGAGTGTGTACAGTGAAATATTGATGCAGTACATCCATCAGGGCTTTTCAAACAATAGTTCAGAGTCAAATGTTTGCACACCCTTAAGACCAAATGAAGAAGAAGAAGATGCTATGAGTGGTTTTATATAGCATCAGCCTTTTTTTTTTTTAGATATACAGTAAGTTTGTGAACATATTAACTGTGGGTCTCCAGTTCGAGCTTGACTTATTGTCTGTGTGGAGTTTCTATGCATGTTCTCCTTGTGGATTTCATCTGGGTTCTCTGGTTTCATCCCACCTCCCTGTGTGTGCGCGTGCATGGTTCCCTGAAGAAAAAGAACAACAACTTTATTCATCACATGCTTGTGAAATTCCTCTCTGCATCTGAAGCAGCGAACACACACATGAGCAATGAGCGCACACATACATACATATCCAGAGCAGCCATGGGAGTTAGGTGCCTCACTCAAGGGCACCTCAGCCCAAGATGGGGTGTGAACTGGAGCACCCAGAGAAAATCCACGTAGACAACATGCAAACTGCATACAGAAAGGCCCCTACCAGCCACTGGGCTTGAACCCAGAACCTTCTTACTATGAGGCAACCATACTAACCACTACACCACCGTAATGGACTGGCTTGTGCTCCTGCCTCGTGCTCCTGCCTCATGCCTGGTGTTCTCAGGAAGGTATTTACCACAACCCTGACCAAGATAAAATACTAACAGAAGATTAATGAAGGATGAATATGGAAAAATTTTGTTTTTCAGCCAGATTTCATACGAAGCAAACTTTTCTTTTTGTGTGTTTATATGTTTAAGCTAAATTTGAACCCAAAAAAATAATTGAATTGCTCCTTATGCAAGAACATCAGGATTAGGAGAATTTTCGAAATCCAGATCTTGCATTTCATCTCCGCGTGCATTTCAAGTCTGGGCTTTCTCCAAGAATAGCCACGCCCACACCGATACGCTCGCGTTTATCCAATGAGGAATTGCACGCTAGGAAAAACAAAGCCTCGGATTGGTCAGAACGCGTTGATGGTTTCAAGGCGCCCCGTGGAGACCGCGCTGCGTGCTAAAGCTTGAATGAGGGAAAGAGTTGGGAGGCTGGAAACCGTCTCATCCTCAGCGCGAGGCCGATGTGGAGGGAGTGAGTGAGTGAGGCGGCGGACGCGACTGACCAGTTTCTGAGGTAAAGTTACACACCGGTGTTGTTGGGAACTGAATGAGCTGGAAAGGTTGGTTCGAGGGAGAAAACCCCCCAAAACGAAATAGTCTTCTGGTTATGACAATGAAGTCGCGAAATAAGTGCACGGACACTTGAGTTTTGTGGAGAAAGGAGCTGGATGTTAAGTTTGTGAATAACGTTCTGAGAGAGGGAGAGGGTCGGCGGCGCTTCATCCGGGGACTTTCCTCCTTATTGAGTCTCAGAACTGATTTTTCGTCGGATATATATTTTTAAAGTAAGTGAAATTTGTTTTAACTCCTTACATTGACTCTTAAGTCTGTGTAGTTAATGGGATACAAGAGTGTGAACTCAAACTCAATGGCTTTCTGTTGGTCTGGAGTGCACTGTGTGGGTGCCATTATCTTATCACATTTATATCTAGTGAACATTTAGGAGCGGTTTGAAATGCAGCCATGGTTTGTGTATGTGTGTGACTAACGAATTAATTAATTAACTTGTGCTGTTCACTTTTTTTTTCCAGGATGGCGATGGTGGTGGTGGTGTTTTTTCTGCTCCTGAGATCGACTTGTGGTCAGTACCACGGTGAGAAGGGGATCTCAGTGCCAGAGCACGGTTTCTGCCAGCCCATCTCCATCCCTCTGTGCACAGACATCCAGTACAACCAGACCATCATGCCAAACCTCTTGGGTCACACGAACCAAGAGGATGCTGGTTTGGAAGTGCACCAGTTCTACCCACTGGTTAAAGTGCAGTGCTCGCCGGATCTCAAGTTCTTCCTGTGCTCCATGTATGCGCCGGTGTGCACCGTGCTGGAGCAGGCCATCCCTCCGTGCCGCTCTCTCTGCGAGCGGGCACGCCAAGGCTGCGAGGCGCTCATGAATAAGTTCGGCTTCCAATGGCCCGAGCGGCTGCGGTGCGAGAACTTCCCAGTGCACGGAGCAGGAGAGATCTGCGTCGGACAGAACACGTCGGACACCGGGAAGCCGACGTTAGAACCGACACAGAAGGATCATTTCACACCGCGCCCGACTGATAGGTTGGGTCACCCTTTCTCATGCCCGCTTCAGCTCAGTGTGCCTTCCTACCTCAATTATAAATTTTTAGGAGCCAAAGATTGCGGCGCACCCTGCGAACATTCACAACCGCATGGACTTATGTATTTCAAAGAGGAAGAGGTGAAGTTTGGGCGCCTTTGGGTCGGGATTTGGTCCATACTGTGCTGCCTGAGTACTCTCTTTACAGTCCTGACTTACCTCGTGGACATGCGGCGCTTCCGTTATCCGGAGAGACCCATCATCTTTCTGTCCGGCTGCTACTTCATGGTAGCCGTGGCCTATGTTACTGGGTTCCTCCTAGAGGACCAGGTGGTGTGCATTGGCAAGTTCGGGGATGGTGGCTACAGAACGGTGGCACAGGGAACCAAAAAGGAGGGATGCACCATCTTGTTTATGATCCTCTACTTCTTTGGGATGGCCAGCTCCATCTGGTGGGTGATCCTGTCTCTGACCTGGTTCCTCTCCGCTGGCATGAAGTGGGGACATGAAGCTATTGAGGCTAACTCGCAGTACTTCCACTTGGCAGCATGGGCGGTACCTGCTGTGAAGACCATCACAGTGCTGGCACTTGGCCAAGTGGATGGTGACCTACTGACGGGCGTCTGTTTCGTAGGCATCCACGATGTAGTGGCACTGCGTGGCTTCGTCCTCGCGCCTCTCTTTGTCTACCTCTTCATCGGGACGTCCTTCTTGTTGGCCGGATTTGTATCTCTGTTCCGCATCCGCACCATCATGAAGCACGACGGTACCAAGACTGAGAAGCTGGAGAAACTGATGGTGCGCATCGGCGTCTTCAGCGTGCTCTACACCGTCCCTGCGACCATCGTCATCGCGTGCTACTTCTACGAACAAGCCTTCCGCGAGCAGTGGGAGAAGACGTGGCACATGCAGACGTGCAAACGCTTCGCTGTGCCGTGTCCAGCCGCCGACTTCGCGCCCATGTCCCCGGATTTCACAGTCTTCATGATCAAGTACCTCATGACCATGATCGTCGGGATCACATCCGGTTTCTGGATCTGGTCCGGGAAGACGCTGCAGTCATGGCGCAGGTTCTACAAGCGGCTCGGAAATGGGCAGGGCGAGACGACCGTGTGAATTTGAATAAACGTTCAGGACTGACGAACAGCCAGCTTGCGTGTCTCAGACCTGCAGCATGGATTAAAAAAATCAGACTTCTGTGACATACGATGCCTGCAGGAGGATTTTGCTCAGATAATCCACCCACACCAAAAAAGATTTGCTTTGTGACATTTTAAATACTTGAACTTTTGGTGCTGACTGTCTACACTTTTTCTACAACTTTTGCATGGCTTCAAAGGACATTTTTGTTTTTTATACTGTTCAGAAATGCTTTTTTTTTTTAAAAGGAAAAAAAAAAACACTTCTGTGCTTTATCAAAAATACATTTGTTTTGACAGTATGATGGCGAGAGAATTGTCTCCGCAGTGGCCAATATTTTGTATTTTAATCTTTTGCCTTGTAATATTGTCCAGACCCTGTATTAATTTTTTTTTTTGCTTTTTTTTTTATTTGTTTTGGCACAGATGGTGCAGGATTTTTGTAGGCGTTTGATGTCCTTTTAAACCTAGATAAACTCAGTTCATGCAACTGTAAGATTTTTGTGGTTTAGTGAAGAATTGAAACTGACAGGCTCTGATGATGTGGCTGTGATTGATGGGATTAAATGTAGGAGTAAATGGGAGGGAGGGGGAAAAAATCTCTTGTTTTAATGTCATATTACTGTTTTAAAGACATGTATTTATTTAAAGTAATCATCTTTTTAAGTCCATATTCTCCATTCAGCAGTTTCACTTAATAAAGTGAGTAGGTTTTTAGAACTTCTTGATGTATTGATTCCCCTCGAATCAATAACGTTTTCTTTGTAAAAAAATTTTTTTCCTCTTTTTAATTTGACTGAAAAAAAAAAAAATCAGCCCTTCAGCACAGGTTTATTTTATAAACTAGTTCAATTGGGAAACATTTTGTATAAATGTGTAGAATGATCTTGTGGCTCGTTATTGGATCCATAGACTTTCATTAGTTTCTAGTCCAGGCATAATAACCCTTCAGGAAGTTTGCTTGTGAGTTCCCGGACCTCAATTTGAGAACCGTGTTGCCATGTCTGTTCTCATTTGAGGAACTGAGCCTAGTTTTGAATCCCAATAGACCGTGTTGTATTGTGATTTGGTCAATTTATGTATCCATTTGCACAAATTGCATTGAAGTGTTTTTCTACTTTCAGCTGAATTGGTAATAACTGATTGTATCTTTTAAAGTTCTACCACACTAACAGCTCCTTTTACAGGCCTTTTGTATTTATTTATTCACTGATTTGAGTTTCCACAGAGTCTGAGAACTTGACAGTTATTTGCTTGCAAGTTATTTAGGAAGAATAAACATTGCTTTTAAGCAGCAGGCAGAGATAAAAGAGCGGACACAATAACAGGAGATAATCAGGAGCTGGTGTGAAGTCCATCACGCTGCTTTCAAGGTGACGAGAAGAGCGGCGACGGAGGCACACGATACCTCAGCTTTCCTTGCATCGTGTGCTGAAACACAGTAGCTCAACATTCCTCAGTTTAAGGTAAAAGCTTAACCTTTTGTTTGGATTTGTGTTGGGGGTTGTTGGGGTTCCTGTATCCAGTGAGTCAGAGAGGATTAGCTCAGAGGGGGGTTGGGGCTGAAGGCTCGACACGGAAACTTCCAGTGTTTAATGTCTGAGACACACCACATGCTGTGGACATTCCTTTTTAAATACCATGTAATACAACAGATGCGTCCTTCTTTTCATTATGTTTCATTTCTGGGAATATGAAAGACCAAAATGAGAGAAGTTACACAATCAGATGTTCGTGAGACGTGTGCTTTTTCAACACTTCACGATGTTATTTTTCACATGTGGACTTGTGAACTATCGTGCAAATGGTTTTTATTTATCCATGCAATATGTGATCACATGCTGTTCATGTATGTTTAATTGAATTTTCATGTACAAGTTCAATACCTTGACGAAATTCGTGATCACATGACTCGCACAATCATGTCAAGAAAAGCTTGAGTCATTGGGAGATTTGTACTATTTGTACTATTATTGAAATTGAATACTTGGACTCTTACTCATGTATAATTGAGTAGATACTATTTACTCCTTACATTTTCATTTTGTTTTTTAAACTGTTCATTAAATTAAAAAAAAAAAACTTTTTTTCCCTTTACAAGGTAAATGAAATTACGTTGATTGTTGATTTGTCCGAGTAGAATATTGAATAAACATTTATTAAAATGAAAACTCATGTATTTTTAAAAACCTAAAAAATGACATAACTGTATAATCCCACAAAGTACACTTTCTGTGTAATTTTCTACCCCATGTGACACGAAGTGCAAAACTGATGCTTTAAAAAAAAAAAAAAGATTATGATCCTGTATTAATTAAATCAGGTCATACGTCACAATATGACTAATCTTGAAAGCATGTAAAAAAAAAAATGGATTTTGTCTTTTGAAGTGTTAAAAATTTTCATCAGTGTTTTGTTTAATTGCATGTCATTCATTCCACTGCACGCACACATGCACAACAGAAAGTGGAACCACAGATTAAATTATTTTGTTTCAAAACTTAACAACATCTGATCCTGTGATTATGACATTGCAGACATCTGATCCCTCAAACTGCTGTTTGGTCACACGGCTCAAAAAAAAAATGCTGTAATTTACAGCTTGGTGCATGTGAAGACTAAACCCAATTTAGTAATTTAAACTCAAAATTGGGAAATGGCGCCTGTTTTTTAGTACTGTACTGACAAAGGTGTGCTAATATTAGTGACATATAGACTTAGAATTCTGAATAGGTTAAGTATGAACATCATGCTTTTAAGTTCTAGTCATTTGCTAAGCACAGGCCATTCCAGCAATTCCTGACTTGCTACACAGACTGACACATGGTACGAGATGAATCGTTCCAGTGCACCCTACACACCTTCACTCAGTGCGAATATAGCATGGAAAAAAAAAGGCTTCCTTCCACTGCATTCTGATCAGCGAAATTCAGAACGTGGTCAAAAATCAGTATCCGCTAAACTTTTTTAAAATTCATAATGGCATAGTGTTAGGTTTCACTGAAGAATTGCTTAACTTCAAACTGCTTCCTTCTGAAAATGAGACGATGACCCAAAAAAACAAGCAAGTTGCAGATTTAGAGCTGCATTAGTCTGGAAGTATACCAGTGTTCAAGTCCAAGTCATTAAAGCAGTATGTTTTTCAAATTTTTTCAGACCAAGGACCACTTTATCCATTAAAAAAAAAAGTTTGCAGACTACCTAACCCCCTAAATATCTAGAACTAAAAACACTGAACCTACTTCAACAGTATATTACAAATTACACACTAATGAAATGACCATTTTACAAATACTCACTAACTCATTCACTTAATGAGAAGAATGGTGCTGCTTATTCTGATAGATCACTGAAGCAATGTCTGGCTCCAACCTTGACAGTTTTAATCTCATATCGGGGGCCGCATTGATCCGGTTGCACTGCTTTTGTTTTCTCAAACAAAGAATCATTATGTCTTTGCACTTTGTCCTTACTCTTGTCAGATGTTTCTTGTGCTTTTCTTTTGACTGACCTGGTCTTCAGCCACCGATTCATTTATCTTTTTGACTGCTTGATGCCAAGTCTAATTTGGTTTCTCGTCGTTTTTCCACATTCCCTCCACATTTCAGAGGTGATGTTGATGTGGAAGTGTAACCTAAACTGATGTAGCTCTAGGCAGTGTCGCAAAACTGCTGGCTTGCTTCATGTCTGACAAATCCGAATAATAGGCTCCTATTTGAGTTTACATAGGACTTATAGAAAACAAAGCTCTGAGTAGTATAGATGAGTTGCTTTTGAAGTCACATGGGCGATTTGAGAAACACCTCATAAAATGCGATATTTTACATCAACTTGCGGACCACACTTTGAGAAATGGTGCATTTAAAGAAAATGTAAACTCGAGTCTGAGAACAAGACTCCAACCGCACCATTTGACGATGGCTGTTGCTGCCTTTTATGTGAAACTGTTTAAGTCAAGTTTATTTTTATAGCGCTTTTAACAACAGAAATTGCTGCAAAGCAGCTTTACAGGATTTGAATGACTTTAAGCATGAGCTAATTTTATCCCTGATCTATCCCCAATGAGCATGACAGTGGCGAGGAAAAACTCCCTTAGACGACATGAGGAAGAAACTTCGAGAGGAACCAGACTCAAAAGGGAACCCATCCTCATTTAGGTGTTTAACAGACAACGTGATTTATAACATTTTTAACATGAAGTCTGTGTCGTCGATGTTCTAACTCTTCGTTGATGGAAACATGCGTGCAAAACCGTTCATGGCAACTACAGTCCTAAAGTTAGCAAGTCAACTGTAGTCCTCAGCCATTACTGTAAGCGTCCAGAGCATCTTCCAAGTGTGACTTTCAACTGTCCAGATGGGGCTGTCCTCCAAAGGAGCGATGTGATGAGACTCCAGCCAGACGTAGGGCATCAGGATGAATCGGGCAGGTCCGAGGAGCAGAAGTTTACAGCACATGCACTGTCCGGAGCGCACCTGAGAGTCTATCTAACGCATGCGCCAAGACATGCAGGTGTGAGACTCTTGCACGAAATTCGTGCAAAATTTAATGTCGATATAAATATCGTATGCTAAATTGTTATGGCATGTTACAAAAAACTAAAGAAAAAATATCAGAGTCCTCGCCTCCAATTTACGAATCTGAATGCAGTTAATGCAGAAGTCCAAGTCGAGTCGTGAGCCCTTAAAATTAGGGCATGAGTCGGACTCGAGTACTACAAACCTGGAGTATACAGTAAAAATAAACTCTCAAATTTCAAGAGAAGTTTACAAAAAGGCATACCAGGTGAAACCCAAAGGAGACGTACTGTACATCTACTGTATACATTATCAAAACAGTGAGTTCAAGTTATTAGAGAAAACTTGCATAATACTTTGTGACTGCTAAGGTATCAACACACACCATTCTTTTGACAATTCTTATGAATATTTAAGGAAAATCTGTGAACCTGTCAAGTATCTTGATATAACTTGAACTACTTTGGGTCAGGGGTTAAGGTGAGATGTAACAATCCGGAACGGTGTTCTGGCAGACTCTGTAACAAGGAAATATCAGCAATCGCCAGCTAATTTAATAGGAACTTGTTCGTGAGTCTAAGGTTCCTGTTCTTGGCTGCCAGGAGTGGAACCCAACGTGGTGGTCTGCTGTTGCATGCTGAGATGCTTTTTCTGCTCGCTATGGTTGTAAAGAGTTGCTTTGAGTTACTATATCCTTCCTGGAAGTTCAAACCAAAGGCGTTTGTTTCCACCCATAGAGCCGTCCCTCACTCACTCAGTGTTTTTTGTCTTCTGCACCATTCTATCTGTGTAAACTCCTAGAGACTGTTGTGTGCAAAAACCCCAGGAAGGAGATCAGCAGTTTCTCGAACCAAAAATACTCATCTGGCTCAAACCAACACCCATGCCACAGTGAAAGAAAGTCACACTTCATTGTGAGCTCGCAATTTTTCCCAGTCTGATGTTTGAACATTAACTGAAGCTCTTGATTTGGATCTGCATGATTTTACTGTATGGAGCTGGCAAGGGACTGGCTGATTTAGAGAACTTCATCAAACAGGTGGTGGACGAATGGGAGTTTCTCACAAGAAAAAAGAAAAAGCTCCTCTTGTTTCATCTTCAACAGATGTCTTTTAGTCCATAATCTGATGAGAGATGCAGGAACTCAAATCAAGCTGATTTATAGTACTATTGTAGCTGTACCTATTCATCTAAACAGACTTGTAATCATGTATGTGATAATTTCAGGATTGTTGATGAGATTAGGTATAAACAGAGTTAGCATGTTGATTAGCTAGCTCGTCCAAAGCGTAATCTGATGTCACAAATACAGATTCGATTCTAGGTGTGTGGAAATCTCTGGCGAAGTGAATGGACCAGTAAATGGAAACAGACAGTACTCTACTGAAGGATTTAATTTGCCTCCCAGTTTGTCTCATGTGTAGAGCCAAAATGTAACGCTGTGTTAATCATAATGTACAGGAAAGTCAGTCCAACTGAACCTGCAACGACATCCTAATTCCATTTTAACCCTTGTTTGGGGTGTACAAACTTTTTTGTACTTAACTAGTACATTGTAAAATGCATAATATGAACGAATTTGGCATAAAAGGTGAAAATCTGAGAACTTGCTTTGATGAACTGCAGAAGATGAAGAGAGGTCAGGTTTAAAAGCTTTCCAACAGGTTAGTGTCGCACTTGCGATGTGTCTCTTCTAAGACACTTGATGTGAGGCTCCAAACTCAGACCGAAAACCACCAAGAGATTGTGCGGTAGCTAAAAAAAAACCCCAAACCAATCCTGTTGCAGCGCTGCATGTTGGTGTGTATTTAGACCAGACTGAGTCAGGTTTGTCCAAACGAAACACAACTGGTCCAGCATTTCGCAGCTGTCCATAACAGCGACGTGTAACTCAAATCCTGGACAGACGGTGCACAGAGGAAACGAAGCATGAGAGCTGGCTTTAGATCCCAAATCCATTGACTTCAGATCTTGTTTGTGATCCACATTAATCTTCGTGCAGACACATCCCCACGGCATGTAACGCTTTTTTGTGCTGTACAGTACAGGTGACACTTTCTCAGCCTTCCTGAGAAAAACACCTAGGTCATGTCTCAGGTAACCAGAACCCCCTTCCTCAGGTTGTTTCCTTTCCCTCAGTCCCACGAGATACAGTTGCCTAAATCATATCGATTTCCAGCACGGACACCGCCTTCATGTTTCTCAAACATTGTTTCAGAGATGTTTACCCAATGTAGGAGTATTGTCCCAGCAGACGGCCCTGGTGGTACGACCAGATATCTGATGTCTGCTTTCATGTTGAGGGAGTTAGAACCAGAGCATTGTATAGAGTGCCAGAGATACATTCCTGCCTGAAATGTAATATTTCCTCCAAGATGGTGGCATATGGGGTTAATAATGTTCAGACGTACAAATGTTCAGGAAGAAAACATTTAGGGGCATGCTGTTAAATATCAGGAAAATTGTCAGTGATGGACTGGGGTGGGGTTGGGTGGTGTGATGCGATGCGGCTTGACGAGAAGCAGAGTTAGCATCACACCCGGAAAGTGATTCTTGTCCAATAACAGCACGTCCTGCATCGTTTTAGTCTTTTATTTCTCTTACAACGCAGCTATTTCTCGACTATTAGTTTCTTTATCCATTCACAGTTACACTTTACAAGTTAGTTTCTGTTATCGCACAACTCTTAGGCTTCCTAATTTTATTTATTTAAAATCCAAACTTGTTATTCGAGTTGGCACAAAAACATTTGAGTTCAAAATTTTTTTTCCAGAAGAAAATTAAATCTTACGGGGGGGGTGTTTGTAGCCTAGCTTATTCCATCAGAGAGCACTTTTCAGATTAAAAAAGAAAACACGATACTGGGTTTTGGTGCAAAATGAAGACGTGAGTGTGACAAAGTGTCCAGAACTGTGGCTGGTTCTGCAAGATGCTCAGTAAAACCTACAGCTCGTTTCCTTATCAAACTGCACTCACCGGACCTGAGACTAAGGCCCCGTCCACACGAGTACGCCGGCTCACCCAATACGCTGTCGATTTGAAAAAAAATCTCCGTAAACACGGTGTCATTTCGATTCACTGGAAACGACCCAAAACGCTGTAGTACATATGCCAGGCCTGTATGTGGCGCTGTGATGC
>JAPEKM010000023.1:6097408-6108647 GCA_027575975.1 Cathorops multiradiatus
CAATGCCTATCGAAAACGGTGATGATATCTTGAAATTCTCAACTCTGAGGGGCATTTTTGTGCAGAAATGTTTTGCCCGGGTGGGGTTTTGTCCGTTTCTCTTCAAAACGACGGGGTGTACAGGGGATACACTTATCGTTGCACAAGGCAACGGTTAAGGCTAGTTTAATTTAACACGCTTCATATTTATTTCTGGATCGAGCCAAACCGCGACGAAGTTTAATTCGGAGCACGCTCGTCGAGCACCGGACGACGACAAAGGTCGTCTAAGCCTAACGAAAGAGACCCCGAAACGTAGAGCGGCCGAATGTCAGGTGTCCGTGTACTTTTTCAAAAAAAAATTTTTTGTAAATGAATTTCTTGAAAGTTCGGTTCGCTCCCCAATTTAACGTAAAATTCGGTTTTCCAGTTACCAGCACGTGGTGGACTATATCGACACGCAGTTCGAGTCCTACCTCCAAGAAGAACTGAAGATCAAGCGCTCGCTCCACAACTACCATGACTCGCGCATCCACGCCTGCCTGTACTTCATCGCCCCGTCCGGGCACTCGCTGAAATCCCTCGACCTCGTCACCATGAAGAAACTGGACAGCAAGGTTGGTGCCGAATACGTTTTAATTCAACGGATATGGAATTCTAGACTTGGGAGAAAAAAAAAGATACTACTGAATGTCCTTTATGCACAAACGCTCGGTACGGTTTGTCTCTGCTCTTCTACGCGTGTATGTCGAAACGATTTTACGATCCCACGCTCTTCCGAGGTCACCCGGAAGACGATCCGGGTCTTGGAGTTTTTCCTCTCCGCTTTCGACTTTGGCTTGCCGATTAAGGATCTAAATCCCCACCCGTCGTTACGGGCCGGAGCGTACCCCGGGTACGTTACGGCCTAGGGCGATTCGTACCCCTCGGGCGAAATTACACCCCCGCGATATCGGTAGCGTCGGAAGAAATATGCAAGAATTAATTTTTCAACGTTTTGTCAGGTAAGATGAGCCAGAAAGCTAGCTGACCTAAATCTTAACGCGTATACTTTATTACTTCGAACAGAAAAACTTTAATCACTAAAAATATTAAGCTTCCTCAAAGATCGCCGCCACGCTCGTCAGTAGCGTTTACACGTTAAAATAAAAGCACGTATCCAAAACGTTACGTTCGATTATAATCGAACGGAACTTTCAATTAATTTGACTCTTCCGAATATAATAAAACTCGTAACGAACCGAAACTCCAGCTTCTAAGACCGACGAGTTCTAGCCACGATACAAACGCTCCAAGTTAAACGGCGACGTCGAAACGATCGTGCTCGTTTTCGAGATAAAGAGTGCGTCCTGTCGTCGACTGCGAGACGACCGATCCGCAGAGTTGCCGGCTTTTTGGCCGACGACGACCGAGTAGAAATAGACTTTCCTAACTGTAATTTACAAAGATTTCGGTTTACGAAAGATGACGCGTGCGCAAAACGAGAAACGCCAATCGCTCGGAAATCCGTTCGGTTTCCTCCGTGTTAAAAAGCGAGCGCGTGTATACGTACCGTGTAAATACGATCGAATCCTCTTTACGTGGAGGGGTACGGTCCGGCTGTTTCACACCTCGGGTACGGTTTGGCTGAGGACGGTTTATCCCCCGGGGTATGCTCAGGCCCGGGCCAAACTATACCCGGATTTAATCTGGGCGGGTATTCGCACTTTTTGCTATTCTACGTAATACTTTTATTTAGAAAGATTTTTTTTTGACCCTCCTCATTCCAGTTCTAAATAGGCCTGTAACGATAACAGATTTTGCTGGATGATTAATTGACCAAGAAATTATTTCGATAAACGATAATATTGACATTCTGAGACCATTTTCAACTAATATAACGATAATTAAATAATAATGCATATACACCCTTTCAAAGATCAATACACTTTGCTTTCTAAAGAACGTTTAACACAGGAACTGCAAGACGACCAAAAACAACAGGCCTAAATAAAATGTACTGGTTAACATAAGAATAGCCTAATGTAGTCTGGCTTACAGCAAGGACTTGTGAACAAAAACTGCACTTGAATAAAAATCAAACACAACCAAAACAAGAAATAAAATGGATTATTAAGTCCCTTGAACAAAATTGCCCTTAAAAGATATTAAACATTAGGCTCGGACAGCGAAAACGGGCAAAATAAACTGCCGGTTAGGCCCTCTATGAATCGTACGTAAATCTGAAAACTTGACCGGTCCCTCGGCAAATCTACTTAAATTTATGTCCAACCAAAATTCAGAGTTGTCCCGCCCCCTTCCGACACAAAACGATTATTAGTAGAGATGCACCGATTGCAATTTTTTGGGCCGATTTCCCACGGAGCGTGACCTGCCGATGCGATTTCATTATTTTCAAACCGCTTCACGGTACACGCGGAGTATTTTTCTTTTTAATAGAACATTCTGCCAGATTTTCAGTAATAAATTTTCAACACCTCAGAGGTTGAAAACAAACGAAAAGACATTTTATTTCTTGTTTTGGTTGTGTTTGATTTTTATTGAAGTGCAGTTTTTGTTAACAAGTCCTTGCTGTAAGCCAGACTACATTAGGCTATTCATATGTTAACGAGTACATTTTATTTTATTCTTTGTAAAATCTTTCTTCATGTTCGGTATTAACATGTTAATTCCTGAAATAGGAAATTCTCACACACATTTTTTTCTTTTCCCATACAATATCTGGCACAAAAACAACTTCTCCGTCATATTATTTGCCTACTGCTCTGGAACACACTTTCATAAGCCTATTTAGATCTGAAAACTTGTGCCTTATGGAACAACCCATTTCTTCATTCAGTATCAAAATACTTCTGTATTACCGTGTAATACTTTGCATCGTCCTTGCCCGGGCGCGCTCCTTAAACAGCCCGAACGCGGTTCGTTGATTAGACGGTTGTTAACGGCACGCGCGCCGGAGCTCGTTAGGCGCGCGGGACCGACGCCGTTCTGCACAAGCGCGACGCAATCGAGCTTTTCATCTCTGCGATACGCAAGTTTTGATCGGCGGAAAATCGACACGTTTTAATTTTGACCCGCCGGTCACGGCCGATCGCGTGAAAATCGGCCGATTCTGATTGGCGGCCGGTCGATCGGTGCGTCTCTGGCTCTCGGCTGTTTTTATTTTGTAAAAGTAGCTCTCGGAGGAAAAAAGATTGGAGACCGATAGAAGCCTTTTGACATTCAGTCTCTTTGGTCGAGAGAGAGAGGAACGAGGAAAACGAACAGGCACGCAAATAGAAATTATCGCGGCTGGAAAAGTCATCAAGCGATTAATTGATTATCATTACAGGCCTAGTGATAAATGTAATCTGGTTTGTTGAGAGTAATGTGCGTAAAGACCTGTCGCTCGTGTTCTTGAGTCTCGAAAACGCTCAGAAACGCCTAATGACGTTGCCAAAATGGGAAAATGCTGAAGCGGGCTTTGTTCCGGGGGAGTGCCTGTGGCCACGAGGATAAAAGAACCGAGGGAGGGCTTGACATTTCTAATTTTATTTGTTTCACGTGTAGGATTTATTCTTTAGCTGCCCCGTATGCCGTCTCGTACGAGGCCGACGAGCGTGTCGTGTAGTTTATATAATGTCTGCGTGAGATTCTAGGTCTTTGCACGCGTGGGTGGCGCTCGGTGGGTGTTTTCTCCTCGAACGCTGGCGGCGGGACCGAAGTAGCGTCGGTATTGTGGCGCGTGGCTCTCTGAGCCATTCGAGAGCGTGACTTTTTTTCTTTGCAAACTTTTGCGCGCGACCTTGTGGTTTAGACGATGTAAACCCTGCGACTACGTTACGAAACGGTAACGTTTCATGTTTGGCTTTTCGATGGGGGTGGAGAACGAAGCTGCTGACATCACTTTTGCGGTGGACAAATACGCGGTGGTGTCGTACGATTTCGGTAGTTCGTGTAGTGTCGTTTCGATTGAAGGTGGATTTGTGCTTCGTGTCCGTTTTGGAAACGCTTTGCCTGTCGTGCAAAGTCGCTCAGTCTCGGTCGTCTTAAAAACTTGCAAAGTATTATTAGGAAGAGCGAGCGAACCGCAGAAGCTAGTTGCGCGTTAAAGCGAGACGGCCTTTCGGTTTCCTAAAATTGGTGAAATTTGGTTATTGCGATATGTTTACTTCTGTAGTCTTTTATTTAAAAAAAAATCCAGGCCATTCTGTGGCTGGAAAGTTATTTGATTTGAGGGGATTCCTGAGCAAATGACGTGCGCGAGATCGCTCGCGTCGAGCGGACGGAGGAAGTTGGCGTGCGCAGGTTTTAGCTTCGGTTGCTTCATTCTCTTCTTTAAAGTGCATATCGTGGGTAAATTCAGGAGCGAGATCAATGTAATTCTCCTATTTTATATTAAACTTGGGTCAAATATCTGTAACATTCTGCATTTTGTGCCTTTTTTTTTACCTTGCGCAATACCAGAAAAATTCAGTCAAAATCCAGCCGTTTGAGGCGAATCGGTCCACCTCTGAAATCGGTCCACCTCTGTTTCCTGGCAAACGTTGATTTTTGTGACGTCGCGTGCAGGACGCCTCCCTCTGGATACTTCATCGGCGCTGGTTTGTTTATGAGAAAACGACCTGATGGTTTTCTGAAAATTTCTTTATTGCATAAATATTAAAACGGTTAGCGGACGTATCGTAGGAGGGTGTAGCGACACCGATCGCGATGGGATTAGTACTCATCGTTTCCAAAGACCGGACAACGAGAGAGAAATGGGGGCGCTTGGTCTACACGGGCTGCGCACCGAAACCGCGCAAAGCTCTCGCAGCCTGCTGGTGCTTCTGCAGGTGACGTCACGAATCTGGCTCCAGACTCCCTTGGAATTTTTCCAGACGCGTTTTGTTTTATTTTTTTTCTGCTGTAGACAGACGGCCTTTTGCAAAATTACCCTTCTGGATGAGTGTGTAAAGGGATACTTTTTTTATATATATATAATGAAATTGGTCCAGGATATGCACTTTTAGGTTTTACGGCGGCTGGCATACGGTATCGCGTTGCTGCCGTCTAAAGGTTTACCTTTGACCGTGCGCCGACGGTTCCGTCGCTAAACGAATAGCCGATCGCACCGAGGCGCTAGCCGAGCGGCAAAATTTATTAGTCGGGTTCTGCGTCTCCTGTCCTTTGCGACACGAAGTCGGTCTTTCACGTTTCGTTCGCGTCCTCTGTCGTTCTCGCTCGTTTCAAATTTGTATCACTCGATGTCTCGCGTGAACGGGGAAAGCCCACCACGTGATATCATTACGTAGTATCTTGAATTGGGTCATGGTGAAGCAAGGAAAAATGGTGTAGAATTTCGGGCCACGTAGCCCTCATTTAATCAATCGTTCTAATTTAACAACGTAAGCCCGTTTGAATCACGTGAGCAAACCGATCGCTCTTAGAGTTAAGCGAGATCAAACGGTTTTAAGTTCGAGTAATATAACGATCCGGAGGTGCGAGTTTTAGTAACCTGACGGACTCGCGTTACAGTCGCAAACGATAAGATAAAAACGATGATAGTTTCCCCCTCGGCGAGGGGTGTCGTCGGTCATTTCGAACGCCGGCGTGCCCTTACCGATCGAGGCGAGAGGAACTCGGATACGCTCGAGGTCGCCAAACTTTTGTCGTCGCTCGTTTCGGCGGATTTCACCGCGGCGCGTACCCGTAGTCGGACGGCCGTGCCTGATTGCGTGCGTTGTTTTTGAAGGTGAACATAATCCCGGTTATCGCCAAAGCGGACACCATCTCTAAAAGCGAGCTGCACAAGTTTAAGATCAAGATCATGAGCGAGCTGGTGAGCAACGGAGTGCAGATCTATCAGTTCCCCACCGACGACGAGACCGTCTCCAAGATCAACGGCGCCATGAACGTGAGTATACGCCACACTTTTTTTTTTTTCTTCAAAAATATTTTTATCGGTACTAGATGGAACTCGACGCCAATGGCGTCGACGGGGATGCTTCCGCCTGGTAAACTACATGTCTTTTGAAGTTGTGATTTGGGGATGGACATTTGACCTCACAGTAATGTCGACCTGGTGAAATTACTTGGAGATATTGCGTTCGCGGGGTTTTCGGACAGGCATTTGACCTCACGGTGACCTTTGATTTCAAAATCTAATCGGTTCATGTTTGTCCCAAAGTGCACAAATGGTGAAAGTTTGGGGAAATTCCTTTCATTAGCCTTTGAGATCGCATTAACAAGGTTTTGGGACGCAGGGACAGCCCGAAAACATAACATCTCCTGCACCTTACCGTGGCGGAGGCATAAAAAATAAGAATGATGATGAAACTGCAGCGTAGGAGCCTAAATGCAGTTTATTTAAGTTAGGATAATTTTTATTTCAAAAGATGCAAGTTCATAAGTAAGATAAATGCTGTTTGTAATTTCATGATTTAAAAAGATTTAAAATACTATTTATATGTACATTTCATTGATGGCGTATGAGTAAGATGGGACTTTTATTGTGACATTTAAAAACCCACCAGTGGGGTGACTTAACTTGGTCGCCATGGGAGCGGGGTCTGTAGGAATCAGAAGAGAGATTGGAGCGCAGTAGTTTTTTGACCTCTCTTCCCAGGCTCTCTCTTTTTGACCTGGAAAGTTTTATTTTGTTAAGAGCTTTTTGTAATGTTGCTTTAAGTTTTCAAGTAAACAGTTAAAATCAAGAAGTGGACTCGTGGATTTATTTTTGAAGTGTTTTTTGATACAAGGGAGTCTGACGAGCGTCAAGCTTCAAAAAAGGGACAATAAGAACCTACATGCAGTACAGACTTATCGTTTTTTTTCCCAAGAACAGACAACTAGATAAAGGAAACATTAACAACAGCCCGAAAAATAAAACAAAAATTCAACAAATCAATCCCAGCATTGACATGTCCCACTCTGGCCGAGGCAGAAATCGCAAATGTGGATATTTAACGAACCGGCATCTAATCTGGCAGGACCTGCGACTCATTAGAATACGAAACAAAGGATTGCTACTCGGAAAGGAACTTACGGGTACGCCCTCTCGTTGCGTATTTAGTTTTTAGCACGCGTCGCTTCCGTCGTATATGCGGTACCGCGAGCACCTTCCCCGGCTCCTCGAGGAAGATGTGCCTCTTGTCCGGCTTTGACACGTTCCGGTCAGGAAAGATCTCTGTCCAAAAGTCGTTCGCTCGGTGCCGTAGGACCCCTCGACTTTGTCCGAGTCGACCCCCGGTGGCGCTGCAGTCTAGGATTGTACTCGGTCTTCTCGTGAGCTGATTTCATGAGCGTGACTACTTTTTTTAACCCCCTTTTTGGGGCAGTAACTTATTGCCAGTAAGACGCGAGGGCCACAGCGACCGTGAAGGCGAACGCGTAAGACCGAGGGGCCCCGTTCTTGGTTACCGGCGGTTCGGCCCCGTTCTTTTGGACCGTTCCGACCGTCGTGAGCTTTCTCTTTAGAAGCTCCTGACCCGAGTCGTAGCTTGTGAAAAAATTCACAGGTTATACGTCGTGCTCCCCCAGACCGTATCGAGCACGACCCTTGTACTCGTTTCTTCTCTGGGGCTCCTCTGACCGACTTTCCGGTCTAAACCTGCACGTTCGACGCGTAGCCGGCGTTTGCGTTGCACGCCACCTGGATTTTTATGCCGTATTTAGCCGGTTTGGAAGGTGCGTTTTGCCTAAACGGGCACCGACCTCCGAAAGCGCTAGCCTTCCGGGTTATAGAGTAGCGGAAGTCGCTCTACCCGCGCGAACCGGATCGCTCCGGAGAAATATGAAAAGTCTCCAGAGACGTCGTGGTGCGAAGTCTAGCCCCGCCCGTCTCCGCGTCCCACAGACCGGCCGTCGATCCGATCTTTGACTAGTAGACCCCCGAATATGCATGTAAATTCATTTTCTTTGGCTCGTTTCAAAACGTGACTTCTTTCTCGACTTGAATTTTCCGTATCGAGTCGGACGTAACCGGCTCAAAAGCTGACTCGATCTCGGTCGCGCCGCCATCCTCGTGGGCCCTGTACTATGTTTTCTGCAGACGGTTTTGCCCGATGTATATTTGGGGATGAAGACCACTGTATTTGTCCTATTTTTTTTTTTTTGATGTGAACGTCTCGCTTGGGGGAATACGTACGGCGGTTTCCTCGTTTGGTCTGAAATCGGAAGACTCTGAATCGACCGATCCGGTCTTTGTCTTAAGACGCCTATTTCACCGTCACGATCGAAGATGAGTCTCGGGGGCTGCTCGTTTTGTAAAGCTCTGACAGAGTACATTGTATGTAGCTGCAGCGTGTAATGTTTGTAGGACTCCGTCGCAGAAAATCTTTTCTACGTTTTGTCTCTCCCCTGCCGAGCGTCCGCTCGACGCGGGTGGAGTTTGACCGCGGGGACGGTTCCCGTCAGAAGTCCTAACGCGTGCGTTCTTGCACTTTACGGACGAGGCGTGTGAGATCGGGGGTGAAATCTCTCCCACGGTCGCAAAGAAACAAATTTGACACTTCGGACCCTTTGTAGCTTCGACGTAATAATAAACACGTGGGGGGTTGCAAGTATGTGAACGTTTTCAATGTCGATTTCACTTATTGAGCCAAGCAGAGGTCATTTCATATTGAAAAAGCCCTGCTTTTTAGATTTTTTTTTTTTTTACTTTAAAATGGGTCGATCTGACCCGCGACGTAACAGGAGGGTTAAGTAAGGACCCGGGACTAAAACGGTTTGACCGAGGACTGCCGGCACCGCAAAGGTATGCGAACATGCTTTTCTATTTTTTTATGTTAATTTCTGCAAGTAAAATCTCAGGGATTGTCAGCCCTTTGGAAATGAAAAAATATATATATATATTTTTAATGACTGAGTGTAATTAAAAATAATGAAACGTATCGGTGTGTCGTTTTCAGGCACACCTGCCGTTTGCTGTAGTGGGAAGCACAGAGGAGGTGAAGATTGGGAATAAGATGGTGAAAGCAAGACAGTACCCCTGGGGTGTGGTGCAAGGTATGTTGCGCGTGTCTGCTTGCCACCTCCCCGTGTGTAACGTGTATTTGCTGAAGCACTGTCTATGTTTCAGTGGAGAACGAGAACCATTGCGATTTTGTGAAGCTGCGAGAGATGCTGATCTGCGTGAACATGGAGGACTTGCGTGAGCAGACACACACGCGCCACTACGAGCTGTACAGACGCTGCAAACTGGAGGAGATGGGCTTTAAAGACACGGACGCCGACAGCAAGCCGGTCAGGTAGAGACGAACCGCCGTGCGTGTGCGCGCTCGCTCGTTCGGTTTGTATAGTAGGCTTGTTTTCCAATAACGCCCTGTCCTGAAGCGTCTCGTTTCTCTTCTCCCAAATTACAATTTTGTACTAACGACGGCAAAAGCGAGCGAGTCGTTCGTCGAAGTAGCTCGAGGATCGGACCGTAACCCGTGTGTTTTTTTTTTTCTCAGCCTGCAGGAGACGTACGAGGCGAAGCGGCAGGAGTTCCTGCTGGAGCTGCAGCGGAGAGAAGAGGAGATGAGGCAGATGTTTGTCCTGCGCGTTAAAGAGAAAGAGACGGAGCTGAAGGAGGCCGAGAGAGAGGTATCCGACCTTAGATTAATATCTAAGGTATATCGGTCAAAATATTATGTTTACGCTTGAACCGTTTCTAAACGCAGGATGATTTACGGGACGGTCTCGAGCTGTTTGGCACATAAAAAATGGAGCAACGGTACCGTTTAATCCGTGAACCACGTCTATCTGTAGGAGAAAAATAATTGTAGCATAATTTTGACTAACCCTGTATGTCCAGTCGTGTTCAAAATAATAGCGGCGTGTTTAAAAATGCGAGCGAAGCTCAATCTTTGTAATGTTTTTTATTTCTATGCATTGGGAGCACTGCACGTTATCTACCTCAAAACGTTAAGAAAAATGAAGCTCGGGCTGTTTGGAAAAATAGCAGCGTCTGCATTTTTCATTACAAACTGAAAAAATCTTTACGATTTGAGCATTCCTGTGACTCGTGAAACTAATATTTAGTCGTATAACCACGGTTTCTGAGAACCGCTTCACACCCGCGTCGCGTAGAGTCGACCGAGTTTTGGTGCCCGCGAACAGGTATTCCGGCCCGGGACTATTTGACGATGTTCCCTCTGCGTTTGTCGTTTTTGCCTCCACCCCACGAGTTTTCTGTCGGATCGGGCCGGCCACTCCGTAACTTGAATTTTGTCGGTCCGGAACAGAGATGCCACTCGCTCGCCGGTGCGTTCGGGGTCTTGTCGAAATGCGCGTTTAGAGGGCGTTTCCTCTTCGGCGTAGGGTGACGTGACATCTGAGTATTTTGATATATGTGAACGATCCCCGGTATGCCATAAATAGGCCCGACGCCATAGTAAGAAAAACCTCCCCCGGGGATGAGAATTTTCTGTCGATCGGTGGATTTCCGACCAAAACGATTATTTTTGAGATCGATGTAAGTCTGTTGAGGAAATTTTTTGGGGGAGCGGTACGGTTAACGATTCGTGGTCACCTTATCGCGTCTTGATTTTTGGTGGCTCCGGGTTAACGCACTCGAGTCTTTCGATATGTCGTAATTAACGTTCAGTTTTGCGACAATGTTCGACTCGCTTGCGGTAGAATTTTTGGGAAATCCCATCGCGTGCGGCGTATAAACGCGAGTACGCGTGCTCTCCACGTGCGGCTCGCAATCGCCGTTTGCTGACCGTACGCGCCGTTTGACGATACGTGTCGGTAACGTCGGAAAGACGCACGTATTTAGGTGGGATATTTTAGCGTAATGGCAATGGCAAAAGTCCTAGATGAGAGAGAAGAGGATCGAGCGAGAAAGATTGATAAAGGTGCAGGAATAAAGAACCGTTTTCGACGGGCTCGGTTAGAAAGGAGATCGACGAGCGGACCATCGCGACGAAGTTCGGCGATAGCGTACGGAAAATAGACGTCCGAGGAAAAGTACTTTGCTCGTTGCGTTCTGATACGATAAACTACGCTAGTAGAGGGGCAAGGACTATTGAACTTCACAAATCCACCAAAAAACACACGGGGAGGTTGAAAATGATTTTGCCTGTTTAATTATATTTAAAATGTATATCGCACGAATCACTGCCGTGCGTGTAATGTAATACCATATTTATCCTAATAAACACCCCACCCCCAACCCCCGATTTTAAACACACAAAAGAACACTTACCTACCGGTACCTATTTTATAATAAAAGGTTGGGGAAAAAAGGAGATAAGAATATTACTGGTATTTATAAATTTAATGAAGTTCAAAGGTAATTAATTACCCGGTATGT
>JAPEKM010000023.1:9517104-9528398 GCA_027575975.1 Cathorops multiradiatus
GATTCTAAATGAGCCAAATAGCCGAGACAGGACCAATCATCAAAATTTTGGTGTCGATCGTTTGATTTCATCCTAGACACTCCGGAAAAGGGGCTAAAAGTGTTAAAAACCGGAATTTTCCTTTAATTTGTGTGTGGAAATTGGAAATGCATGGTAATTTAAAAATAATAATAATAATAATGTGCCATAAAATAAAATGCAGCGTCGCTTTGGTGTGGTTTCTGTGTCGGACGATGAAAACGGTGGAAACGGACTGCAGCTGGCTGGAAATAAGGTCCGGTGGTGGTAACAGCACCTCCCTCCACCTCCTAATGCAAGCAATATTGATAAGGCTCTTTTGAGCAAAGGACATTTCCTCAGTGACCTGTAGCCTGTAAAGGGGGTTTCTCATTTCTTCTTCTTCCTTCTTATTCTGCGTGTTATTCATGTCATCATGCCACCTTTTGTTTCAGCCTTTGTTTGGTCTGTTCCACCTGACATCCCCATCCTTCCTTTCCCTGCCTGGCGAAGTTCAGTTCCAGAACAGTTCAAACACCAGAGATTTCTTTTTCTTTCTCTGTCTCGAAACCACTCTCCTCCCATCCAACACTGCTGTCAGTGATGCGCCAAAAATAGAGCAACGCATCAGGCTGTTATCATTCCCATCTCTTTTTGCATCCATGCCTTACCTTTTTCTTTCATCACTTTTATACTCTCAAGTTTACTGACTTAACCCATTGGGAATCCCAGTTTAATTGGTTGTTTTTCTTCAGCACAGCTGTGATTTTTAAAATGTATCCGTTAATTTACAGTTTGCCAGAAGGCACCAAAATGACATTGACTTGACCTGAAGGTCTACCAGGTTTTGTCCAGTTGAACCATTTAATTAGTTACAGCAGAGATCCAGGATATTTTAGATGCCTGTAACGTGAAAGTGTCACTCTGCTAAATTACACACATACTTGAAATTCCTCTCCTTATCATATTCCTGAAGGATCTATGTGGATTTGGGACGAGCTGCTTGCTTCTCATTCCTTCCTTCTAATTTTCTGCTTATATTTTGGTGCTACTGTTGCACAGCAATAAACTCGGATATATTTTGAGTCTCTGGTAAACAGAATGCTTTTCTCCAAATTAAAACACTAATGTATTTGTTCAGTCAAGGGACTGAGAGATTAATTAGACGAAGGATGATTGAGTGTCCGATGGATGGATGGATTTTTTGAAAATCTGGACTGAAACAACGAGTTATAGGTGATTATTTTTGTCTCATAGGTTAAGCGGCGCTTCTCCGTTTCTGGGCGAGAACAAGCAGGAGACTCTGGCAAATGTGTCGGCAGTGGACTACGAATTCGATGAGGAGTATTTCAGCAACACCAGCTCTCTGGCCAAAGACTTCATTGCACGGCTCCTTATCAAAGACCCAAAGTAAGAGCCAAAGCCATCTGTAGCATAATCTCCAAAATAGAAACCAATGATTCATTTCTGCTTTGGAGACTCGGACTCCAGACTGAATGTTACCATGGAGTTTAGCACGGGGTATAATTTGTTTACCGTATCAAAATGTTAAAAGTTTTGTGGTGGATCTAAATGGTCCAAAACATCGATGTACTGATCAGTGCACTAATAATAATGACCAGAACCAAATCTACAAATAATCTAATAATAAGCCTTATTAATAAACTGTTCATACATTGACACAATGCCTTGGACAAGGCCATTGCTGGAGAAACAATTACCCCTGAAGATCACTGCAGTCAGACTCTCTCTGAAATCCCCCACACACACGCACACTTCCCACGGTTGCTGTTTTTACCCCCATTGTGTCAAGTCGGTAAGCGCCATCTGGCTGCAGGACTGGACTGCTCGTTTGCGCTGGGTTACCTATACCTATCTGCCCCCTCCCCCCTTACCCCCCTTCCATGATTGCCCTTCCCCTCGAGTCCTGAGTTTTCATGTTGTAAAGTGTACTGTGTGGTTTGTTTTTTTTTATGCTTATGTGCTGAGGTGTTTTTTTTTTTTTTAATGTTCCCACACTGTGCTTCCCACAGAAGCACAGGGTGGGGGTCGTGTTTTTTCTCTTCCCGTCCCCTCATGTTATTCTGTATCGTTCATCCCCGTCTTCCTGTCCAGTCTACCCGTGTCAATTGTATGTATGTATGTATGTATGTATGTATGTATATGTACGGACAGGTTGACGGCTAATTTCGCTGGTACTTGTGACTGGTGACAATAAAAGGTTCATTCATTCATCCCAGGTTTTAAATAGAATACATTCATATTAAACATGGATGTGTTAATGTTATGCTATAGCATTTGGCTACAAAAACTTGTAAAACAGTCTTATTGTCCATAAGACAATGTTCACACCATCATTGTTTCCAAACTTCCAAAAATTGAAAGCACAAGTGATCAAAAAGCAAGGCGCACCTGGCTGTGAGAAAGCTGTGGTGCTGGCTAAAAAAGATGCTATGCTATGACATTTAAGGTTCACTTCTACTTGCTTGGTGTGTGTGTGGTTTTTTTTTTTGTGTGTGTGTGTGTGTGGTTCAGACACCTTTCCACTCGGAGTGCTAATACAAGCTTTGCCAGTAGAATCAGACCTAATCGTTTGACATAGAAGCCATTCATATTACAAGTATAGGACCAAAAGTAAAAAGACAGAGTTGCAGATGATGAGTGTTTAAGTAAGTCATTATTACATCATGATGTAATAATACTGTAAGTGACAAGTGATTGGACGTAAGACTGCCACTAAAGCATTGGTCGAAATATCATTGGCTGTCCATTGTCATAAAAGCTTATAGATAATATAGAGTGTATCATCATGTAAGGGCTGAGATAAGCTCCATGATAAGCAACAGTTTATCCAGCATCACCTCCTGAACCACCAGTCCTAGGTTTGTCCCAGTGGAAATCCATTTTCTTGGTTGTTCTTTCTGTACTAAACTAGGGTCTGTACACCCAGTAGTCAGTAGTCTAAGAGCTTATGGTAGTCTAAGTGCATCTTCCTAAACTTCTGTCTAATACATACTGTATACTTGACATACAAAGCTCATCCATGCTGCTTTCTCTTTCCTAGTTTAGGTGATTTGCTTCCAGAACACAAAATGAAGAGGAAAATGCTGATTGGTCAGATTCTCATGCTGTTGATGTCAGTCATGTCTTCAAGCTTGGCCAATGAAAGTAAGGAGTACTGAATTAATCATCCCAGCAGTCATTATTATCATTCTTATTGTTATTTGTGTGTCGGACTGGGAAAACACATTTTGGGAAACAACCGTGACTGTACAATGTGTTTCTCAGCCTGTGCTCTTGTGTTGTGACGTGTGTTTTAGTTTTACTTCCTGGTCCTGTATCCATCCCCATTCTGTTGTTACTCTATGGTGTTCGCCTGTTCTTTGTGTGTAGATCTCAAGTGTTACACCGACGGCATAAAGCTCATTACATGTGTTTGGAACACTTCGTCAGTGGAAGACAGATTTCAAATAACACCAACCACCAAGTGTTCCCTGCAAAGCATCGATAATAAGTAATGTATCATTTTCATCACGACATGACAGAACTCATAACTGTGCTTTTAGAACTAGTCTTTACACAAGTCAGTCAGAAAGTGCTCATTCATTTTTGACAGAATTCAGGTATAATCTACTGTCCTGAGTTCAGTTCCAGAGTTAATCCAACACCTATTTCTCCTCAAGGCCTTGATTAGATTGATCACTTGAATTGGCTGGAAAGCGTGATGCTGCCACTTAATGATTTTTCAAATATTTTTGAAAAAGCTATGTATGTTTCAAGAAGTGAAAAGGGTTCAAAATGACATGAAGTCAAAAATCTATGTCTTCACTGTATTCACTGTCTGTGAGACTTTAATCTCCAAGTTTTATGGCTTTACTGTGAAATAATCAGTGATGTGATGGTGTAATGTGGCCCAGCATGAAATATACTGTATTTTCCAAGAACAGTGCATCTGAAAATGTTTTACTTCTTTAATATGACAGCAATTTGGCCGCAATAACAATTGTGGGTTACTGATTAAAACTTTGTTTGCATTTCAGTTTCATAAGGACAATTCCTCTCAGAGTTAACCTGGAGCCTCTTGGCGACTCACAGTCGAAATTACGTCAAGGAACTCTTCAATTTGCTGAGCGCGTAAGAAATTGATTTGATGATTTGGTGTGTTGATAAGAAATGTTTGATTTCAGACACAAGAAATACACTCACTCACCTATTCATTCAGTTAATAATTCTTTAAATACTATAACACATTGTTTGGAGACTGAGTTTGAATCCCAATAACGCCTCAGCCATCCGTGGCCAGGTGTCCATATGAGCAAAACTGGCCAGGCTTTCTGGATGAGAAAGATGGCATAATCTTTCTCCCCATCAATCACAGTGAAACTCACCAATTGTGGGCATTTGTGAGCTCGTTTATGTGGAAGAGGGCAGATAACGCTTTCCTCCAAACGCTGGCACTCGAGACTCCTTAATAAACTCATTGCTATAAATCTTCAATCAATGCTTTATAGAAAATTATTCAATACCTTCTGACCAATCAGAATTGCGCATTCGACAGGACTGTGGTATAATTTATTATTATTATTTAAATTTTTTTTACATAACTGATTAAATAAAGACAGTCCTCACTAGTGCTGTCTGCCTTTTTGAATTAAGGATTGCTTGCTTTAAATTCAGGAAATTACACTTATTGTATTATCCAGTTCTAAATTAATTATTTTCTAATTTGACCCAACTGTTGATTCCAGACTTTGACTGATGGTTTATCAAGGGTCCCGCTGAATGTACAATGTGAAAACATAACCAATCTATTGGAAACTATCCCGAAGTTTTATCCCCGCCCTTTTGGTAAGACTTTTCACTGCGGTTACGTCGACTTGAGTGCATGTTTCTTGATCTATGGAATTGCAGACAGGAAAAATAATGTTGTATTAAGTGTCTTAATTGTTCGGTATGACAATAAATGCATTCTTTATCTTCTGTATCACCTATAAGTGAACTATTGATGAATACTGTTGAATGAACTATTTATTTATTTATTTCGAACATGTATAACATGTATGTAACTATTAGTACATACAAAGAAAGAAAACAAATGAAATAAAATAACATAAAGAGCCAAGTCATTACAAAACATTGCACATTGTTCAAAAAAAAAAATATATATATATAATTAAATAAGAGGTAGGGTACACTCTGGACAGGTCACAAATTTATGGCAGGACCTTCATCGTCAATTAACATTAGCCCTACCTGATTCTGAACAAAGTTAATTACATAGCCCATTGATTAGAATAAATGTTAAATTGAAATTTAATTGTATCATAGCAGATTCAGTGACATCATTAAATATTGAATCATTTCATGATGAATCAAAGTTTTATCTTATGAACAAATATTTTATCATACCTTGCAACAGATTCAGTGGTATCATGAAATGTCAAATCAAAATGAGTAAATAATATTGGCTGGCTTTTTTTCGTGGTATATCAGATATATTCCATTCAGCTATCATCATATTAAACGAGTCGAAAATGAATAGTTGAAAGGAATATATCTAATATACCATGAAAAAAATCCAGCCAATGTTATTATTATTATTATTATTATTATTATTATTATTATTATTTCCATACACATACCTTTCAGGTGTTCAACGCGTTGTTCTCTTTCAAAATTCTCTCCAAATCTTCCGTATTTAACGAAGGAAACCTGGCGGCCATGTTTGTTTACAAATTGTCACAGTCACTCGCTAGTGTGGAAGTCTTGTCGTCTTGACAACCATGCAATATTGTAAACCATATTCAACACTCATTCTCCATTGGGAAAAGTGACATAATACACGTAGGTATAAGCGATATGCAAACAGTATTGCATCCTATCAAATCAAATGAATGAAACCCGCTAGAAGGGAATAGAACACGTTTTTATTTAATCGAAAAAGTGTCCTGTTTGTATAATAATGTCATATATCGTATGGAAGCACAAAGTTTACTCCCTTACTAGAAACAATAATGAGGGTCCATACAAACTAATAAATGTATAACCCTTTCTAGTCTGTGTGTGATAATCTCTGTCTTTTTGAAGGTACAATTACATTGAGGTGTGTGTGTGTGTGTGTGTGTGTGTGTTATAGTTAAGTTGTATCCTCCTAAGAAGCCAGTTGTGAAAGACGGGAATGTCACCTGGGAACAAGGCTCTCCTCACTCTGAATTTGTCTCCGCTGTGAAGTATAAGGTGCAGTGGGGTTTGCTTGAGAACAGCTGGGAGGTGAGACTATGTCCGAATCACCATCTGCATCATTTCTGAACTGTAATGTATGAAAGGTATTTTGCGATTTGCATAAAGCTGCTTTCAAACCATATTTCTCTCTGCCTGTGTAGAAGAACCAGGTTGCGTTGACAGAAGAGACGCAGTGTGAGTTACCATTAGAGAAGCTGATCAGGGGGAGGCAGTATGTGGTCAGGGTTCAGGCTGCTCCTAACAATGATCCACGATTCTGGAGCGAGTGGAGTCCAGTTACTCAATGGGAATCCACTGTGGGTTTACCACCTCCACCAAGTAAGGACTGAATGCTTGGAAACCTCACTGATTATGTTCATCTCATTATAATTCATTAGAGTATGCTTTGTATTCATTCATCCATCTCTGCGAGTGCCATATGTAAGGAATAAGACACAACAGAGCATGATGTGATAAGAAAATAATCCACAGTGGGGATTGCCAAGAATTATAATTAACAATGACATATAACATTCTCATTTTTTTATACAATTATGGTTACATTTAATCAGGCTTGTAGTACTCGAGTCTGACTCATGCCCTAATTTTAAGGACTCATGTCTCAACTTGGACTTGAGCACTGATGACTCGGACTCGTGCATGAACTGCATTCGGACTCGTAAATTGGAGATGAGGACTATTGCCCGTTTCACTGTTTTACGATTTTGCCTGCCATTCTGGATTGTTTATCTGCCTTCACTTGTAATAATGAACACACCTTCTACACTTACATCTGTCTCCCAACCATCTCTGACAGAATACTTCATACTCCCTGACAAAGAGAATGCACATGCACCTGTTCATACATCATGTTCAGGAACAAACTAATGTTAATGGTGCAAAAACAGCCGCCATCAAATGGTGTGGTTGGAGTCTTGTTCTCGGACTCAACTCGAAATTGTTTTTAATGACTTAATAATAATAATAATATTATTATTATTATTAAGTTAAATTTATATAGCACCTTTCAAGAAACTCAAGGACGCTTTACAATTATAGACGAAAAAAAAAAAAGTCCACCAAATAGGGGTCAGGATGTAACTCCCGAGGTGTAGCAACCACAGTCCCACCAAAAGGCGTACGAAGACAGTCCCACATCTCCAGCACAGCCGCCGTGACGCCACCAGCAACATCACTCGAACACCACGCCATGGAGCCAGAAGCGAGCACAGAAGCACTGCCATGCAGAGTGTAGGTGTGTCCAAAACCGCCTGCACAGCTGCCGCGACGCCACCGAATAACATCGCTCGGAACATTACGCCAAGCATTAAAGCACAGAGCGCTGGACAACCACGATGTTAAGACAAGCAATGAGCTCACTGCAGTCCACAGCTGGGAGCACAGGCATCACCCACGGCGAACCAAGGCCTGGAGGGAACCGACGCCCAAAACTGGGTCCAGAGCTACACCACCACCGGTGGACAAAAACACTCAAACATCAAAATACACAAACGTACGAAGAAAAAAAAGTTAATAAAAATAGAAAAGGAGAAAAATTAAAAAGCTATGGTGAGAACTATAAACAACATATCAAATGTTGAAATTGAGAAATTGTATTGTGTTTTTTGAAAAATGTATGCTCATTTTGAATTTGATGTCAGCAACACATTTCAAAAAAAGTTGGGACGGGGCATATTTACTATTGTGTTGCATCACCTCTACTTTTAACACCACTCTGTAAACATTTGGGAACGGAGGAGACTAGTTGCCGTAGTTTTCGAAAGAGCAGTGTTGTCCCATTCTTGCCTGACTTACAATTCCAGTTGCTCAATGGTTCGGCGTATCCTTTGTCATATTTTGCACTTCATAATGCGCCAAATGTTTTAAAATGGGAGACAGGTCTGGACTGCAGGCAGGCCAGGTTAGCACCTGGACTCTTATTATGGAGCCATGCAGTTTTAATATGTACAGAAAGCGTTTTGGCATTGTCTTGGTGAAAGAAGGAAGGCCTTCCCTTAAAAAGATTTTTTCTGGATGGCAGCATATTGCTCTGAAACATGTATATATCATTCAGCATTAATAATGCCTTCAGAGATGTACAAGCTACCCATGCATGTGCACTAATGCACTCTATACCATCATGGATGCTGGTTTTTGAACTGTGCACTGATAAGCCGGATGGTCTCTCTCCTCTTTAGCCTGTAGGACATGGTGTCCATGATTTCTAAAAAGAATTTCTACTTTTGATTCAGACCTTGGGACAATTTTCCATTTCACCTCAGTCCATTGTAAAAGAGCTCAGGCCCAGAGAAGGTGGTGGTATTTCTGGATATTGTTTATATATATGGTTCTAACTTGCATTTGTGGATGCAGTAATGAACTGTTTTCACAGACAATGGTTTTCTGAAGTGTTCCTGAGCCCATACTCATACACCCTATACAGCCCATACTGTAGTGGAAATTAGTGATTTCCACTACAGACACGTGTCTGCTTTTAATACAGTGTCAGCTGAGGGCCTGAAGATCACAGGCATCCAATGTCAGTTTTCAGCATTGCCTCTTGCATACAGAGATTACTCCAGATTCTCTGAACCTTTTAATGATATTATGTACCATAGATGATGTGATCCTCAAATTCTTTCCAATTTTACATTGAGGAACGTTCCAACTTACATTGTTCCAACTTTACATTGAGGAAGTGTCCCAACTTTTCTGAAATATGTTGCTGACATCAAATTCAAAGTGAGCATATATTTTTTCAAAAAAACAATAAAGTTTCTCAGTTTCAACATATGTTGTCTTTGTACTATTTTCAATTAAATATCGGGTTTCTATGATTTTGCAAATCTTCACATTCTGTTTTTACTTATAGTGTCCCAACTTTTTTGGAATTGGGGTTGTAAATTAGCCTGCAAGTTTGTTTTAGTTTGGAAAAAGAACCAGCTAAATTCATTATAAAACATCACTGACAGGCACAAAAAGAAAACCCATGCACATCTCTAGTTGACTAATAATTAACTGAGCCAGAATTCATCAACCATGGCGGCATCTTTACCCCCTCCAACTTTGTTGGAGAAGATTATGTTTTCGACTCCATTTGTTTGTTTGCTTTCCCAGTATAACTCAAAGAGTAGCGAACAGATTTCAATGGAATTTGAGGAAAGGCTCCATGGGCCAAGAAAAATTTGAGTACATTTTGATGCAAATCCAGATATGTATGTATATCCAGGATTTTCACAACATAACTCAAAATGTAGTGAACGGACTTTGATAAAATTTTGAGGAAAGGTGAGCCATGGGCCAAGGAACCACTGATTAGATTTTGATACAAATCTGAATATGTGGCTTGATGGAGGTAGACACTATCAAGTTCCCTTTGAGTAACCTCTTTTTTTTCTGTTTTCTGAAGCATAGTGGCATGGTTCATTTGAAAACAAACAAACAAACAAACAAACAAACAAACAAACCCCTTTCCAGTTTAGGCCATGCCCACTTCTGTTTTAAATACATTCCAAATATCTATCCATTATCCATAACCGCTATCCTGTGCAGGGTCGTGGGCAAGCTGGACCCTATCCCAGCTGATTATGGGCAAGAGGCAGGGTACACCCTGGACAAGTCGCCAGATCATCACAGACATTCCAAATATAAATATCACAATTAGATCCAGCCTGGAAAAAAAAAACTGGAATGGTAATCAGACCTGAGTCTACACTTTGTATCACATAGGATACAACAAAGGTTGTAAGTAGGGTACAACAAAGCTTGTCAGAGTGGTGAATCATGTCTGAGCATATAACACAAAACAGTATCCTGTAATATTGGAACCAACTGGGAAGAGAGTTTCTATCAAGATTATATCACAAAGTAATACCTTAGAATCTAATCTCAGTTCACTGAAATGCATTTTGATCATTTCTTTAAGGGTTATTACTTCATCATAAACCTCGTGAAAAGTATGTTTTCCCTTAGGATCACCATGCAGACATCAGCTCATATTACAGCTGTGGATTGCACAGATAGCTTCATGCACTGTAAAAAGTGAAGAAATAGTGCTTACTACAAAGGACTCTGAGACAAATTTTTAGCTTGCCCTCTACCCCATAACTATCATGATGGGGATGGATAAGGGGATCTAGCAAACAAATACAGTTTGATGCATGCACACAATGCTGGTGTGTGTGTGTGTGTGTAGTTTGGGAGTGTGGGATTAGGTCTTTGAATACACTGGTTCTGATATCTTATTGAGCCGTATGATATGCTCTGCTCAGCATACATTCAACATCGCAGCCATTTTAAAGGGATTTCAAAGGGGAAACAAAGCATCCTAGATTTCCCTGCAGCGTGGGTTCCCTTAGGTGTGTGACTAGCTGATATTGTGCTCTGGTACAATGGGAGCTTATTTGCTGTACACACTAGACCTACCTCAGGGACACAGACACACACATCAAATGCTAATTAGCACAATCAGATTGTTACACATTCATGCTCCAGGTCTCTTTGTGTCTATCAAATTGGAAATTGCTAGCAGGCTCTTTTGGACTGGTTTGATGGTGTTCAATGAGCCAGACTCTCCAGTCTGAAACAGCCTGGCTTGCTGTCATTGTTACCACTGCCAGAGGATGGTCCTGCGATGTTAGCATCTAATTTGCATCGCAGTTTATGAAGGTGACTTTCTGTCCTACAACATGAAGAAGACATTTAAAATGATGAATTATATTATACTACTTATCACAAAAAACAAACTTGATATCTGTGTAATTGGGTATTAAACTGAGAACTAAATGTGACAGTGACATAAATAAAAAGAAATGTAACTTTCAGGACAGTCATTTTCACTTTGGGATGGCTGACAATTGGGACATTTAAAAAAAAAGTAGATCCAAATGTTTTGTGGTCGTTTTTTAAATAATAATTATAATTATATGGGGGCGGCACGGTGGTGTAGTGGTTAGCGCTGTCGCCTCACAGCAAGAAGGTCCTGGGTTCGATCCCCGTGGCCGGCGAGGGCCTTTCTGTGCGGAGTTTGCATGTTCTCCCTGTGTCCGCGTGGGTTTCCTCCGGGTGCTCCGGTT
>JAPEKM010000023.1:9644080-9654601 GCA_027575975.1 Cathorops multiradiatus
AATGTTCTAACCCTGGTTTTAAGCATGCCGCCTATGAATCACATTAATGCTTCTCAATCCCTTGCAAAGGTTCTTAATATGATCTCTGGGTCCAAGAAATCAATAAATGAAGTCCAACATTGTGATTCAAACCTTACACGAAAACATAAAATAAGCGTTTTGGCAAAAAAAAAATTAACCTCATGGTGCCACCATTAGACTTTTGAATATGGTCAAATTTTACAGGATGTTTTTATTGGTGAAAAGGAACACCCAAGCAAAAATGCATCAGATTTTATGAAAGTGAGGGCAACTGATGCACCCTAACAAGCACAAGCCTGTAGTCCGTTGTTGTTGTTATTACGCATCTAGCAGTGGCGGCTGAGGTTAAAGGTTAGAGAGGCGGGGCTTATACGTCATCTTTTCTGAAAAATCCGCTTCGCCATCCAGACAACTCCGGGCTATCCAGTGTTTTAGGATTTTCCCACTCTGGGACGCTTTTTCAAAAAATACCACTTTCACACCTCAAAAACGTCAGCTCCGTCTGGACGTGAGGCCGAAACAAAGTATTTATGCGGATTCGACAAAAACGTACTCGTGTGGACGGGGCCTAAAACTGTTCCTGACAACTGCAGTCCTAAAGTGTATGGTTAGACCCGGGGCTCTAAAACACTAGAATTTGGTACACAAGTTTAAATTTTCTTTGGGTTTTCTGAAATCAACACGGGGTCAAAATTATACATACTGGGTAAAAATGTACATACACTCACTTAAATTATTAATTCAGAGGTGCTGAAACTTACAAAATGTCTCTCATCTTACCAAGGCTGAGATCTCTTAACTTCCTGTTAGTGATCATAATTGACTACAGTTGGTAGCGTCTCTGTGACTTCATGAAAAGGGTTTGTTTGCATCACTCATTTGATTGACCAACACAGTAAAATGGGAAAGTCCAAGGAGCTCAGTGCAGATCTGAGAAAGAGGATCGCAGATGTACACAACTCCGGGATGTCTCTTGGAGCCATTTTTAAACAACTGCAGATGCTGTACTTGCTGGAATGCAAAGAGAGCTTGCAGCTGATGTACAGCATGGGATGCTCCTCGCCCTCCACCTTCTGGGACAAAATGTCCCCCAGCCCTTTGTCCGATGCATCCATGTGTAAAACAAAGGGGAGAGAGTAGTCAGGGAAGTGTAAAAGTGGCCCCCCACACAGTGCAGCTTTTACCTTAGTGAAAGCCTGTTGGCACTGCTTCGTCCACTGGACCTGATCTGGTGCTCCCTTTCTAGTGAGATCAATTAGTGGCCTGGTGACATCCAAATAATTTGGTATGAACCTATGATAGTAGTCAGCCAGCCCCAGGAACTGTCTCACCTCCTTTTTGATCTTGGGCCTCAGGAAGGCTGCAATCGCTGCAGTCTTGTTAATTTGGGGACGCACCTGCCTATGACCTAGGTGGAAACCCAGATACCGTACTTCCACCTGCCCAGTTGCACACTTTTTCGGGTTAGCTGTGAGACCCGCATGCTTCAGCGCTTCTAAGATGGCCCTAAGGTGTTCCAGGTGACACGGCCAATCATTGCTATAAATAATGATGTCGTCAAGGTATGTTGCCACATAGGTGGCATGAGGGCAGGGGATCTTGTCCATGAGCCAGTGGAACATAGCGGGAGTCCCAAATAACCCAAAAGGAAGCGTGAAAAATTGGTAGAACCCAATCGGTGTGGAAAAGCCCGTTTTCTCCTGGAATAGAGGAGTCAAGGGGATCTGCCAGTATCCCTTTGTTAGATCCAGTGTCTAAAAAAATTGAGCAGTGCCTAACCAATCGAGCAACTCGTCAATGCAAGGCGTTGGGTATGCATCAAATTTAGACTACCGCACTGACTTGGGGACCAGGACCACTGGGTTGCTCCAGTCACTGTGGGACTCCTCGATTATGCCCATTTCGAGCATGGCCTTGAGTTCATCTTGAACCACCACTTTTTGTTTGTTTGGGCAAGCGGTAAGGGCGGCTATGCACCACCACCCCTGGGGGTGTCTCAACATGGTGTTCTATGAGGTGGGTGTGGCTGAGAAAGGGTGAGAACACATCGGAAAATTCCTTCTGCAACTTGGCCAACTCTGTGAGTTGGGCTGGTGAGAGGTGGTCTCCACAAGGGACTGGAGTAGCTTGAGATAGTGTTTTGTTCCTACTTCTTGCCTCAGCTCTGCCTTCTCCGGAACTACCGATGCCAACGCCATGGGGACCCCCTTTTTCCAATGTTTCAACAGGGTGAGATGTTAAATTTTGCAATTACGTGCGTCCTCACTTAGAAATTTCCGAATTAAGTTTTTGAGGGTCTGATTAAAACATTCCAAGGAGCCATCCGTTTGTGGGTGATAGACACTGGTCATTATTAGACTTGATTCCCAATAACTCATACAGTTCGTGCAGTGCCTTGGTCTGTCAGGATTTCTTTTGGAATCCCAACCGGAGAGTTGAAGAAGAGTGCTTCCACAATAGAAAGAAGAGTGCTTCCACAATACTGCGTGCTGAGATATTGTGGAGAGGCACTGCTTCTGGATATTGTATTGCATAGTCCACCAGAACTAAAATAAAGCGATGGTCAGCATGGGGACAATCTAGTGACCCGCTGAGATCCATACCAATACTCTCAAAATGGGTCTCGATTAAAGGGAGAGGGTGCAAAAGTGCTTTTGGAGTGGCAGCGGGATTTATTAACTAGCAGTCGCAACATGCCGCACACCACTAACGACCATCCCTGCAAATCCCTGGCCAATAGAACCAGGCCATTATTCAGGCTGGTGTTTTATCCTGCCCTCAGTGTCCGGCCATGGGATTAAAGTGAGCCGCATGGAATACAAGTTCCCTATGGCTCTTTGAGATTAACAACTGGGTTATTTGTTTACCGCTTTGAGTGTCCTGTGTCACTCGCTACAACCTATCCTTAATAATTAAAAATACAGGAAGGAGGGTGTCGTGTTTGGCTGGAGAGTTTGACATTCAGTTACTCTCACTTGGTCAAACGCATGATGCAGAGTCTTGTCTCGCGACTGCTCTAATGGGAGTCCTTGAGAGAGGGCGGAGGGGCGAGCTGCTCCTCATATCGCCCTAACGCGGTGCTGATGTAGATGGCTCTGTGACTTCTTCCCCAGTCAGTGCCACACCAGGATCTTCCCGTGACATACTAATGAAGGACCCACCTCTTACTATGTGTTCCATCAATTCTTTGAAGCCTGGCCAATCAGTCACCAAACTCAGTGGGTGGGTGAGACAAGGATTAACTGCTGCCTTTATTCTATGCTTTTCTCCTTGAAATAGAATGTAGACTGACACGAATGGGTATTTGTGAACATCCCCGTGCATGCACAGAACCTTCACCGCTTGTGCTGTCCCCAATGCCTCACTTTACACCACGATTTGGTGGATTGAAGTCTGATTACAGCCGGAATCCACCAACGCGTGATATGTATCCACTTGCACATTTACCATTATACGATACACTCCAGTCTCTAGTGCATCAGGCATCCGGACCTCCGCTCCCACCTTCATTGCGGAGCGCTGACTCTGAAGATATCCTGGCTCCCTGCAACAGTGGCACACCAGCCCAGTCTTCCCCTCTGCATCGGTGTTATGGGCATCACTCACCTGGGGGGGAGAGAAGACACAGACATGGAAGGGAAAAACAGGAGGACACCACGCGTGTGTCGGGCCGGCTTGGGGGGAGCCGGCCCATGTCTCCGCGGTGGGGGAACAGGGAAGGGGGAAGGGAAGGAAAAGAGAAGAGGCGACATGTCCTCCAGTTGACAGAACCACTGCCAGGTGGTCCTTCGCCAGTTTGATGGCTTGTTCCAGCGACGCTGGGGGGTGATATTGGACCCACTCTGCCGGTCCTCCTGGAAGTCATGTGATGGACTGCTCCAGTGTCAGCAGGTCAATGAATGAATGATTGATTGATTCCCTCAGCGTTGCCGTTATCCGCCCTCAGCCACCACCAGCAGGCGTCCCGGAGCTGTTGGCTGAATGCAAATGGCCAGCCAACCTCCTCCAACTTCATCGTTCAGAAGCATTGACGCTGTTGTTCTGGGGAGTGGCCGACATGCTGTAGGTTGGCTCGCTTCAAATTGGTGTATATGAGGCAGTTTTTGCTGGGGAGCTGCTGCAAGCTTCTCTGCGCCTTGCCAGTCAACAGCAGAAGTGGGTGTACTGCTCAACCGGCCATACCCATGCTTCGGCTGCTTGCTCAAAGAGCACTAGGAAGGCTTCCGAATTTTCATGCGGGCCCATCTTTGTAAGGGTGAGGTGGGTCCGCTGCAGTGGCGGTCGAGGACCCTGCCGACGCGAGCAGGTGCTGGAACGCCTGGCGAGCTTACTGCTGGGTCAGCACCAAGGCTTTGAACTGTTGTTCCTGCTCCTTCCAGAAGGGGGTAAGGGCTTGATGCTGGTTCTGCTGAGTGGTAGTGAGGGCATAGATGAGGTCCTTGAATGGCAAGGATTCCATGGGGCTGTCTCCCTTTGGTACTCCCAGGTTTTGGCACCGCTGTAACACTTTCCCTGATGTGGGTGGAGTACAGAAATACGGCAAGTGGGAGATAATGTTCACACACGTTTAAGTTTTTCAGCTTCACTTGCTTAATTCTAGGAAACATACATGCACAATAATGTTCTGGTCCTGGGGCTCTCTTATTTGCTGTCCCCTTCCTTTTATGTTCCACCATCACTGCAGCAAACGCGTGTGCGCGCACACATTGATTGTTTGACAACAGGTGTAATGACTTGGCCACTCGCCTTCCTTAACCCTGCCTTCCATTGACAAACTGGTGTTTGGCCATGCTTCCACTGCCAGAAGGTGATACTGCTTGATTGGCTAAAAAGGTCAAAATTGCAAGAAATGGAATCAAAATCGAGAAATCAAGGCAAACTTGTGGGGCGGTACGGTGGTGTAGTGGTTAGCGCTGTCGCCTCACAGCAAGAAGGTCCGGGTTCATGCCCCGTGGCCGACGAGGGCCTTTCTGTGCGGAGTTTGCATATTCTCCCCATGTCCGCGTGGGTTTCCTCTGGATGCTCCGGTTTCCCTCACAGTCCAAAGACATGCAGGTTAGGCTAATTGGTGGCTCTAAATTGACCATAGGTGTGAATGGTTGTGTGTCTCTATGTGTCAGCCCTGCAATAACCTGATGACTTGTCCAGGGTGTCCAGGGAGGGATAGGCTCCAGCTTGCCTGCGACCCTGTAGAACAGGATAAGCGGCTACAGATGATGGATGGATGGCATTCTATAAATCTAAGTCCAGTCATGTTGTTGTTATTTTACTGAATGTCTATAGAGGGCAGCATTGTACCATTTACTGTATAAGTATATTGCTCCAGATTGCCTCAGCTTCTGTTAAGGCCAAGAAGTGATGAATGGATTGAAAAATTCATTATGATTTGGTGTTTAAAGTTGTATTGAAATGTTTAAAGTGGGTAAAAACCAATATTTGACATATATAAGGAGCAACAAAAAAGAGTAATAGCAATATGAAACCCTGCCTTTGTGTTCATTGTCCTCATAATTGGTCACATTAAATCAAGGGTCTTGTCCTAAACATTTTGATGTATGATTGTATATGAAATAAATTAAATCAAATAATTTCCACGAAATCCCAAACCAGCCTTGTAGGAACTGTTTTGGTGCTGTCTGGGCTTTGAGTCCTCGTCTCAGCACGACCTGAAAATACCTGAATCCACTCACGTGACTTGCCATAATGCTTTCCTTGTCAAAGCTCGAGACTGTTTTTAGAACTACTTTTTTGCACAACAAACCACACCCTCCCTGGCAACTCATAGAGCCAATCAGATCCGAGAGCTCTGCGCGGAGTGATACGGACATGTCGAGACAGTGGAAGGATATCACCGGGTGTTGAGCGGCAGTATATAAAGTCATGTGACCTGGTCCTTCTGTTTCTTTCTGTCCCGCCACTCAGTTGATATACGGTTTTGAGCACATAGCTCCCTGCTCAAAATGGCAGTGTAGCGGCTTGCAGCGGAAAACTCGCAGCGGCAACACCTGCAGTGCAACGGCGATTTGCACTGATTCTATTTTTCAAAATGGCGTAAGTACAGCTTCGTAATTTGAATACAAAAGTTAAGTTTATATAAGGCGGGAGTTTAGCCATATGTTGTTAATATCTTGCTAACGTGTATCAGAATTATTTGCTCCAAAAAAAAAACTATTTCATCCTTGTAAAAAAAAAAAAAAAACCTTTATTCTTGTAAAAAAAAAAAACTTCATTAGAAGCTGTCATTTAAAAGTAAAATAAAACGCGGGCTAGTTGATAAGGATGCTAATGCTAGCCGTGTTCCTCATTTTCATTACCTTGTTATTAATCGAGTATATTTGGCTTGCTAATCAGTTTAAGTTGGCGGATAAATTTAATAGATGACCAGAAATGATATTCAACATTCGATGTTTTTCTTTTTTTTTTAAAAAGCAGAGTTTTTCATTGTTTTCGTCAAGGCAACGTGGCACATTCAAAATGGCGCACGCTTTACTACTAATGACATGGAGTGCTTTTGTTATGAAAATGGCGCGAGCGCCAAGGGCACCGCCACCTAAAAGCGGAAGTGAAGGCGGGGCGATCGGCTACTCATGACCATATTAAGAAATCTGGTTATACTCAAAAGGGCGGGGGGCTTACAAGCATACCATGGATTTTTCTAAATATGTGCCAACAAATATTTCCCTTTAGGCACCACGTTGACTTCGGAATAGTAACTGAACATGTAGCCACACCTTTTGTCATTGAAGAACATGAATCTCACTCCTGTTTAAGGAAGTTACATTCCATCATAGTGGAGTGCCTTAGGCATTAGTTGAACTGATTAAACTTGATTAATGCCAGTCCACCATTTTGTTCTTTGCATGTAGGCGATATCGATTCCACTTCCATCAATATGGTTTTCATTTTGCCTAAGCAGAGTTCACATGACATGCATACATTAAACGTTTTATATATATAATGTATTTTTAGGCTTAAACTTGTCTGTTTACCATTCTTTTTAATCTTCTCAGGTCCTTTGAGGCAACCACCCTCAGCACTGCTGCATTTGACAGCAAATCAAGCCTTCTTGACTCATCAGAAGACCTGTTTTTGAGTCTGTCTCTGACCAAGCACCATGACTCTGAGCTTACAGACGTGCGTGGAAGAAATGGAGACCCTGTTCTTGGGGTCCTCGACTCTGATGGCTGACCACTTTGGGCCCCTTCTGGACGAAGATGAAGAGAGAGCTCTATCTGAGGGGTCTTCATCGCCCCTCTCCTCTTCATATTCTGATTCCTACTCTTTTTCCCCGTTTTCTTCCTCCTCAGCTCCTGATCCTCTAAGATGTAAAGGCGGGTGTGATGTGCCATTCCCCTGGCTGTCTGCCAGTGAGCAGATTGATGCTCATTTTGGGGCAGACCAGAGAGAAGGTGAAGATGTAACACCAAAGCACACTAATTATTTAACTTGTAGTTAAATAAGTGATAGTCATTATTTTATTATGCTATTTTTATTCAAAAGGAAAGGTTAATGGACATTTTGTTACAGGGGGTGCATTTCCAGGCATGGACTGGATGACAGAGAAGCTCGACCTCAGTGATTTTGATCTGGATTCACTCATTGGCTCCTGTGATTTGGATGAGTCTCCCAGCTCTCCAGAGGAGCTGCTGGCATCCCTGGAGTCCCAAGTGGATCTGGATTTGGCTTCGCTCCCATTCCAGTCAGCATCCACACCTGTTACAGAAGAGGTCAACCAGCTTCCTTTCCCTGTAGATCTACCAGTTGAGTCAGAGATCCACCCTGAATCTGTTTCTGTTGAGATCAAATCTGAGCCAGTCTCTCCAGCTCCTGCTCCTCCATCCACACTAGAGTTGGGTAGTGAAGTGGACATCACCATCTCAGAGCTGGAGAAAATGCCCAAGGTCAGTGCTGACAACCAGACCCCCAGTTTTGTGCTCACCCTCTCCCCTGCCCACATAGTTGTGGTTCTCACTCCCAAAGAAGAGCTGAGCATTTCCAACTCTTCCTCAGACCAATCAGACAGCGGTATTGAATCTGAATCCAGTTCTCCTCCGTATGCACAGAGTCCTGTTCCATCTCCCAAACCTGCTGGTGCCTCCAGAACCAAACCCTACTCCAAATCTGACCCTGATACAGCTTTAGAGGTTGTTAGTAAAGTTAAGACTGTATCTGGGACGACCAAAACAGTAGATAAGAAACTGAAGAAAATGGAGCAGAATAAGACGGCAGCTACTCGCTACAGGCAAAAGAAAAGGGTGGAGCAGGAGAGCTTGAATGCGGAATGTACTGAGCTGGAGAAGAAAAACCGAGAGCTGGCAGAGAAGGCAGACTCGATCAGCCGGGAGATCCAGTACCTCAAGGATCTCATTGAAGAAGTCCGTTCAGCAAAGAACCGAAAAAAGTCTAAGGCCACCTCTTCATAAGATGGAGGCATCTGTGATTGGCATGATTTCATGAGAAAGGCACAGGAGGTTTCAGTAGGAGTATCTGTGCTACAGTTTCCCCACGCCCTCACATTTCATGATGGTTGTGCAGTTAAAACATGTACTACTTGCAGTAGATTATGCACAAATTCATTACTCACCCAAAGCCCAGTCACTTCCAATCTTTAACTTTCTCAACTCTTAACATCATTGTCCAGTAAGGGGCCTCATATCAAACAGTGGATATTTTTGTTACACTGAATATTGCTCTTTTTGCATGTACATAGCTTCAGCTGCACTCTTCAGCTTTATTTAAAACTCTGGTGTTAGGTGTGTATGGTGTAGCTTGCTATTGTGGTTTCTTCTGTTTTCTAATAAAGCTTCTGAACTTGATTGTGTACTTTTTTCAGTTTTTTTTTTCTTCCCTTGAAACAAGTGGTTGTTGAAGCACAAGACACTCAAATGAATGACTTTGCATGAAGTGTTCCTGTCGGTGAATTCCCAGCTTGATGTTGCATGCCATGCAAATGTCAGGTGCAAAATGAAGAAATCGATACCAGCTGCTGTCTCTTAGTCAAAGTAAAGGCTGGTGGGTGTGAGTCACGGGATTACAAGTCACTGAAAGTTTCAGGCTAGTTCCTTTGAAAACAGGATAGATGTAAAAAGTTGATTCCATCTGGGTAAACAGAAGAGCCTGACTGTTGGTAACACTGCCAACCCAGTCTACTTCCTGTTGACTAGTTAAATGTAAACCTTGGGATATGGTTCATAATTGGCCATACAGTTGAGAGAAGAAAATTTAATTTTTTATCCTAGGAGTTTCTACTCTGGAAAACACATACCTTGGAATATTCAAAGATGCGATAGTTAACTTGCATTTTAAATTGGATTAACAGAAGTCCATCCTGATATTGTTCAAAACCATAAGTACATTTTTCCTAGAGTTAAATTGTATGGGGACTTCTACACTTTTTTGTGTGTGCTGTTGACTTGTGTTCAGTTTTCCATTTGTGTGTATTCTTAAATTTGAGTTGATGTCTCATTTGGATATTAATCATATTTGTACTCTTGTGGCTACACCCTTTTTTTTCTGCAATTCAATAATTGACTTCAGTACTCATGTGGCTGTTAAGCTTGTTATACTTCATTGTTCGAGGCAGGAGTACTTGTCCGACCTGACACACGAGTGGTTAATGCGGTCTCTAACATGGTGCCTAGATTGGCTTCAACATGTCGGCCTTTATGTAGTAAATACAGCTATTGGTTCATGGCTACTGCTGTGTTCAGAAGTGCGTATTACCCACCTGCATACAAATCCTTGCTGAGTCATTTGGCTCAGCGCACCAACAGAGTTGACTTTTTCCGCTCCGAAACAGAGTAGCTTGTTGCTATTTCTCAGCTGTACCAAGTTTGAGATTTTGACCAGTGAATGTGTTTCTTTACCCAACTTTTAACTGAAATAGTTTCATGAAATCCTACTCCACCTTCTAATCAATAAACATTATTGTTTTTCAAAAAAATATTTTATGTAATTAAAATCAGCAAAGCACTAGATATGAATTGAAAAATACAGCAAGCAACGCTGCGTTAATGTAACTGCTGCTTTGTTTGTGCAACATTAGGAAGACTTATTTCTTCATGCTGGAAACAACATCTTGCTTCACATACTGTATAGTACATATTCACAAGTTCAGGTATTGTGAAATGCAGTTTCTTTGGAAGAATTATTGAATAACACTGCAAGAATAATTGCATTGCATACATTTATGACAATTCATAGAAGAATTAACGCACCAGTAGGCAAAGGTGGCATGGTGGTGTAGTGGTTAGTGCTGTCACCTCACAGCAAGAAGGTCCAGGTTCAAGCCCCGTGGCCGGTGAAGGCCTTTCTGTGTGGAGTTTGCATGTTCTCCGTGTGGGTTTCCTCCAGGTGCTCCGGTTTCCCCCACAATCCAAAGACATGCGGGTGAGGTTAACCGGTGGCTCTAAATTGACCATAGGTGTGAATGGTTGTCTGTGTCTATGTGCCAGCCCTGTGATGACCTGGCGACTTGTCCAGGGTGTACCCTGCCTTTCG
>JAPEKM010000023.1:12100759-12111776 GCA_027575975.1 Cathorops multiradiatus
GGACACGGGGAGAACATGCAAACTCCGCACAGAAAGGCCTTCGCCGGCCACGGGGCTCGAACCCGGACCTTCTTGCTGTGAGGCGACAGCGCTAACCACTACATCACCGTGCCGTCCCATGACAGTGCCCTGTCCTGGATAAATCAACAACAAAAATAAAATAAAACCCATCGTGGTTCTGAATTTAAAAGAACGATCAAAGAACGTGTGTCGAAACATCATTACGATTAAAGCACAAGTCCATCTGCTTTGACTTATTCACTGATCTGCCCCGGATGACTTAAAAAACTTTTATGGATGTGAAAGTATGGCGCTCTTGAATGCAGCCATCTGGTGGTCTGCTTTGCGCTTTTTGAAGTCAAACTTTGTGGTTTCGAGCCCAAACCCAATCCTCGGCGCTCTTTTCGTGTGGTGCGGTGTGTATGTATGTACACTAATGTTTAGGGACAGACGATCACTCCACGCTCATTAGTTATGCTGTTGAAGTGCTTTAAATTGGTGTGTTTGTGTGTCTGAATGTGTCTCTGTGTCTGGTTTTCTCTCTCTTTGTCCTTCACATCTCCTCTCACACACACACACACACACACACGCTCACACTCGAGCTGCAGAAGGAAGATATTTTAGTTTTGGTCCAAGATGAAAGATAAGAAGTTTTCAAGGAAGCCTTTGTGTTCTGTTCCACAGACGTTTCCAAACGCAGCTGCGCCGGCACTGACACCGAGCTCCGTGTTAAAAAATAAATAAATAAATAAATAAAATGAAGAAGGAAAAAAAATAAAATAAAGAACCATGGGTTTCTTGCATGATTTTCAATCAAAGCCTGGTTTTAATAGCACTGACCGAGCTGGTCTTAGTACATCCACACAATAAAGCGAGAGACATCTGGAAACAATTACATCGCAATGCACTTGAAGTTTTTTTTCCCCCGGTCCTTTGTTGTGTCTTAAAGACAGATCACTGGAGTAAACAGAACGCGGCCGCTCTTTTTCTGGATTTTAAAAAGTGGGCAGATGAAAAGAACTTAAGCAAGAAGCATGACCAAATGGTTCCAAACGCTGTGTGTGTGCGTGCGTGCATGTGGCTGCCAACTCACAAAGTGTATGTGTGGAGACAAAGTGTCCTTCCACTGCTGTTATGAGGAGGATGGGGGTGTCGCTGACATAAGGGCATCTCTGCTTCTTCCTGCTGGTGTTTTCACTGAGAGAGAGAGAGAGAGAGAGAGAGAGATGGGGGGGGGCACATATCCCTCCTCTTTCCCCACGGCCTGCGCCAACTCTGTGTGTGATGGAGTTTTTATCTGACACATGTGGAACTAATTTCAGACACCCCCGTTCTAAAGAGGCTCCTTCTCCCTTAGAATCCTGTATCTCGCTGCTTTTTTGGCTGGTCCTACTTCTGCCTTTTATCTCCTTCTGAAAAATCTCTCCGATAGAGACTAAGCCAGAGAGAGAGAGAGAGAGAGAGAGGGAAGGCCCAGCTGAGTGTGTGCACAGTAGAGTAGGAGGTCAAGCTTGGGCTTACGGCTTTAGTCATGCTGTGCCTCTCTCTTTCTCTTCTTTCTTCTCCCTCTCTCTCTATCTCCTCTTTTCACACATGACCCTGTCTCGTAGGCATTTCTCATAAACTCCGTCTCCCTCTCTCTCTCTCTCTCTCTCTCTCTCTCTCTCTCTCTCTCCGCTTTCTGCCAGGGAAGCAGGAATGCAGCGGCACAGCAGGAGCGAAGAGGAAGACAAAAAAGTAGAGCTTGAGAAAAAGAACGAGGGAGGGGTGGAAAGAGGAGGGAGAGAAAGAGAAAGCAAAGCGTCGGAGTAGAAGAGTGCGGGAAACTTTTTGATCCAAACCAAACAGTGAGGTGGGGGTGTAGACAGCAGAAGTAAGGGGAAGTGGTTGTCGCTTGTTGACATACTGAAAGAGTGAGATATAACGAGAGAGGTGCTCGTGAAGAAGATAAAGCATGATCAAGCCATGCGGATGAGGGTCGCGCGCACACTTTCGTCACACGTCGGCAGTTAAGGAAGTGATGCGACGAGCAGGACGCGTCGCGACGATTGAAGTGACAGGACAAAGCGAGGAGTTTGTCCAGACTTCAAATCCAAACATCGAATCGGGGTGATACTGTAGCTGACACCCGGTCTACAAGCGTGGAAGGAATAACACATCACGGGGCGTGCCGTTATAGGAAAATAAGCAACTGTGGGGTTGTTCGAGGCGGCCTTTATTCCTCTTATACCACCACAACCTGCCAATGAGGGCTACTTTTAATTTAAACAACCTATCATACTTGCATATTTACTTTAATCGTAAAATAATTGATTTCATCGCTTATGTTATAGCAGCTATAAACGCTTGTTCCTTTTTCCAGCATCTTTTTATAGCTATCGCTCTGTCCGTCTGTCAACCTTTTCGTTTCCGGAGCATAGCTCAAAAACTATTAGGATTTTTTTTTTTTCACAAAACCTCAGCTAAGTAGCTAGAGAAGTCGTGCCTTTTGGGATTTGCGTGATTTTTTTCCGTATTTCCATAGAAACCAGGTCAACTTAGGGAAATTTGGAATGGGGTTTCATGTTTGGGCAGGAGAGATACAGTACGTCATCTCCTGATGACTCTTGTATCTCGTCTTTCTCTTAAGGTAATGAGACAAAAAAAAAACGCAGCAATTCGGAGAAACCAGGAAGTCCTGAGGAAACGGTAACCGTTGAAAAGCACCAACACTGGAGACTCACTCCATTTATTCTGAAATAAATATTAAACCGTCCTCTTTACAGGAAGCGTCATTCTATCAACGGTTATACACTTTTCGTTGTTAAATAAAGACGCTGTTTTTAGCGTAGTGTCCACGATACAAGTCCCATCGAAGGAGCTGTTACTATAGAAACAATAATGAATTAAGAAGAAGAAGCAGCTTATATTTGTCACATATACACAAGCACAGTGAAAGTCCTCCTCTGAAGCAGTGAACACACGCACATACCCAGAGCAGTGGGCAGCAGTTGGGGGTCAGGTGCCTTGCTCAAGGGCACTTCAGCCATGATAGAGAAGGAGGCAAAAGTACTGTGCATTCACTCAACTCCCCTCACATTTTTCCTGCCGGTCCCAGGAATTAAACCGATGACCCTTTGATGACCAAAGCTGCTTCTCTAACCTTCAGGCCATGGTTGCCCCAATTCTGAGCACATTGTGATTTTGCTGGCAGCCAGGACAACAAAATTAATCCCAACCAATCAGACTTGGGAATTCAATCCAATATATCATCTCATATATCAACACATCACCACCCCTGAATCTTACCTACCAAAAGTTTACTCAGTACATGCATCCCAAAGCCATTTTGAATAAATGTGTTGGGATTGGATACCTTCTGGTAAAACTAAATGCTAAGTTTTGCTCTTGACACCAAATTGAATATCCTGCGTGTATCCTGACTACCGGTTGTGTTTTCAGGGCTCAGAAACGCGGAGATCCGGCGAGTCCGTATTTCGTGAACTCGGGTCACGTCATGGCTCCAGCCAGCAGCGCTAACGACAGCGAGGTGTCCAGCGACGCCACCACTGACGACTCCATGTCCATGACTGACAGCAGCGTGTAAGTGCTACAGTCCATGCATCAAACACACCCTTGCCTCATTCCCCCTTGGCAGATTCCCCCAGCTTCACCTTTTCATCAGTTCTTCACTCGATTTAAAGAAGATTTTCAACAGGCATCCATTTGCAGGAAGAAAGAAGAAGTGCAGAAGCACTTACGACAGCTGTTATGACAGTGTAACAGCTGTACTGTGTATGATTAGGGAAAGATTGGCGAGAAACAGGAACTGGAAAGGCTTTGGTGGTGAACGAAGAGTTATTGATGTCCAACACGGCTCTTATGGACGTACAGGAAGTGTGGAATTTGATTGAGAACTTCCAGGTCTGGTGGCTATGAATCAGCGCAAAAAAAAACAAAAACAACTGATGTATGAGGGTTAAAAATATCTCCTGCAACACCTCCGTTTTCATGTCAAACGAGTACGGAACAACAGTTTAGAACATTACGGGTGTGGCCGCATTACGAGTAATGCTGACTCGGCATATGGTAACTCTTAGGTTATTATAGCGCAAACTAATGAAACCACAGAAGAATCTGGGAAAACGGTCAATCCTTTTGAAATTGGAAATCTTTGGAAACCCTCACAGCACCCGGGAACGTTTAGGGCTGCTGGACTTCCTGCTGTTGTTTGGTGCAGATCGGATTTGGATGGCCACACAGAAGAAGGTGAAAAGAGAAAGAGCTTCAATTTAGATTTCCGCGCATCGCTCAAATGACAGAACCGTATGCGGTTTTCCCCAAACTTCACCAAATGTTTTTTTTTTTCTCCTTCATTTCGTACCATCCGTTTCACTTTTGTTCTCCTCGGAGCAGTTTTGTTTTTCTCATCATTATCTCACCGTTTCCCTTTCTCCAATCTGCACAGTAAAATTAGCCGTTAGCCCTTAAGTCTGTCTCAGCGAGAGTAGGAGAAGGAGGGAGGGGGCTTGGCATAGCTTGAAAGCGAGGCTCAGCACCGCTGTGGTTTCCCAGCAGCCTTAGCGCGACGAGATCAAGTGTCAGAGCGCGTTTGGTCGGCAGGCGTAGACGAGCGCGCAGACCTCATTCCTGGACCCGCAGACGACTCACCTGGGGTTCCCAATGCTGGGATTAAAATCGCACTCCCTCATCGTGACCCCCTAACCCCTTCATCTCACCACACACACAATCCAGCCCCCCTCCTTTTTTTTCAAAGGAGCCTTACGTGGTTTCGGAGAGGATGAAAGGCCGAGCTGAATGGCGCTCTTGGCCCATTGTTTGGCTCCCAGAGCTTCAGGAGGGAGAAGGGGTGGGGGGTTTGGATTGTGAGAGCAACTCGGACTGCTTTGAAAATTAGTTGCACGACTGAATTGTTGGTGGGGGCATGTACGGCTTCCCCCTGAAGAGAGAAAAAGAGAAGGCTACTTTCATTCACTCTAACATTACTGTGATTTTTTTTTTTTCTTTTAAAAAGAACTTCAGCTTACCAAGAGGACGAGGCTATCCGTATCGCTTTGTGTTGGTTTGCAAATGTAAAAAAAAAAATTCAAACTGTTAACACGTCCAACTCCAGCTGAACGCTCGTAACCACTGATTAGCATGCTAGTACTTGGATCATGCTAATTGTTAGCTACTGGTTAGCGTCATCCTTGAGAAATGAAGCCGTTCTCGCAGAAATGCTAACCTGATGCGCACACGTATCAAGTAGGACGATCGCGGTTAGCTGGCTCGCTTTCATTTAGCGTTCCCAATCCTGCTAGGTTGAAGCCCGAAACGTTTTCTTTCACAACTTTCCAATCAGTCGTAGATTTCATTCGCTGAAGTAGTATTACAAGCTGTTGAAGCTAAAGGCTCCTGCCGAGTTCTTTACAGATGGTTGGGAGTTTCGCAATCTCTCTGGCCGTTTCATGAAATAAGCCGCCTGAACTCCAGCTGAGCGCTAGTAACCACTGATTAGCATGCTGTTACTTGGCTCATGCTAATTGTTAGCGTCATCCTTGAGACATGAAGCAATTCTCGCAGAAATGATAACCTGATGCAGACATGTATCAAGTAGGACGATCGCGGTTAGCTGGCTCGCTTTCGTTTATCGTTCCCAATCCTGCTAGGTTGAAGCCCGAAACGTTTTCTTTCACAACTTTCCAATCAGTCGTGGATAAGGTGTTGAAGCTAAAGGCTCCTGCCGAGTTCTTCACAGACGGTTGGGAGTTTCGCGATCTCTCTGGCCGTTTCATAAAATAGGCCTGACCATTTTTTTTTTATGTACCGTATGAACAATGCGATATCTACGACAGTTTAAAAGGCATAGTACAAATACGAATCGCCGTTTGAGATCAAGACATAAATCCAGGGTTCGAGGTGATTTCAGCCCTGTTCTTTTTTTCCTTCACTTATATCTTATTTATGGATTTACTTGGACTCTAGGGAATGTGGCAGTGCCAACTTCAAACATTACCTTATCTTACAAACTGAGCTTTTGATGTTGCTGAGATCAGAGGAGCCGCGAGATGCTGTTGCCAAATGAAGATGGCAGGGAGCGCATATGCGCACGAGTGTGAGATTTCAAAGAGAGAGAGAGAGAGAGAGAGTAGCGTTCAGGATAGGTCATGCTCCATCGAGTTCAGATGTAAATACGGTTGACAAAAATGCGCTCGGACACGAACAAATCGCAACGGAAAAGTGTCGATTAGCACATTTCAACTCGAATACAGGAAAACGTCGGGCTTTCGCTCACTCGCTGCTCTTCAATGTTTAACGCCGTTCACGTCTTATCAGCGTCCACATGGTTAACAGGATCCGTCCGCGCAGAGTAGATCTTGACTTCCGAACGCGTCGTTACGAAGTCCGTCTGCGTGTTTTTTGGATTAGCAATCAGAAAGTGACCCCCCGCCGGGCGCCTCTGTGTTTGCTCCAGCCTTTGATGGCTCTCTCATGCCCTCGGTAGGGGAGAGCGAGCGCATGTTGACGTTAGGCAGTAAACGGTGGCCCCTGGGGTCCCATCTACAATCATTAAGGAGAGGTGTGTTGTGTTGCTAATGTCCTTTATGTTGTCGAAACTGAAATGTGGGGAGTGCTGTAAAAGCAAGGGTTACTCGATGTCCTGTCAGACGAGAAGGCTGTGGTATGAAGCAAGGAATTCTCCAATAATAAAACATCACGGGTCACACGGGTCACTTCCAAACCAAACGAGCCTTTCTTTTGGACTGCGTAGAATTGAAAACTAATACAGTGTTTAGTCTGAAGATTGTTGTCTTGTGGTCTTATTGCTTTTTTTTGTTTTGGAACAGGGACGGGATCCCGCCATACAAGCTGGGCACGAAGAAACAGCTCCAGCGGGAGATGCACCGGAGCGTCAAGATCAACGGACAAGTTTCACTCCCCCACTTTCCCGTAAGATTCTTTCTCTCGATCCGTCTTTCCTCTGAGATCAGTGACTCGCACCAATGCCAGCTGGGTCCCCTCTCCCAAGTGGGAGCCCTGTTTTTATTTCTCCAAGCTCGTGTTTTGACAGAATATTATATTCTTCCGCTCATTTTCATATAAAAGGCTACAAATGAAAGCCTGCATTAGCATATGCACCCCCCCCTCCTCCTCCTCCCCTCTTCCAGCCCCCCTCGAGTATCTCCATAGAAATAACGCTCTCTCGCATCCCTGCTGCCGTTTGAAGATAAAGATAAAGGTTCCGTTCGGATGTTAGGTTCGGATTCCAGTCCGAAGAAGATATGACGCAAGCGAAGGACGGGAAGAGGAGGAAGGGCGGGGCGCAGGGGTCAAGTGGTCAGGATCTGGAAGTGAGAGCAGGAGTCGATTCTCCGCACCCTTTGATCAGAGGCTGAATGCAGGCAGGCGGCTTGTGTGGCTGCTTTGGTGACAACCTCCAGCTGAGAACCAAACCCCAAACCACCACCCCACCCCTCCTCTGCTCCGTGTACTCCGTGTGTTTTTGTCGCAGTAAACCTTCCCCCTCTTTCCACCCCCTCCACCACCCTCTCCTCTCTCTGATCTCCCCATGGTGTAGGGCTCAGCAGGGTGTGTTTGGAAGCAGGAGGTGTTCGGGGGGGGGTTCAGAGACTCGAGTTCGGGGTTGACTGTTCACCAAGGTCGGAGGTTACAGTGACAACTTTTTAAAGAAAATTTTCCGTGATTTGAGACAGTGATGCGTCGCACCCCCGCGTAGGAGGCACTCTGGAAACTTCTACGCTCTTTCTTCTTCGCACTTAAAAAAAAAAAAAACAGGAAATGGGGCAAAACTATTTAAAAATCCCCTCCGAGTCTGGGACAACTGTCCTGACGTGGCTCATTCACGGTCAGGAAATAGATTAGTTCTTCTCTCTCTGATCTCCTACAGCCCCCCACTCTCCATCCTCATCCCTCACTCCATCTCTCTCTCGGCCCTCTTCCTCCCTTTTTTCTCCTCTTCTTTTAATTTTGTCCCCCTGCTCTTTTTTTTCTGTCTATCTGGCTTTTATTCTGGGATTTAAAAGCCTGTGTCGCCCCCCACACCCCGTCGCCCCCACTCCTTGCGTGTGTTTGATGTTTGACAAGGGTTCTTTGAAGCTGGCTGACTTCAGAGCCTCCATGCTGATGGCATGGGTGGTGTGTGTGTGTGTGTGTGTGTGTGTGTACGCGTGTGTGCGAACACGAGCATATGCGTGTACTTGTGTGTGTGTGTGTGTGTGTGTTGGTCCAGCTCTCTTGCCCAAGGCTGGCAGTACTTCTGGCAGTTGGCATTAAAGGAAGAAGAAGAAGAAGAGGAGCGAGAGATGAAGGGTATTTGAGGATTCAGGGTCAGGTCAATAACTTGAGCTGGAACTCACAGTCTGCTCTACTGTACAGCGATGTAACACACCTGACACGCCCTCTTGCTTAGTTTTAAGACTATTCAGTAGAGAGTAATCCTTGTCTTGCGTCAAAAGGTAAACCATCGCCAGAGGTCTTGAAGGAAGACGTAAGACGTGTACAGCCGGTCACAGAGATGAATTAAATAAAACCAGATGTCAAAAGTTGATTCTCGGTACATGGTGATAGCGAGCAGCTCAAATCTAACCCGCTGTTTCTCGTCTCGCTTATAGAGGACGCAGCGTCTGCCGAGAGAGATGGCGCCGGTGAAGCCGTCCGCGTTTGCAGCAGAGCTCATCGCTCGTCTGGAGAAACTGAAACGCGAGCAAGATACGCTCAGCTCTCTGGAGGAAAGGTTGCAGCAGATCCAGGAGGTGAGTAACGACCACGATTTGGTAGTACGACTAACGGACGCGTAGATAGGTTGGAAAAACAAACAGTCCCAACACGACACCTCGATAAATCGCTCCCTGCCCGTGCGTTCCTTCGTCCAGAACGCACACCCGCACCTCATCACACTCAATTATTGCGAGATGAAAAGCCTCCTTTGAGGCCGGACCTCAGGGCGGCGCTTCTTCTAAGTGCCTAACCCTTTCAACCTCTTCAACCGTGTGACCTTCTGAACTGTGTGGCCCTTTGGCACCGTATTGGCCTTATTAGCTGTGGCTGTGGTGCACACCCAAAGTGTGCGCTTTATATTTTTCAAAGATCCGACTTCTTGCCTGATTGTCTCTGACTGACACTGCAGGTCTGCAAAGTCATTAAAGGAATGCTTTTTTTTTTTCCTTCCTTCCTTGTGAAATACCATACCACAAGCAAGAATTTTGTCATATTTCTATTTACGGAGAAAGAAATGAAAAGCGTGTTTACTCGGGAATCATTTATAATACACACATCTCAGGACTGTCAATTTTCTAAGCTCGGAACGCAATAAATTTGAAAAATGCAGGACGTTTCCTTTCTGTAAAGGCAAAAACTGTTCAGGAACTCTCAGTCTCTTGAGACCAAGTGTCACGATTTGAAAAATAAGTTCTTTTTTTTTTTGGTAATCCTTTAAAATAGTGAGACTTGTCTGACCTCTTTTGTGCACAGGCTGGATGGATAGTTTATCGTTTTCATTTCTAACAACCAGCAAAAATGTCAGCTAACTCACACACTGTGTGTGTAGGAAGAAGAACGGGAGGATGGTGAATTACCTGTAGTTGTCCCCCAGCAGCCTCCCACCCCTCTCAACCTCCTCTCCTCTGGATTATGTGACGAAGACCCTCAGGCCATCCTGGACGAGCACCTCTCCAGGGTCCTAAAAACCCCGGGGTGCCAGTCCCCTGGCATACCAGGATACTCGCCTCGCTCCCGTTCGCCAGACCATCACCATCAGCCAAGCTCCGCCCCTAATCTCTTACCTACCATGCACTGTTCTGTACCATCCAAGACATCCGTGATGGCTCCCCAGCCCTCCACCAAGCATATTCATCACCACTACATCCACCACCACCATTCTGCTTCGCCCAAGAGCAGGGAGGAGATGGAGGTCGAGGCGGCGCACCGAGTGGCGCAGTGTCTAGGCTCATCCGGGTCAGATTACTGCTACCAGAGGTGCCACAACTCAGCTGATCTTCAACAAGGGTGAGTTGTGGAGGTTTAGTACATCAAACAGAACCAAATTCAGCTATGCCTACTGGGGATCTCTTAGGCCTTTTGCTCTTGCTCTCGTCTAGGCATACCAGCACATTGTCTAAGCGTCCCAGTAACATCAGTGATGGAATGAGTGGTTGCAAGTCAAGCGAAGAGGAAAGCAACTCCCCTCTGCTCCCCAGAGATGGTATGGTCCGATCTCACAACGTGTGGCAGTGGATCCTGGAAAGCGAGAGGCAGAACAGGCACAAACCTCACAGGTGAGACGCATGAGCACACTTTATAGCAGTGTTATTGAGTAAATCAATAACAGGCAACGAATGAGTCAGAATGTTGCTAACAGGCAACAACAGTGCATGGATTTTCACACTTCCGTACGACACCTAGTAAAAGGACAGAGTACAAATACAACACAGATATTAGCCAAAGAATTGAATCCAATACGCAAAAATCGACAAACGAATCTTCTCTGCAGTTCTCAAGGCCTGAAGAAGACGCACCCGAGTGACCCGTCCTCGAAGATGCCCTTATGGGGTGGCGGAGGAGTAGGTGGTCATGTTCGAGCGCACCATCCGGGTCACCCGTTCGTCCAGGATCCCACTATGCCACCTCTATCCCCACCAAATACCCTCACCCAGCTCGAAGAAGCCCGCCGAAGACTGGAAGAAGCCTCCAAGGCCAATAAACAAAGGTAGAGGTTTTATAGATAGCCATAAAGATATTCAACATTAAAGGAAAATTCCGGTTTTGAACACTTTTAGACCCTTTTCTAGAGTGTCGAGGATTAAATCAACGATTGACACCAAAATTTTGACGGTTGGTTCTGTCTCGGCTATTTGGCTCATTTAGAATCACCCCCCGTCTGCTTCAGAAAGGCTTCCTATGGGCATATCCGATAATGTCCTTAAAACAACCTTAAACATTCTTTCTTTAAAATATGCTACTCACCGAGTCGTCAGTGCTGTTCAATGATGTTCCAAAACAAGTTTCGTAAAGAAAAAAC
>JAPEKM010000023.1:13008703-13020451 GCA_027575975.1 Cathorops multiradiatus
GTAGTCAGCTGGGATAGGATCCAGCTCGCCTGCGACCCTGTAGAACAGGATAAAGCGGCTACAGATAATGAGATGAGGTTCTGTGTATCTGCTTTAATGTGCAAAAATTGCACACAAGGGCCACTGCTTGGACCCCGGATATCGCTGCTTGAGGTTCAGTCATTGGTGATAATATATGTGCTGCTTTTAAATTATTATACTTTTATAGCAGGAAATAAACAAAATCACACACACACACACACACACACACACAGAGAGAGTAAAGTACCTGACATAATTTAAGGACAATTCAATTAGGAATATGATTTATAATGTAATAAATCAGTAACAGTAGGAGGTGAAAGTGATAGTGAGGGCCACCATCATGATGAGGATTTTTTTAAATCATGATATAAAGTGAATTACCATCATAATCCAAAATTATGAAAAAGAAAACCGTTGACAGAAATCAAAGCAATGTTGCCTAGCAATGTGTGCGCGTGCGTGTTTGGGTCTAAATGTTGGTATAAACAGCTAATTCTGACCGTTATAAAGTGATTATTGTAGCTAATTCATCTTGGGAACAAATAAAAACACTAAGAATATAAACACAAATTATCTCTAGTCCAAAAAACTAACGAGAAGTAACGCAACAGTTTCGAAACGCAGAATATTTACTTCCCTTGTTAGCCTGAAGCTAACTTCTCCAGCTCGCGCGTCTCACTTGGTCGCGTCGCTTTGAGTAACGGACGGCAAGCCATTTAGTGGTCGCGTTCTAAATGGCTCACTGCTCACTATATAGTCACACTACATTCTGGATAAAAGAATGGACAATCTTACAATCGGCGCTAGATATGTATCCAATAGGAAGCTAGTCAACCTCAATTTGGAATGCAACCGTTGTCGACTCACCTCTCTCCTCGGTTCCCATCTGATTCAGCTTGTTCTTGGTCGGCAAAGGAATAAAGAGTGTCGTCCGAGCAAACAGACAATCCTATTATGCGCGAAAAGACGTCAAAGAACAAAAACGCACATTTTTTTAATAAAAAAAAAACTAAAAATCAACCAGCTATGAGCTGCGTCTCCGAACTACCGCCACTGCCCAACTGTAAGGCACTCAAACAAAATGCTCACGAGTGCATGGAGCGCGGACCAATCACAGCGCAGCTCACACAGAAAGGCGGGGCTTGTACTTGCCGCAGAAACAGAATGGAAAACCAACCCCTTAGCGAAAGGACATTTAAAACGACACGATCGGCTAAAGTGCTTTCGTGACATTTCTCAGCATAAATCTCCATTCGGCGTCTAATTTTACTGTTAGGTCATTTTTAATCAAAGGTTACGTAAACAAGAATAAACACGGAAGTGCTCAAACAACTAGGGTATGACATTTCCGGAATGACGTCGGATAAGCCGTAGAGCATCCGCTGACGTCACTTGTATCCGTCCACACGAATTGATTAAATAGTTCCTCGGAGACGCATTTCGAGCGCTTTTCAAAACAAAACAACCAATTTCAGTGTCTTCGAAATGTATCTTAATGCAAAAAATAATACAATAAGTAATATAGCTAGATGGAATAGCAGTTTCAAACTGACTATACGTGATTGTTTTGCCGGGGTTAAAAGTAGTTCCGGGTGCGGCGGATTGATACGAATGTAGAGATTCTTGTCAAGCTTCTGAGAACGGGTTTTTTCCTTCTGTTTCTCAGCCGGCTGATGCGCGACAGAAGCCATTTTATCGTCGGTCGAGAAGGACTGACGAATTAATTACTACACTTTTTACTGTAGATTTTTTTCCAATTTGAAGTTTAATCATGCCTGGATATTCAGACAGAGACCGTGGAAGAGATAGAGGGTATGTTCATGGTTTAATTTTAATTTTTAAGGCAGGGAATCCTTTGTTCCGGGTCTGTTCAGTTTTATCATGTCTGTGTTTAACAAGTAAAAAAAATAACCCAAGGTATAACTTTATATTTCGATAAGTTGGGATAAAGCGACGGTTTTTAGTCGCACTTTTGTGTTAAATTAAGAGGTAATTATAAGTTTTTTTTAAGCTTTATAAAGGTGAAAATCAGACTGTAATGGTGTTGCTTTTCTTGAGGGCAGCATGTGGCTAAAACGCGGCTGAATCCTAAATGACTCGATTTTGTATAAATAGGGGACTACATAGGCGGCAAAATGTAGTTTTTCCCTGCCATGGAAGTGCACTTAGATACTGGGAAGGAAGCCATTTGCATTACAGCCGTGAATGAGGATTCAAAATGCCGGCTCGCTTCGGCTTTGTTCTTGCTGTGGTCAGGATTAAAATGGCAGCGGGGAAATGCGCCACACTCCTGCGTGGTTTTACCACATTTACAGTCGACATTAGAAGTGATTTGTATAAAAATCTCAGATAATTGTACACAAGGTATTCTTGAGGGGGGAAAGCAGCAACAACAACAACAATTAATAATTCAAGTCCCATTTTAGTTCTTAATTCTACACAGATTAAATTTAGTCTAAATTTGTTTGGGTTATGATCTTCATGATCTTACAGTCCCAGCTTTTATACATTTTGCTGTAGAATAGTTTTTTTTTTTTTAGTGAGGAAATGGAATCAGAATAAGAATCGAGTTCTGTTCACACACAAAGAATTTGCTTTGGTGGTTGGTGCTTGACCAACTTGGAAAGGATTTTTGAAATATACAAAAGTAGTTCTATAAGTAGAATAAAAAAAAAAAAAAGACCAGCATCTCTCTAAAATATACAAATTTGAGGGGGGAAACAGAAATGGATAGATTAGATAAAAACTTTATATTGATCCCTTTGGGAGGGTTCCCTCAGGGAAATTAAGATTCCAACATCATTACAGATAAACAGAGGAAAATTTCTGGATTGATTAAAATTAATTATTTACATATGGGTGGTTGACGTGACAGTTTTTAGTGTAGCAAAGTGTAAATACTTACTGATGTATTTTTCCTTCTAAAACTCATAAGTAAATGAAGAAAATTACAGTATTCTATGTTGTGAATTTACTTCTGGATGAAAAAATATTTTTTGTTGTTTATTTTAAGGTTGTTTTGCCAAATGTCCTGCAGTGTGACTGTAACACAAATGAAACAGCTATAAAATAAACCAGCAGCATTTGGAATAATTCATAAAAGCTTTGGTGTTATTTTGCAAATATTAACTCATTTAAAAAAAGGTTTTGACTTGCAAAAAACATTATACTGTAATATTTACAAGTTAAACTGTGTAACAAGCAGTCCTGTGGTGTGACATCATTTAAAATGGAATTAAATGCTTTTTAAGCAAGTTAATTCATTTTTATCATGATGAACCTTTTTAAAACACTGCATAATTTAACTACCACAAGAAAACCAAACAGAACAGTAAGATTTTTTTTTTTTTGCATTTTACAAAATTTTTCCATGTGAATGAGAGTAAGGAATGAACTGAAAAACCGGTTGAAATTAACTATCCTGGATTTCAATGATGATTTTGAGAAAGGGTTTCTTAAATTTTAACATGCGTCATCTGCAGTTGAAATCAGCAATAGATGTATATTTTATCTTTTACTGTAATATGATGTCACGCCGGAGGACATTTTATGTCTGTGGTTGGGAAAAAGGTTTAGAACATAACAGAAAGAGGGGGGAATTCTATAAAATGCTAGCAGCAAGAGAGATATTGCACTTTTATATTGCACATGTATATCTAAGGAGTATGGGTATGTGTAAAAAATAAAAAAAAATCTAGCATCATGTGAACACACAACCTGATAATTTAGCTCAAATCTAACAATTATGTCTGAACATGTCCGTAAATTCCCATAGAACATCATCCCAAATGTCACATCATGACGCCCGGTTTACCTGACTGATTTATGAAACTTAATGCAATCCAATCTGGCTACGTGCAGAAAATATTGTTTTTTTTTTTTTGCCTTTATTTTGATACAGTATTCCTACAAAGCTGTTTTATATGGGTAATGAAAGCGAACGTTCCACTAATATTCCCGTTTCCATGCAGCCACATCTCGACCCCAGACTTTCAAATGATCGTGAAGTTGGTTTGATTCGTGTACAATACGCAGGTTCTAAAGAAGCCTTGTGTTGCAAACTTTTTTTAAACCCCGTTTGAGATGCATATTACTAATACACTCTATACACGTCCAAAAAATGCCCCTAAAACCAAATATCAGCGTATCCCACGGCTTAATCAGAAAATGCTAAATTTGGAGTGTTTGAATTGAATCTGGATGACCTGTATAAAACTGCGAATATTGTCGTATTCGGAATAATACTCTGAATGAATGTAAACGTACTGGTTTATTAGGCATAAGTAGTCCTTGAAGGAAAAACCTACAACTTTTCAATGGTTTGCAGTTTAAACAAGGTGATAACCTTGTCTAAAAGTACCACTTCACTGACGACAAAGATTTTTCAACAAGAGCTCATCCAGTATTCAGGATTTATCACGTCGTCGTAAGCTGAAAGAGAGTGGCTGTGTGGAAAGGCAGTACACTGGGTCAAAAAAGAAGTCTAACGAGTGTGTGTGTGCGATGAGCATGCAAAAAGCCAACAATCGATCGGTGTTTTGGTCAGTAATGCCATGTTCTGTGTGTTTGGTATTGTTGTGTATGATAATGTTTGGAAGGAGTGATGGCAGAGGGAGCGATGTAATGTGTTTACAGTAGTACAACACCCAAAGGGTTTTCAGTGCAGTCCGTATTCCCTGCTCGGAAAATCTGAGGATGCTGTAGTATGATTTCGGTGAATCTAGAGGGAAGGATTTGGAAATTGTTGTAGCAGATACAAAATTGATTAGAATCACTGGAACAAGGAACTTGATCAGGGAAGACGGTGATAGACAGAAATAGGTATTTTGAAAGTCTCTGTCTGTCGGACCTGTCCAGTCGTACACTGAGTAACTGATGCTGGAACAGACAACGCTAATGTTTGTGGGGTGTGGGTTTTGTTTTTTTGACAGTTATGGCAGCGGTGCTCCTCGATTCGGTGGAGGCCGCAATGGCCCTCCTCCATCTGGAAAATTCGGCAATCCAGGCGACAGACTGCGCAAACGACACTGGAACCTTGACCAACTTCCGAAATTTGAGAAAAACTTCTACAAGGAGCATCCTGAAGTAACCCGAAGATCAATGGTTAGTCAGTCTTTACATCATTGATTGTGCTGGTCGTTCCACTGTATCAGTTTTGTTTGAATGAGTGAGTCCTTGACGTTGATCAAAATCTTTTGTTTCTTGGAAAACAGCAAGAGGTAGAACAGTACCGCAGGGCAAAAGAAGTCACGGTCAAAGGCAGAGAATGCCCAAAGCCTATTATTAAATTTCATGAAGCCACCTTCCCAAGTGAGTATACAGTTGTTTTGTTTTGTTTTTCCCCCCATTTACCTTCTAACTTTTTTTTTTTTTTTCCCTGCTTGTCATAAAGCAGTTGGTATCCGAGCCCAAGATATTAATGCGATCCTAGATATTAGTGTTGATGTGAGATCGCTAATGGGATATTTATGGTGTTGCAGATTATGTAATGGACATAATCAAGAAGCAGACTTGGGTTGAGCCCACTCCCATCCAAGCTCAAGGCTGGCCACTTGCGCTAAGTGGAAAAGATATGGTCGGCATTGCCCAGACCGGCTCTGGAAAAACCCTGGCAGTAAGTCATCTGAAACATTCACATCTGTAACTTTGAGGGTTTGTTGCAGGTTCTGGAAGAGCTTGAATTTAGCTCAAGACTTGAGTTAAAATTACATCAGTTTCAAATCTGTTATTTATTACATCTGGAATTGAGATTTGTTTGGGGCGGGGGAAGATGCACCATTTGGTCAAATGATCATCTGATAATCCAACGGTATAACATTCCTAAGGTCAACTTGACAGTCAGTACTCTAGTTTAATATTACTTTTGTAGTGGTGTCTGTAAAATGTCGTCATTCTGGTCCTTGAAACAAAAATGGAGTTTAGTGTGTTATCTTGTAGCATCTCTTAACTTGAGTTTGTGATAATTACAGATGCATGAAGTGAAGGGTTTTGTTTGTTTTTAATCCTCTCTTGTGTTTTACAGTACCTGCTACCAGCAATTGTGCACATTAACCACCAGCCATTCCTGGAGCATGGAGATGGTCCTATTGTAAGTTTTCCATGGTTCAATTAGAAGTCCATAGTCATGTCAGTTTAGTTATTCCAGGTCATTTTAAAATGTATAGTTTGTAATTCAAAGAAACTGGACTTAGGATACTGAAGGTTTTTCCCCTTGCATTTGTTCATATTGGCTGACGCCTTTTAACCCTTTGAGTTCGAGAGCTTCACCAGCAAAGCTCGACAAGTTTAGAATGAGGAGGTCGTGTATTTAGAAAAATGAGTTTTATATCATACAAACATGAACATATTGACACACTTTATGTGCCCACTGCCAAATAATAGTTTTTAAATTAGATGACCCATAAAACTTGTCACCTTACTCAGTCACACTGGAGTCGGAGCACTGAGCGCCCACTTATACATTGGTAAAAGACTTCACATGGTAACGGCATGATAATCACTTTGATTCATCTGGTTTCGATTGGTTTTTCTTTTGGAATGGGAATGCCCACTGTATACAGGATAAAATCTGTCGGATTAGTTTAAACTATTTGGAGGTAAAACTTGTTGTGAGATGGCACTCAGATTTTATGCGCTTCGGATGATTCAGACAGCGACTCGGTACATGATTCAGGACAGTGATTCAATTCAATCTTGAGAACTGCGACACTGTTGATGAGCTATGGGTTTGGTTTTGTTTTGTTGAAACTTCAAGTCTATCCAGCCAAAGATCAACTCGAGTAAGTGTAAATATTTCTGATGAGCAGATTGGTTGATGTGCGTGCGCTGTCGTGCATACACAGGAAAAATGACTGAGCAATTTTTCCAGAGTTAAGTGTTTTTCTCAAATAGTTCATTTTGCACAATTTTGAGTTTAGAGCGTGAAATGTGGAGTTGGAGTGGGAACAAAATTAGAGTAATTGTGTAACAGAGTTGGTCGTGGCTCTGAACTAAGTAAAATAGTTCATTTCAAGACGTACTGAAGTGTCAAGTATGAGAAAGAGAGAGAAAGCTGTTGTAAAAAGCAGTTGTTGGAATGTGTGAAAAAACATTGCCTTACCCATTGTGACCTGATGGGATTAAGAGTTAATCTGATGGGATTAAGAGTTGGCAGAGGGAAGGGTTTTCACTCTTCTCATTGAATGGAATGGAAATTTTTTTACCCTTCTAATTGAATACCCCTCCCACTGCCAACCTTTTATCCCAAAACAATAGGACATAAATGTTTTATTGATGGCCAGTTAATTGTCCAAATCGATGGAGCAGATTAAGTTTTTGTGCTTGATGCATTCCTAAGACTGAACAGAATCGCTTCATACAACCAAAACGGTTTGACAGAACGGGTAAGCTCGTGGGTTTTTTTTTTTTTCTTCACACATTCCAACACCGTTCTAAAACCCAAGTACAATCATGACATACATACTAGATAGATATTCTTGTCGATGAATTTTTGCTGAATATAAAGTCATATGACACTTTTGAAAATACTGCTTTAGATTTGTTGAAATTGATAAAATCCGGGCATACCAAAATCATTAGTGTGCCAGAAAATGCTCTCAGACCCCAGAGGGTTAATTTAGGTGCGAGTGAGATAGTTTAAGCCTAGAGATGGGAGACTTGGGAGGAAGTTGCTAGTCATCCAAATTGTGTCCATGTATCGAGTAGACCAGAGGAACCCAATTCTAATTCTGAGCAATCTGATACAGATCCCAGCACACTTCTTAACCTAGGATTTAAGTTGGTGGGTTAAGTCCACCAAACTGCTGGACTATGGCTCTTCAGGATCGGAGTTGGACTCCCAGCAGTTAGTTGTAGCGGTTTGGGTTGTTCTGTGCATAATCTTTGTTCCCTGATCCCCTCTTTCAGTGCCTGGTGCTAGCCCCCACTCGTGAGTTGGCTCAGCAGGTGCAGCAGGTCGCTGCAGAGTATGGACGAGCCTCTCGACTAAAGTCCACCTGCATCTATGGAGGAGCTCCCAAAGGGCCCCAGATTCGAGACCTTGAGAGAGGTGAAACAGCTACATAAGTTTGTTTTGATAACCTAGTTTTAATTCTGTGGGGTTAAGCTGCAAAAATAAATGCCACATGGTAGCGTTGGTTTATTTACGCGTTTATTGTCGCGCTCCCTCTAGGTGTTGAGATCTGCATTGCCACTCCTGGTCGTCTGATTGACTTCCTGGAGGCAGGAAAGACCAACCTGCAGCGTTGCACCTACCTGGTGCTGGACGAGGCTGACCGCATGCTGGACATGGGTTTCGAGCCACAGATCCGCAAAATTGTAGATCAGATCCGGGTAAGTGTGAAGCGCACGTGGCATGAGCCCTCCGTTTCGTGTGAATTATTTTTGCTCGATAGTACAACAAACATCACGTTGAATCTTTTTCTCATCCATAGCCTGACAGGCAGACTCTGATGTGGAGCGCCACTTGGCCCAAAGAGGTGCGTCAGCTGGCTGAAGATTTCCTGAAGGAGTACGTTCAGATCAATGTTGGAGCTCTGCAGCTTAGCGCCAACCACAACATCCTGCAGATTGTTGATGTCTGTAACGATGGAGAGAAGGATGACAAGTGGGTGTTTATAAAAAAAAAATTTTTTTTAAGTGCTTCTGAGATCCTGAAACAGCTGCTTTTTACTTGAATGAATATTTTCTTGAGTTAAACATTGACTATATTGTATTCAGGCTAATCCGCTTGCTGGAGGAGATCATGAGTGAGAAGGAGAACAAGACCATCATCTTTGTAGAGACCAAAAGACGATGTGATGAACTGACCCGGAGGATGAGGAGAGATGGGTAAGAGCAGATCTGATTTGGGTTTGTTTGTTTTTTAAAAGTTGCACGTTTACCTGACGTGTATTCATTCAGTCTCCTGGCTTTTAATCAAACGCAGTCATGTTTATGCTCCCTCCGCCACACATTAATTTCATTCGGTAGTCATGTTAGCTTTGCCTGTTTATTAACCCTGAAAGCAGATACGCAGAACCTTTATTTTGAAATACATTTGAGTGGATAGTATCTCCATCCTTGACTCTTGTATGCTGCATAAATGAGAATAAAAAGATGTATATGGTTTTGAGTTAAAATTGACCGCCAAGTTGGTGTTGGAGCTGCCCCGTTGAGCCAGCCAGCCCTGAGCGTGTGACGTCACTGCAGGAACCGGTTTTAAGGCCGAGGCCTTTGACAGCTATAGACCAAAGTCATATAAATGTATGGTGAAGGTAACAAATCCCTTTACCGACTTGCTCAACTAAGACTCCTTTGACTTCATTGATTGTGGATTGACTCTCATGAAAACAGGATGGGTATTATAACTTATGCAGCATATCTGTACATTCGTGCATTTTCACTGATAAAAAGCTAATTAAATAATCGGATGAACTGAGAATCACTTTCTGAAGCAAATTAAATAATCTTATACCGGTAACTTAAACACAATACAAGTTACATGTATATACATCTAAATGCAGGTAAACAACGTGGTGTTTTTGTTTTATATCCAAATGAGAGTCGGAGCTTACCCGTCTGTGTTCTCGCTTCTTGAAGGCCGACCTCCTTTAATATAGATGAAAGTCTTTGGGATTTACCCGGAAATCCAGATATTTGTCAAAACTCTTAAGTCTCCAGTTTTCCGAATGGATAAATTTATTTTTTGGATTTTTCGCATTCCTAGATGCGGCATAATACTTCGTATTGTCTTTGCATGGGCGCGGTCCTTAAATAGCCCAAACACAGTTCATTGATTAAAGACAGGTGTTCTTTGTTAACGGCACGCGTGCTGGAGCTCGTTAGGACTGGCACAGTTCTGTGCAAGCGCAACACAATCGCACTTGAAGGCATGTTCAAGCTGCCAGTGGAGCTGCGTCTTTGTAGTTGCGAATTACGAACATTTCCTCATGTTAATGATTCACCATGTCAAAACAAGCAACACTTTCCTCCTCCTTTTGATGTGAAGAGAGGTAAACATTTTTTTTTTCCCATCAAAGTTTCATTTTGTGGCTTTGAAGCTCAGTTTTAGTGCCGTTTCTAGAACACATCAAGAAACCGCAATAATGGAAGAGCCGGTTTCTAAGCTGCCTAAAACTAGCAATGGTAATTATTTTTTTCTTACATAATGCACTCAGGCTGCCAGTCAGTGTGTGACAAACACGCCCTGAAAAATCCTAGCTACGCCCCTGATTTGCATGAGAAATGTGGTATTCATTGGCGGGTTTAAATTTAGACAATATGAACTAATGTAAACGATCGGCTTCAACTCGCATAAATCTGAATTGGAAATGTTTAGTTCACTTTCGCTTCTGCAAACGCACAACTCGACTAAAAGATTGATAAACGAGGCTCAGCGTCCCCAACACTAAACCCTGAAAGCTTTAGAAACTCTAACAGACCTTTACTTTTTAACACGACTGGTTTGGGATTTTGCTGAGTTTACCTTCAACTGTCTGATTTGTTTTTTTTTCCAGAGTAATGAACTGTCGCCGCAAAATCACCACGTTTTCTAAACGCACTCCTGTAAATTACTCATTAACTCGGGGAATTAAATTGGATATTTTTTATGTTAATCATTAATGTACATGAAAGAAAAAGGCTTAAAAGTTATAACTTGTTTTAGTGAAAATAAAAATGCAGTAGAATGCAGGGGTTTGCGTGTTATTTTCGGGGGACGGTGCCCCGCCCCCCATATCTTAGTTTGACTTTCAAAAGTTCAGGGTTTGTTTCTTTGCTCCACTTTCATCTCTAATTGTATGCAGATGTTATCGTTAAGTGTTTATTTTAATGAATGTTAGTGTGTGAGTCTCCACCGCAGGAAAGCGTGCGCGGCGCCATGTTGTTTGTGGCGGATGATGAGCGCGTGGTGGAGATCAGTTTATGAAAAGAGAGAAACACTGCTGGAATAAATGACTTACATTTGTGATCTGTCGGTCTGAATATCTGTGGCGTGACATCCAGTACTAATAATATTACTTGTGTGGTATTTTATCATAAAATCCAACCATTTTTTAAATGCATGTCTTTAATTCATAAATGCATAATGCGCACTCGTGTTTATGTGGCCCCTGACACTCACCGCTTCCTTTTTATGAGTTTTTATAGATGATCAGAGAGAGGTTCTGATGCGCCGAGATGAAATTGTGCAGAATTATCTGTAGGTACTTACCTCTTGCAAATATTTCAGTGTGCATACATCACTTAATCTGACCATATAATGGTAAAGAAGGATTTCCCAGTTTATCGTTGATTATAATTATATTTTCAGGCTCGTGCTGCTGCGGCTGCAACAGCGAAGGAGAGAACGACTGTACCAACCCACCATTCATCTGATTCAGAGACCAGAGACCGCTGTTCGCCCTCTCACTGCGAGAGTTTCTATTATTGATACTGGTTCACCATTAAACATTTTCACGAGCCAGAACAAAAATAATGGTTGGCCTGTGTGTAAATATTGCAGTCAGTCTCTGCAGGTTTTTATGCCGTTTTAGTGTAATGTAATATCTGACCAGCGGCCGTCATGAAAGTGCAGAATAATACCTTTGAGTTCCTTTGCAGGGCGGCACGGTGGTGTAGTGGTTAGCGCTGTCGCCTCACAGCAAGAAGGTCCGGGTTCGAGCCCCGGGGCCAGCGAGGGCCTTTCTGTGCGGAGTTTGCATGTTCTCCCCGTGTCCGCGTGGGTTTCCTCCGGGTGCTCCGGTT
>JAPEKM010000023.1:13120040-13133209 GCA_027575975.1 Cathorops multiradiatus
AGAGAATTATATGATAGAACTTTTTTTCTGGTTTGCACTTCATTTTAAAGGATTAGAGTATTCAAAGACATGAATAGGAAAAAATGCAGAAATATAATACTGTAGAGCTCATTTATATTAAAAGGTGCATTGATTTTTTTTTTTTTTGAAATCATCAAATGTGAATTGATTAAAAACAAGTCTCTTGTACAGTAGTAATCATTTTCACCTGGTAGTCCACCAAGAAAGTGAATTTATTTCCAAATTGCAACTTTTTGCTGATAAAATTGTTTTGGGGTGTAAAAAAAAAAAACAAAGCCAAAAGTCGTTAGCTCCCGCCCCTGGGCCCCCACTGGGGCTCTGCCCCTAGGCCCTTCTGGGTGCCTGTTGCCCCCAAACCCCTGGCTTTTTCAGACTTTTTTTCATTCTCATCCCTGTGACTAACAGAGTAACGACTAATGCAGAGACTTGTTTGGCGACATGCCGCATGCGTACGAATATAAAATGCGTGTAATTATTTAACATTTTGGGAGTGTCCGTGCTTTGAAACTGTCAGGGTAAGGCTTTAACTTGAAGTTTTCTGACATGGGTGTATCCTCAGGACAGAGGTTTGTGGTTTCCCAATAACAGGACAAGCTGCATTTTTTTTTTTTGACTAATTTTATTTTCAAGAGTGTGAGACTAGTGAAAGGAATGATCATTGTAATGTAAGTAATAACAGGAACTTGTTTCATGGACATTCAACAGCAGTAAATGTAACAATAAAAGGATAAAATGTACAGTATGTGTATATTGAAGAAAAAAAAAGTCAGCAGAGGTGTCCTGCTGTGGTGTAAGAGGAATAAAACACTGGTGCATGCTCTTACTGGATGGTAATTCCAGTCTCCATATCTTTTTGTTCAGCATTTAATTAAGACTCGAACCTCAGCTCATGATTGTCTTGATGCTTACCTGCAGTGTCTGTGCGGGCGTCGTTTGCAAATAAAGGTCATGTGGTGTAAGGACCACATACTTGTGATCAGTCTCGCTGCTGATCTGCGTGATTGGATTCTTGTCTTAAGCATGACCTCGGGTTTTCCACTTTGGCTTTGTCGTTGATTGTATCCCCCGTACGACGTCGGGGGACACTATGGATTTGCGTCGGTTGCGCGTCCGCAGACGCTTGCTTGTAAACGCCCTGAAACTAGGAATTCTTATTTGATTTCTTTCAAACTTTCACAGCAGTTATATGGGTTAGGGCTCAATGCCTATCGAAAACTGTGATATCTTGAAAATCTCAACTCTGATGGGCATTTTTGTGCAGAAATGTTTTGTCCAGGTGGGGTTTTATCAGCTTCCCTTCAAAATGACGGGGCGTACGGGGGATACATGTATGGGTGTTTTTAAACCGGAAACGGAAGTATTAAGTACTCAAGATTGTGATCTTGCACAGACACTCGGGGCTTTAAGTTCTGCCCTCGTAGGAAGTTGTTAGACTTCAGGAGTTCAGATTCCTTGAGCAGGACCTGTTTGGAGGAGGTGGGTGAGATGCACTCAATCCGTTCACTAACATATCCCAAAGCTTTGTTTTTATACAGGCAATACTTAGTTTGACTTTGAGCAATGTGCAATTATTGGTACTCGGGCGTGTCATTTTCTACAATGTGCAATAGGGGAGACCGGGGATGGTTGTGACAAAGGGATAGCTGTGTAACAGCATCACTTTCACCAATAATGGATAAGTTATGTGAGCAGTTTCACGTATACGTTGTTTTCCACACGCCACCCCAACACACTTTAATTTCACACCGACAAAGGAGTTTTTTTTTTTTTGTGCCGACACTTGCTGAAAAATCACGTCAGATTCCTGCCTGGCAATGTTTGGGGTATGTTTTGAAGGTAAATCGGTGTTTTGGACCGGTTTGCTGCCATGATGCACTCAGGAAATACCCCTGGGAAATCTCCAATCGCAGCAAATGCCCTCGATCCTCTTTGCTGCTGCAGTGGTACCCTGACGCTTCATTGCACAGGCGAGATCGTGGATTATGGTTTTTGTGTGGTGGGTGTACATCACATTTCAATCATGCCGAAATGAGGCGCAAATGGCACTCGGCGCCCCATAGATTCGTATTTTCGACAGCTAAATGATGCCCCTTTTCCACCAAAGCAGTTCCAGGGCTGGTTCGGGGCCAGTGCTTAGTTTGGAACTGGGTTTTCTGTTTCCACTGACAAAACTGTCTCTGGGGCCAGAAAAAACAGTTCCAGACTAACACCAGCTCTTTACTGGGCCAGAGGAAAGAACCGCTTGCGTCAGTGGGGGGCAGAGTTGTTAAGACCAACAATAGCAATTGCAAAAGGTCGCCATTTTTAAGTGACAAATGCGAAGTCGTCCATTATTGCTGCTTTTTCTTCTCCGTGTTGTTGCTTTGATGTTCGCGCCAAGGTTTATGCAAATGCAGCGATGCAACTGATGTATACAGCGACGTAATGATGTGGCTGGCCTTAGCACCCCAAGCTATGGAAAAGCAAACTGGTTCTCAGCTGGCTCACAAGTTGAACGAGTTGTGACACCAGCCCTGGAACTGATTTGGTGGAAAAGGGGTACGAGAGGAGGACAGAAGAGCCAGAAAAAGAAGTGAAACGGAAGTATTAAGTAGGCCGAAGTATAAAAGTGCTACTCAAGATTATGGCATTTGTGCAGTAAATGCAGGTTTTACAAAAACAATGTCTTTTTGTTTTTCAACCTTTGAGGTGTTGAAAATTTATTACTGAAAATCTGGCAGAATGTTTCAAAAAATGAAATCGGTATCGGCAGGTCACACACTCTGGAAAATCGGAATCGGCCCAAAAAATTGCAATCCGAGCATCTCTACTTTTTTGTTTTTGCTAGGGAGCAAACACTTACTTCCCTAGTAGCCTGTAGGGAAACTATCAATAAATTTCCCTTTTTTTGTGTGTTTGTTCGTTAGTCATTACACCAACTGAGGCATGACATTTCTTGTGAAGTTATACGAGTCCATGTGACTAACATTAGTCAAACAACTCCCAAAACATAAAGTAGTCATAAAATTCTAACAGAAAAAGTCATAGACACTATAAGAAAAGGAATGTAATATATCCATAAATATAAATTACCTGTATAAAACCGAATTTAACCCAAAAAACACAGCTCCGGAAAGAGACCACAAGGAAGCTCTGAACTCCACGGTGTCCAGCGTTGTACTGACTCACGGCGACGCATGTGCATCTCATGTTAACCGGAAGTACGTCATTGCGATTTGGTAGAATTACCATCGAACTTCAACTTACAGGTATGTCTCGGTTAATTTTCAATTCTACCAAATCACAGTGACGTACTTCCTGTTAACATGAGATTTTAAAGCACAATTATGGGCACAACTATTCTTGCAAGAAATTTTTTTTTTATTCCAGGACAGCATTTTGGAAAGCACCATTCGTTACAACAGGTTTGTCGTAGGATTTGCAGAAAGCTGACTCTGCAGACCAGCCTACATGTTTCAAAATGGTATCTACTGGAACCGTTTGACCAGCTTTACTTACGCTAGCGGAACGAGTGCTGTGTGCCTTAACACTTAAGTCAAGAAGTGTTTTAATCCATCGACCTACTGGGCTGGATCCAATTGGTGAAAAAGGCTTAATATACGAAAGCAACAGTTTTGTGTGTCTAGGTTGACGATGTAAAGTTCGCTGAAGATAATGTTCTAGTGTAGTATAAACACACAATTCCTGTTGCTGGTATTTTCTTACATAGAAGGAATCAAACATATTTCCTAGTCTACTCTGCCTCATGTGCTCAGTTAGTTGGAATAAATAATAATTCTGTGTTTTCTTCATGAATTCAACATCCAAATGAGCTAAAGTTTGACATCTCTGTCCTGAGGTAAGGGCAAGAAGGCCCACTAACTTTAACGCAAGTTCTTTTAATGAAAGCTTGTCCAAAGGGTATAATAACTTTATATAATCCAACATAACGTCAACATCCCATGTTTCAGAGTACCTGGGTAAAGGTTTTCGACAATTGAAAACACCCTTGAAATAACGAACAATAAACTGATGATTGGTCACAGTATAACAAGTTCCAGGTAAGGGCGTACCCATTAAATAATTAGATAAAGCTGAACGCGCTGTGTTCAAAGTGGAATAGGCCAAGTCCTTCTTGTACAAATCGTGGAGAAACTCGAGCACATCATTCACAGTGGGATGCAAGGAATCCACTTTCCTTTGTAAACAAAACTGGGTCTATTTGTGCAGGTAGATGTTATATTGTTTCTGTGTTCTGTCTCGCCAGGCACATAGGAGGACCTCAATAATTTCTGAAGGCATGTTGTGCTTAGAGAACTCATTCTTGATATTCTGCATACCAGAAGATGGAGTTTGGGACTCAGTGGATAGACCTTGCCGTGCAGTGAATTTGAAAGGATCCCCTTGGTCACTCGGACAACTCAAGGATGATCGGTCAACAGACTTAGTAAATTGGTGAACAATGCTTGCGTTTTCCACATTGGGACAACAATGATCAAGGTGGCTTGCTCTAGGGTGCCCTTCTGTAGACACCTGCCAATTAGACAAAACGGGGGAAAAGCATAGGCATTAGCAATTTCTCCCCAATTTAACGAGAAAGCATGTATAAATGTTGAGCGCAGGTCGGGCTTCCATGACACATAAGACTTAACCTTGTAGTTCAGTCTACTTGCAAACAAGTCAATATTCGGAACCCCAAAACAGTGCATAAGCTTACTGAATATATTAGGACTCAGTTCCCATTCCACCTCAGGATTCAACTGGTGTGAAAATTATTTGCAGTGGTATTTCGAATTCCAGCTACATGCGCTGCGGACGGCCAGTTCTCACGTTCTACCGCCCATGACCAAACATCTTCAGTAATGGTGTCACAAACTGGAGCCCTACAACCTCCCATGGCATTAATGTAGGTCACTGTCGTGGTATTATCCAAAGTGATACAGATGTGTTGATTTCGAGTCTGATCAAGAAGAGATCTTAAGCCCAGTTTGACAGCCAATAATTCTAAAAACATTGATATGGTAAGTAGCCTCCTCGGGCGACCCCAGGGTCAATGATCCGAGAACTGTGAGGGATGGAACATATCCACCAGTCTAACTCTACTCGGCTTTCTTCCGATAAGGACATGCATTCATCAAATCTGCCCAAAGCTCTACGTAGGGCAATGTCTTTATCTTGCTCTAAGGATCTATAATGTAGCGGTCCCAACTCGACCCCAGGGAATGTGGAGACAAGAGTCCCAATAAGCGAAGCTACCTCACGAATGGTGAAACGTTTGTCCCGTAGAAAATTCTGGCACAAACTCACAATTTTGGATGCTTTTCTCTCTGGAATAGTGACTCTCATATGGGCAGAATCTAAAATGAATCCCAGAAACTCCAAAGACTGACAGGGATGAAACACAGACTTGGTGGGATGTATAACAAAACCAAGCTTAGTGAATAACTGGGCCACATGCAAGGCGGCTTCTTGACATAGAGCAAGTGTATCTGCAGTATAAAATGAATCAATCATCACTATATCCCAGACATGAGTGTCCAAACTGGGATCGCAAGGTGGCAAATACCGGTTTCAAATTTTTGGTAAATATTCGAGAGCTGCTGGATAAACCCATGGGCAGTGCCGTATATTGGAACATTCTACCCCTCCAGACAAATCTGAGGTACTTCCTAAACTGGGGCTCGATGGGGACTGAATAATAAGCATCACGTAAATCTAAAGATGACATGTAGCATCCTTGTTTCATTAATTTGATAGTTGGTTCAACAGTATCCATTTTAAACCTGTGGTAGGTAACCGCGTCATTCAGAGATTGAAGGTTGAATATAACCCTGAGCGTTTCTGGTTCTTTTTTGGGGGTAACAAAAATGGGTGAAATAATTTCTCCTGGTTCTGGGACTGCAGGCTCAATAATATGCTTGTTCAAAATTGTCTCCATTTCATTGTCAATGGCCTCTTGTTGAGCTGGGGAGAATTTATGTTCATAGCTAGTGACATTTTGGATACAGGAGGGATCATAGTCAAATTCAATGGGACAGTTGCTTACACATTGCAAAATGTAAGGATCAGTAGTGATCTTTCTCCATTCATTCAAATAATGGCTTAATTGCCCAGTTATAACAGGCTGTTGTGACCCGAGTAGTACATTTATCAAATTATCATAGCTGACCTGTTGTGGAGGAGTTAATCCCGAGTGTTCTTGTTGTAGGATGCGGATTTCGCCGACGCCCTCCTGCGGTCGGTGTATCTTCCCCCTAAAAAATGCCTGTTGAATCCTAAGCCGCCATAACGACCCCTCACTGAGCCCAGGCGATCTGAAAATCTTCCCTGGCCATAGGGCTGAAAGTGTGAACCACGACTCCTCCTAGAGGGTACAAGCTTTTTTCCCAACTTCTGTGCTCTGGTCACCACATCTGACTCACGGCAGCGTGTGTGCATCTCATGTTAACCGGAAGTACGTCACTGCGATTTGGTAGAATGGTGTCTGAATAAGACTGGAAAAGGTGTCAAATGTGATCAGACACCAAACCAAATGTTTCAGGTTAGTAGCATTCATTCAGTTTCAGTCAATATCAGACTGCTACATTCTTGTTTTAGGTATTAAATAATATAAAAGGCAGCAATTCCTGCACAGCTGACCCAATATTTAGCATGTTAATATGCTTACTGTCCTTGAAGTCTGAAGGTCTGAGTATGCATAATACAATTCCATTTTTCCAGATAATGGAGAGTTGTGCTTGGCAAGATGCACAAATGCACAGGCTCACTTTAGGCAAGTTGTCAGAAGCCATTACAATTTTATATTAAAAAAAAAAAAGCAGCAATGTTTCTTCCAATACCAGAACCACATTTGGAAGGTTATTTAGATATTACGCTATTCAAAGTTTTTGAACATGACTGTAGTTAACTCACCAATGAATTCAGTCACAGGATCATGCTCTCCTTCAGTGCGGATGGTCCCAGCTATGCTGTCGTTCTCCAGGATTGGTAAAAACAGCTGAACAAAGTCAGAGGTGTATGGTGGAGTGATCACATCCAGAACCTTGTGGGGGGAGGCAGGTAAAAAAAAGATTTGCTTCAATTTTAAATAAAAATGTAATTTAAATTAAAACCACTTACATGGAGCACTTGGTTTGATACAATGACAGCTTAGTATTGAAAAAGTCAAAGCTAAATCAGTGTGACACTGATATACAACCCCAAATCAGAAAAAGTTGGGATGGTATGCTGAAATTGAAAATAAAACTGAAATTTTGTAAATATTCTTTGTCCTGTATTGCACTCAAAACAATACAACAGCACATTTGATGTTTTACCTCATGACTTTTTTGTTTCAAAATAAACATTTCAATTTTGATTCTTGCAAGACACTTTTTATTTTTAAGTTGTGATGGTAAAGTATTCTTTGTTGTCATTCCTTCCTATTCTTCCTGCAAACAGGACTTAAGGTGTGGAACAGTATGGAGTCGTCATCTTATTTTTTGTTTCAAAATTCACCACACAGAGGGGACAAGCACCCTCTTCTTCCACAGTCATGGCTTTGTAATGTATGCATAATGCTTTTGCATTGTCATGTTGAAATATCCTTGGAAAAGGATGTACTAAATTAAAACCACTTACACGGAGCACTTGTCTTGATATAATGACTTAATACTGAAAAATCCAAAGCAACATATGTTGCTCCAAAATCTCAATGTACTTTTCTGCATTAAATGCTACAATCATAGAAGTGTAAGTCACCTTTGCCAAGTTCATGGACAAAATCCCATACCATGACATTCCCTGGCTTTTAGACTTGTTGCTGGTAACAATCTGGATGATCCTTTTAATCTTTGAGCCGGCACACACATTTCTTCCAAAAAAGACATGGAATACTGATTTGTCAGTATGTCACTAGGTGATGGTCCATCCCAGATGCCTCTGAGCCCAGAGAAGTCAACAGTGTTTCTGAACACAGTTAACATAAGCCTTACTTTTTCACAGTAAAGTTTTAAATGGCATTTGTGGATGTAACTCCATATCGTAGTGCTTGACAAAAGGTTTGCCAAAGTAATTCCAAGCCCATGTGATTATATCAGCCATAGATATTCTTGACGCAGTGTTGTCTGAGGAATCAAAGATCATGAGTATTCAAGCTTAGGCTTGCACCAAATGCTCCAGATTCCTTGAATCATTTAATGATATGCACCACAAAGGATGAAACATCCAAATCCCTTCCTATCTTTCTTTGAGGAACATTATTTTTAAACACCATTTTTTTTTCTCAGGCATTTGTGGACAAACTGAAGATACCTCAGCCCATCTTTGCTCCTCAAAGACTAGGCCCTTCTTGGGTACTTTCTTTTTGGACAAAATCATGATTACAATCACCTGGTGACATCACCTCTTTCAAATCACATCATTATTTAACTGTTTTACTTCATCCCAACTTTTTGGAATGTGTTGCAGGCCTGAAATGCAGGAATGAATGTATCCTGATCAGCCATAAAATTAAAAATACTGACAGGTAAAGTGAATTACATTGATTAGATTGTTACAATGGCACATGTCCAGGGATGGGATATATGAGGCAACAAGAGAACAGTCAGTTCTCAAAGGTGATGTGTTGGAAGGAGGAAAAAATGGGAAAGTGCAAGGATCTGAGCAACTTTGAAAGGAGCCAAATTGTGATGGCTAGATTGATGCATATAAATAACTTCTTACAACTGTACTGAGCAGAAAAGCATCAGAGCATGCACAAAACTTTCAGCAGTTTGTGATACAGTCGCTCTTCTGTGGGACTGGACCATATGGGCTTGCCTTTGTGTCCCATATGAATCAGTGAGCCTTGGCTGACCATGACCCTGTCACTGGCTCCTTCCTTCAACCATTTTTGGGAGGTACTAAATCACTGCATACCAGGAACATCCCACAAGATGTGTCATTTTGGAGATGCTCAGATCCAGTCATCTAGCATCACAATTTGGCTCTTGTCAAAGTCGCTCAAATCCTTATGCCTGCCCATTTTTTCTACTTCCAACACATCAACTTCAAGAACTGACTGTTCTCTTGCTGCCTAATATATCCCACCCCTTGACAGGTGCCACTGTAAAGAGATAATCAATCTAATTCACTTTACTTGTCAGCGTTTTATATTTTATGGCTGATTGCAGTCTTGCGGATAAGTGGATTAAAAAAAAGCTCACAGCATAATGTATTTAAAAAGTTAAAGCACTTGCCTTGAAAGATTACTAGCAAATAAATGAAATTTGCTCCAGGAAAAGGTGTGGTCATTTACCATGTGAGTCATGTTCTTGGCTATGTTTATTGATAAAATTGGACACAATCTTTAAAGTTTGGCTTCCATGACTAGGTATTAGTGAAATGTATTCATCATATCCACATTCACCACAAATTTTAATGGATGCTTCTTTGGTTGTCACACTAATCTCCTGTTCTCACGAAATATAAAGTTATATTTAGCAACATATACAAAGCTAGCATTTGAATCACAAAACATAAAGGCCATACATCCATACATATAAAAACACTGGAAGCCTTGCTGATAGTTCCTATACAGGTAAGTTTTGAGCCATTGATTTCTTGCCTTGATTGTTGTGTGTGGCAGTGGGGGCATGGTCAAGCATCAGTCTGTGACCAGAGGGCAGAGTCACTGCACCTGATGTCAATTAACCTGTATTTTTGTGTCTTCCCCAGTGACCGTGCCCTATATAAGGAGGGAGAGAGCGGAGGAAGGGAGCTCTCTCCCCAACCAGATGACTGATGAGTGTGTGCGCATGTATGAGTGTCTGGGAGAGTGTAAACACTGAAAAGTGTCACAATAAAGAGTTTTTGGAAACTCATTTCTGGCCTGCCATACTTCTGTGCTCCACCCACCCGCTCAAAGTTTTACAGTGGTGCTGAAACCCGGACTCAGATCACAGATGAGAACATCCTCATGGAGTCCTCCCCCTTCGCAGACCTGATCCACACCCTTGCCATGGCCCAACAGAGCCAGCACCAGGTGGTGGTCACCCTCCAAAAGGAGCAAGAGCAATGTTTCGAGGCCCTGGTGCTGACACAACAGGAAGATCGTCAGCTGTTCTGGCACCTCCTTGCATTGGCAGGGTCCACTGCCTCCACTGCCATGGGCCCACTCCACCTCACCCTAATGAAGATGGGCCCACACGATGACCCCAAGGCCTTCCTCACGCTATTCGAACAAGCAGCAGAGGCCTGGGGCTGGCCGGTAGGACAGCGATGGTGCGCCTCCTCCCCTGCTAACAGGCGAGGTGCAGCTGGCCACACTACAGCTCCCGTCGACAGCCGGCTGGTCTACGCAGACCTGCGCCTGGCTGTCTTCCAGCGTGTGGGGCACACCCCCGAACAACAACGCCAGCACTTCTGTGCTCTATGACTAAAGGAGGTTGGCTGGCTGTTTGTGTTTGGCCAGCACCTCCAGGATGCCTGCCAGTGGTGGCTGAGGGCTGATAACCACAATGCCAAGGTATCGTCGATCTGGTGGCACTGGAGCAGGCCATCAAGTTAGCGGAAGATCATTTGGTGGCTGTTCCTATAGCAGGATCACAGATCTCCTTTTCTCCTCTCTCTCTCTCTCCCCTTCTGTGTCTTGTCCTTTCCCCGTTCCCCCACTGCTGAGGTGGGGGCTAGCTCCACCCCAGCCAGCCCAACACACCTGCAGTGCCCTCCCATTTCCTGCTTCTGTGTCTGTCTCTCTCCCCCCTCAGGTGAGTGAGCCCCAGAGGCCCGGTGCAGAGAGAAAGCCTGGGCCGGTTTGCTGGCGCTGCTGGGAGCCGGGGCACCTCCAGCATCATTGCTAAGCAATGGAGGTGGACACGGTGGTCCGGATCCCTGATGCACCAGGAACTGCCCTCAATCGGGCCAGAGCATATCACATACCGGTGAGTGTCCAAGGGGATATGTATCAGGCTTTGGTGGACTCTGGCTGTAATCAGACATCAATTCACCAAAGCCTGGTGCAAGATGAAGCATTGGGCGAAGCACAATTGGTGAAGGTGTTGTGTGTGCATGGGGATGTTCACAACTACCATTTAGTGTCAGTCCACATTCTATTTCGAGGGGAGAAATTTAGTGTAAAGGCAGCAGTTAATCCTCGCCTTACCCACTCGATAATTTTGGGGACTGATTAGCTGGGATTTTGGGAATTAATGACTCATTTAGTGAAGAGTGGGCCCTGCCGTAGTTTAGCAGGGGGAGGTCCCAGAGTGGCATTGGCAGGACCAGCTGTCACAAAGGCATCTACATCATCCCTGCATCAGAGTAAGGAGCAGCAGGCTCCTCCTCCCTCTCTTGGGGAATCCCTCGCAGAGATGAGACTCTGTGGCATGCATTTGACCAAGTGAGAGTAATCAATAGTCAAGCACTCCAGCCAAACACCACCCTATCCTTCCCCTATTTCTCCATTATGAGGGATAGATTATACCAAGTGACGCAGGACACTCAGACTAAGGAGACAGTCTCACAACTTTTGAGCCCAAAGAGCCACCAGGAATTGGTATTCCAGGTGGATCACTTTAATCTCATGGCTGGACACTTGGGGCAGGATAAGACACTAGCCCGAATAATGGCCCAGTTCTATTGGCCAGGGATTCGCGGCAATGTCCATAGGTGGTGTATGGCATGCTGCGAATGCCAGTTAGTAAATCCAGTGGCCATTCCAAAAGCGCCTTTGGGCCCTCTACCATCAATCGAGACCCCGTTCGAAAGAATTGGAATGGATCTCATTGGGCCATTAGATCGGTCAACACAAGGGTATCGCTTTATTTTAATTCTGGTGGACTATGCAACGCGATATCCGGAAGCAGTGCCTCTTCGCAATATCTCAGCATGCAGCATTGTGGAACCAGTATTCTGTGTCATCTCCTGAGTCGGAATCCCCAAAGAGATCCTGACTGATCAAGGGACTTTGTTTATGTCATGCACGCTGTGCAAACTGTATGGTTTACTGGGAATTAAGCTGATCCGCACCAGCATTTATCACCCACAAACGGACGGTTTAGTCGAACGGTTCAATCGTGCCCTCAAGAACAGTTTTTTGCTTGAGTTTGTGAGGATGCATGCAATTGGGATAAGTGGCTCGAACCCCTGTTATTCACAGTGTGAGAGGTCCCACATGCATCCACGGGGTTCTCCCCATTTGAATTATTATATGGGCGTAAGCCGCGCAGCATCCTAGATGTACTGCAGGAAAATTGGGAGGAGGGACCTTCACCAAGCAAAAATGAAATCCAATACATTATTGACCTGCGCACAGAACTCCACACACTCACACACCTAACCCAGAAGAATTTGTGGCAGGCCCAAGAATTGCAAATCTGTCTGTATGACAGGGGTACGCACCTTAGGGAGTTCGCACATGGAGATAAAGTACTCATCCTGTTGCCCACGTCAAGATCCAAATTGATCGCCAAGTGGTAAGGACCCTTTGAGGTCACACAGCGAGTCGGGGACGTTGACTATGATGTGAGGCGAACGGACAGGGGTGGGGTGCTAAAGATTTACCACCTCAATCTACTCAAACTCTGGAACGAGGAGGTCCCTGTGGCATTGGTGTTGGTGGTTCTGGAGAAGGTAGAGCTGGGGCTGGAGGTTCAAAAAGGAATATTGACATCGCTTCCCTCTCCAGTCCCCTGTGGAAACCACCTCTCCTCGACCCAACTCACAGAGGTTGGCCAGTTGCAGACCGAATTTTTGGATGTGTTCTCGCCCCTGCCCGGCCGCACCCACCTCATAGAACACCACATTGAGACACCCCCGGGGGTGGTAGTGCGCAGCCTCCCTTACAGGCTGCCCGAACACAAGAAAAAGGTGGTTCAGGAAGAACTCGAGGTCATGCTTGACATGGGCATCGTCAAGGAGTCCCACAGTGACTGGAGCAGCCCGGTGGCCTTGGTTCCCAAGGCCAATGGGTTGGTCCTGTTCTGTGTGGACTATAGAAAAGTCAATGCGGTATCTAAATTCGATGCATACCCAATGCCTCGTATTGACGAGTTGCTGGATCGACTAGGCATGGCTCATTTTTATTCGACATTGGATTTGACAAAGGGATATTGGCAGATCCCCTTGACTCATTTATCCCGAGAGAAAATGGCCTTTTCCACACCGTTTGGCTTACACCAATTTGTCACACTTCCTTTTGGGCTGTTTGG
>JAPEKM010000023.1:16574231-16587720 GCA_027575975.1 Cathorops multiradiatus
CCCTGTGATGACCTGGCGACTTGTCCAGGGTGTACCCTGCCTCTCGCCCGTAGTCAGCTGGGATAGGCTCCAGCTTGTCTGTATTGGTCTAATTTGATCTCAGGGTCCATATCATTCACTATTTCAAAGTGCAATCATGTGTGTCATGAAGCGTCTGAACCTAACATTATTATTCTGTAAGCTTGTCTTCATGTGTAATGCAATACAAAAGCAAAGCAATCTAGCTTGTTTTCAAGGACATGGGAAATCAATACATTACACATACCCAAGATTATACTGTCATTGCTTTTGGACTTGATTCAAAGCTCAAGATAAAGAAACTGTTTGCAGCCAATCCCATGCTTAATGACGATGAGGTTCTCATTTTTATGCTCAATTGAGTGTGTATGTATACACAGCCGACTTGTGTTGCAGTTTTCAGCAAAGTGCATGCCTAAGCATGGAGCTCATAGTTTAGGGAATAGGTAACTTGAAGTTCCATTGCTTTCTCCCTTCCCGGATGGAGAGTGGCGGCAGCCAAGGCATGTTCGCTCAGATAGTATTTCAACACGGCACACTTTCAGACTTGTTTTCCTCAATGATTAATGCCTTCCAGTTCCTACCAGTTGTTCACCTATCTTGGGGGCAGACATGAGGATTCAACTGTGACTGTGATCGTCACTACACCTGAACTATAACTTCTTAGGCAAGATACATGATGTTGTATCAGGTGAGAACATGGCCCTTTCCTGACATCCTAACAACACTTACACACTTGAGTGCTTACTGTTGGCCAAAGCATCTGCCAAATGGTTATGTTTATACATGCAGGCAGTCAGGCTAAACCAATCAATTCCCTTTGCCTTTGTTTCCTTTGATAAGGCTATTGAAAACCTATCCATGGGCATGATAAATGTTCGCATTTTACTGCTTATTCATGCATCAAATAAATGAACTTCACATAACAAAAGCTCGGACGGCATGGTGGTGTAGTGGTTAGCACTATCGCCTCACAGCAAGCAGGTTGTGGGTTCGAGCCCAGTGGCCGGTCAAGGGCTTTCTGTGTGGAGTTTGCATGTTTTCCCCGTGTCTGTGTGGGTTTCCTCCGGGTGCTCCAGTTTCCTCCACAGTCTAAAGACATGCAGGTTAGGTTAATTGGTGGCTCTAAATTGACCGTAGGTGTGAATGTGAATGGTTGTTTGTGTCTATGTGTCAGCCCTGCGATAACCTGGCGACTTGTCCAGGGTGTACCCCGCCTCTCACCCACAGTCAGCTGGGATAGGCTCCAGTACAGGATAAGTGGTTACAGATAATGAATGGATGGGTAGGAAGTTCAGAAATTGAAAAAAATAAATAAAATAAAAATTGGCATCGATAAATAGCCAAAATATTATTGTACCCATTTCAATAACGTGTACACTTTCTAAAGAACTGAAGGCAAATTTATCAAAATTCTATTTCTCATTTTATTAAAACACAGGAATGCGTTTTTGATAGCTATTTTGTCACTGCTATAGCAAGTTATGAGTGTTTGAAATATGCTCTGTAATTTATCACTCCATATGCCAAAGCAATGGCCGTAAACGAGATTCGCTGAGACCTGTGCGAGACATCGTAGGACAGAAGTAAAACGTACAGCAGACATCAAAGTGACCAACATCTGCCAACGTTGTCAAAAGACGCGCGCGCCCTCTTTCGAATGCCAATGTAATCAAGCCGGGGGATTTTTTATTGATTTTTTAAAATCAGGCATAAAATGTCTTATGGCTCCACATTATTATCCATCCATCTATGCATTATCCAACCCGCTTATCCATTATGGGTTGCGAGCGAGCTGGAGCCAAACCCACCTGACTTTGGGTGGGTGCACCCCAGACAGGTCACTGCACCCCAGACAGGTTGCCAATCTATCATGGGGTTAACACAGAGAGACAGACAGATATTCAGACTCACATCCACAGCTGTGGGCAATTTAGAGAAGTCACTTGGCCTAATCTGCATGTCTTTGGACTGTGGGAGGAAACCCACACTAGTGCTGTCGTACTCGAGGCCCGTTTCAAGACCACTTTTTGAAGGTGTCGGTCTTGTCTTGGAAGCAACCACATTTTTACTTGGTCTTGTCTTGGTCTCAGACATCGAGACTCAGGATTTTACTTCAAGACTGTTCAAGACCACGACTGTCAGGATTTCACTAAATTGCCTGTACAGTGTCTGATTTATTTCATAACATTGTTACTGTGATTGCTTCAAATGCAACCAATAACGTGACTCATTGCTAATTTGAAATTTTTCGTTACTCTTAACAGCCGCCACCCCTCCCCATCCCAGTCCGGTCCTGGTCTCGGCTTGGTCTCATCCTGCCTTGGTCTTTGTCTTGCTGACTTTGGGACTGCAGTTGTCATGAACGGTTTTGCGCTCGGGTTTCCGTTCGTGGGGGGTTTATAGCATCAACGAAGCTGACTTTATGTTAGGACTGTTAATGTTATAGCCATGTTGTCCATTGTGACCCAAATGAGGATGGGTTCCCTTTTGAGTCTGGTTCCTCTTGAGGTTTCTTCCTCGTGTTGTCTGAGGGAGTTTTTCCTTGCCACTGTCACCACAGACTTACTCATTGGGGATAAATTAGGGATAAAATTAGCTCATGTTTAAAAGTCTTCAATTTTCTGTAAAGCTGCTTTGTGACAGTGTCTCTTGTTAAAAGCACGATACAAATAAACTTGATAGGATTTCATAATTTGCATTTCAAATTTTAATTTCAAGATTGATAATTTCAAACACATCTTCTCCTTCTTCAGGACATGTATTTTCTGATAAATAATATGTTGTGAAACATGATATGGTGTAAGTACCTCAACATGCCATTGCTTGCCCAATGCATTCACCACTCTGCCCTCTATCGGCCTTCGGCATGCCCCACAGATTGCCACACCCATCTTGTCATGGCACGGCAAGCAATACAGCTCGTACTTTAGCTCCCTGGCATCAGCAGTGAGTTCCTTACTGAAAACAAGACACATAAATCATTACCCTAAATCATCAGATTTTATTCTGAGAGTAATGAAGTAAAATAAAAAAGTGTTTAAAATGTTCAGAAGAAGGGCTCAATTTCTTAATTCTGCCAAACTGGATCAGTATGAGTTATTTATACATTGTCACTTTACATGTAGCTTTCAAATCTGAGAATTTGTTCAAATTTTATTTGCACCATAGGTTGTAATATTGCTTTCTATGTAAATACTATTAAGAATAACAATAATATTAAGTAGAAGAAATTTAACTGCAATCGGTGATCCCAGGTCTGTCTAGCCTCCTCCCCTGCCATCTGATCCAGCTCCCCACCAGGTAGTGGTGTTGACAGCTCTGATTCTCTCTTCACCCGAGTGTCCAAGACATACGGTCGTAGATCAGATGAAATGACTACAAAGTCAATCAACCATCGATCTAAGGCCTAGGCTGTCCTCGTGCCATGTGCACTTATGTACACCCTTATGCTTGAACATGGTGTTTGTTATGGCCAAACCATGCATGGCACAGAAGTCCAACAACTGACCACCACTTGGGTTGAGATCAGGCAGGCCGTTCCTCCCAAATCACACCCCTCCAGGTCTCACTGTCATTGCCCACATGATCATTGAAGTGCCCCAGTAAAACAATGGAGTCCCCTCATGGTGCACTGTCTAGCACCCCACTCAAGGACTCCAAGAAGGCTGGGTACTCTGAACTACCATTCGGTGCATAAGCGCAAATGACAGTCAGAGACCATTCCCTGACCCGAAGGTGCAGGAAAATGACCCTCTCATTCACTGGGGAGAACGCTGATGTTAGCACACTGAACTGGAGGGGCTACCAATAGCCCCATCCCTGCCCGGTGCTGCTCACCCTTGGCAACTCCAGCATAGAAGAGAGTCCAACCCATCTCCAGGAAATTGGTTCCAGATCCCAAGCTATGCATTGAAGTGAGTCCAACTATATCTAGTCAGTACCGCTCAACCTCACACACAAGCTCAGGCTCCTTTCCCACCAGAGAGATGACATTCCATGTCCAAAAAGCCAGTTTTGTCAGCCAGGGATCAGTACGTCAGGGCCTCCGCCTTTGGCTGCCACCTGATCCACAGTGCACCTCCTCTGGGTGGTGGGTCCACAGGAGAGTAGTTCCGTGTTGCTCATTCGGGCTGGGCCCGGCCAGGCCCCACAGACATAGGCCCAGCCACCAGGCATTTGCCAACGAGCCCCTCCCCCAGGCCTGGCTCCAGGGTGGGACCCCGGTATCCCTGGTCCATGCGAGGGTACTTGGATACTTGTTTTTCCTTTCATAAGGGTCATTTTGAACTGATCTTTTTCTGACCTCTCATCTAGGACCTGTTTGCCTTGGGAGACCCTACTAGGGGCAATTGCCACGACAACATAGCTCCTAGAATCCCTGAGGCACTTAAACCCCTTCACCATGTTAAGGTGGTGATTCAAGGAGGGGCAGACTTGGCAGGCCCAAAGGAGTAGTGAGAGTATGCTGGGAAAGTCTGGCGGAGGCTCCCATCCGTCGGATCTTCAACTGCCACATCCAGCAGCACTTCAACTGTATACCGGGGGAGGATGGGGACATCGAGTCCAAGTGGACCATGTTCCACACCTCCATTGCTGAAGTGGCCGTGCAGAGCTGCGGCTGCAAGGTTGTTGGTGCTTGTCGTGGTGGTAATCCCTGAACCTGGTGGTGGACACCTGTGGTGAGGGGAGCCATCAAGCTGAAGGAGTCCTATTGGGCTTGGGTAGCCTATGGGTCTCCAGAGGCAGCTGACAGATACCGATAGGCCAAGCGGAATGCAGCTCTGGTGGTCACTGAAGTAAAAACTTGGGTGTGGGAGGAGTTCGGTGAGGCCATGGAAAGTGACTTTCAGTCAGCCTCAAAGAGATTCTGGTAAACCATCCGGTGGCTCAGGAAGGGAAAACAGTGCTGTGTTCCTACTGTTTACAGTGAGGATGAAGTGCTGTTAACTTCAACTGGGGACATCATCCACTGGTGGAAAGAATACTTTGAGGATCTCCTCAATCCCACCTTCATGTTGTCCAAGGAGGATGCAGAGTCTGAGGGTGCTTAAGAGGACTCTCCCATCACAGGGGCTGAGGTTGCTGAGGTGGTTAAAAAGCTCCTCGGTTGCCAGGCTCTGGGGGTGAATGAGATTCGTCCTGAGTTCCTGAAGGCACTGGATGTTGTTGTGCTGTCTTGGCTGACATGCTTCTTCAACATTGCGTGGAGGTTGGGGACAGTGCCTCTGGATTGGCAGACTGGGGTGGTGGGCCCCCTTTTTAAAAAGGGGGACTGGAGAGTGTGTTCCAACTATAGTGGGATCACACTTCTCAGCCTCCCTGGGAAATCCTATGCTGGGGTGCTGGAGAGGAGAGTCTAGTCGATAGTTGAATCTTGGATTCAGGAGGAACAATGCAGTTTTCATCCTGTCATGGAACACTGGACCAGCTCTTTGCCCTTGCAAGGGTACCGGAGGGTGCATGGGAGTTTGCCCAACCAGTCTACATGTGTTTTGTGGACCTGGAGAAGGCTTACAACCATGTCTCTCATGGTGCCCTGTGGGGGGTGCTTCGGGAGTATGGGGTTCAGGGCCCACTTAGACCCTGTAAGACTGGAGCAGGAGTTTGGTTTGCATTGCCGGCAGTAAGTTAGACTCATTTCTGGTGCATGTTGGACTCCACCAGGGCTGCCCTTTGTCACCGGTTCTGTTCATAACTTTTATGGACAGAATTTCAAGGCGCAGCCAAGGGGCGGAGGGTGTCCGGTTGGGTGGCAGCAGGATCACATCTCTGCTTTTTGTGGATGATGTGGTCCTGTTGGCTTCATCAATCTGTGACTTACAGCATGCACTGGGATGGTTTGCAGCCGAGTGTGAAGTGGCTGGGATGAGGATCAGCACCTCCAAGTCCGTGGCCATGGCGCTCAGCCGGAAACGGATGGAGTGCCGACTCCAAGTCAGGGGGGAGTTGCTACCTAAAGTGGAGGAGTTTAAGTATCTTGGGGTTTTGTTCAGGAGTGAGGGTAAGGGGGAGTGGTAGTTGGACAGAAGGATCAGGGCAGCGTCAGCAGTGATGTGGACGCTAAACCTGTCTGTTGTGGTAAAGAGAGAGCTGAGCCAAAAGGCAAAGCTCTCAATTTACTGGTTCATCTACATTCCCACCCTCACCTATGGTCACGAGCTGTGGGTAGTGACCGAAATAATGAGATTGCAGATACAAGCAATCAAAATGAGTTTTCTCCGCAGGGTGGCTGGGCTCTCCCTTAGAGACAGGGTAAGAAGCTTGGTCATTCGGGAGACTCAGAGTAGAACTGAGCTCCTCTACATCGAAAGGAGTCAAATTGAGGTGGTTCGGGCACCTTCTTAGGATGCCCCCTGGATGCCTCCCAGGGGAGGTTCTTTGGGCATGCCCCACAGGGAGGAGACCCTGGGGCAGACCCAGGACATGCTGGAGAGATTATCTCTCTCAGCTGGCCTGGGAATGCCTCGGAATTCCCCTGGAAGAGCTGGTGGAGGTGGCCAGGGAGAAGGAAGTCCAGGCTGCTCTGCTTAGGCTGCTACCCCCCTGACCTGGACTCAGATAAGCAGCAGAAAATGGATGGATGGATTAATAACAATTTCCTGTCACTGGCAAATTGCTATGGTATAAGAGAAGTAAAACATTTTGAAAAGTACTGTTATTGGAAAATAATTAATTTCAAGGTAGTAATGGCAAATAACTCCACATTGTTTTGGGCCGAATGACAACACCCTAATGGTGATTATTATTATGACGGCATAGCCCATAATGTTTTTCAATGACTTCAATTTATTCATTATATAATACATTATGAAGTTATCATTCATTATATAATTCTAAGGAATGATGTGTGTGTGTGTGTGTGTGTGTGTGTGTGTGAGAGAGAGAGAGAGAGAGAAAGAGACTTCTCGCTGACCTGGCCGTGAGAAACGATCCAGACTCTTCCTCCGATTCAAGCGGTGATGGTGATGGTACATGTCAGCACTGTATTCCAAATCATTCCGCAGCATTCCATGCTCATCTTGTATATACTGAAAGATGGAAAAATAAATTATAAAAATCAGGCTCACATTTGAAGGAGGCATTAATTAAAGAGCACTCTTGCCTGTATAGAATGTCGCCGGGAATGGCTGCCATGCTCATCTATTTCCAGGTCCATAGGGTGGACAGAGAGTAGACGTTTCGTCTTTCGAATCTTGTGGAAGTTAGTGGGACAAAACAAAGTATTTAATGTATTTGTTTAATAAACCAGGAAGCCCTTCAGAAACCACTTTCATATCACAATGACAGAGATGGAATGAAACTTGCATATTTACGTACATATGGTTTTCAGTACATAAAGGGTTCATTCATTCATTCATTCATTCATAAATGTGAAATTGTTTACTGCAACATAATGAAAGGTTATCTAATCATTCCACATTATTTCTATAAGTCAATATAAAGATAAGTACAAGCATAAAACTTTGCAAATTAAAGGGAGTGCAAATAACCATGAGCTAGTACAGGTCAGTCCAGCTTCACTGTGAAGCTATAACCTATAAAGTACTATGAGGCACTCACAAATTATCTACAAAAAAAAGTAAAGTTTAGCTCTGCCATATATACAATTCAATGTCTTGCAAAAGTCAGGATTTTTGGAGGGTTAGCACCATTTGATTTCCACATGCCTACCACTTTAAAGGTGAAAATTGTTTTATTGTGACAATAAGATGAAAAAACAGAAATCTAGATTTTGTAGATTGCATAGATATTCACTCCCCTTAAGTCAATACTTTTTAGAGTCACCTTTTGCTGCAATTACAGCTGCAAGCCTCTTGAGGTATGTCTCTATTAGCTTAGCACATCTAGCCACTGGGATTTTTACCCATTACTCAAGGCAAAACTGCTCCAACTCCTTCAAGTTAGATGGGTTGCGTTGGTGTACAGTAATCTTCAAGTATGCCACAGATTCTCAATTAGATTGAGCTCTGGGCTTCGACTAGGCCATTCCAAGAAATTTAAATGTTTCCCATTAAACCACTCCAGTGTAGCTTTAGCAGTAGCTTGCTTAGGGTTATTGTCCTGTAGGAATGTGAACCTTCATCCCAGTTGCAAACCTCTGGCTGACTCAAACAGATTTTCCTCCAGAATTGCCCTGTATTTAGTACCATTCATCTTTTCTTCAGGCCTGACCAGGTTTCCTGTCCCTGCAATGAAAAATATCTTCACAGCATGGTACTGCAACCACCATGCTTCACTGTAGGAATGGTGTTCTTAGGGGGTGGGATTTGCACCACACATGGCATTTCCCATGATGGCCAAAAAGATCAATTTTAGTCTCATTTGACCAGAGACTGTTTTTCCATGTGTTTGGGGAGTCTGCCACATGCTGTTGGGCAAACTACAAACATGTTTTCTTAAGCAATGGCTTTTTTTCCTAGCCACTCTTCCATAAAGCGCCACTCTGTGGAGTGTATGGCTTAAAGTGGTCCTATGGACAGATACTCCCATTTCTGCTGAAGGAGCTGTAAAGATCAACAGTGTTATCTTTGGTGTCTTTGTTGCATCTCTGATTGATGCCCTCCTCACCTGATCTGTGAGTTTTGGTGGGCAGCTTTCTTTTGTCAGGTTTGTAGTGGTGACTGTCTTTCCATTTTGCTACAATAGATTTAATGGTGCTCCCTGGGATATTTTTTATAACCCAACCCTAATCTATTGTTAGGGGTCGTGGAGGTGCGGTGAGAAAGATCTACAAGCATAAACAGACAGTAGTCAAATAGAGAGATTTAATACAGGGAAGAGAGGATATGGCACAAGGGTAAACAAAAACAAATGGCAAAGATAATCTAGATAACGAGACAAAACTAGACAAAAAACACGAAACAGGCAAGGACAAAAAAAAAAAAAGCAAACAAGAAAAAAACCTTAGTGCAAAAGAAAACCAAACAAATCATGAACTAAAATAACCCTTAGTGTAAAAGCCATGAAATAGAAAAAATGAGCTTGAGCAAACAACCATGAAACATAAAAGAGGCACAAACAGTTAGAAGTAAAGCAAGACGTTCCAGCAAAGTTCCTATTTGAGAACTGTGTTTTAATAACAGCAGAGAAAACCAGGAAGCGAATACAGACATGAAGGAATTCCCATTCCGGATCAGCATTGGCGTGAGAGATTCATGATGTCCAGAGTGGAGCATGATATCTATACTGCTCCACAACTTTATCTCTGACCTATTGTGGGCCTTCATTTTCATGTTGCTTGCTTTGTAATGTTGCAGAGTCAGGGTCCTTCCAGAACAGGTTGATTTATACAGACATCATGTGACAGATCTTGTGACACTGATTGCAGAGAGGTGGATCTTGATCAACTAATTATGTGACTTATGAAGTAAGTTGATTGGACCAGTTCTTATTTAGGGGTTTCATACGAAAGGGGGTGAATGCCTATGCACACTCCAGATTTCTAGTTTGTTTTTTTTTTCATCTTAATTATTGTTGTGTCACAATAAAACAACAATGTACACCTTTAAAGTGGTAGGCATGTTGTGTAAATCAAATGATACTAACCCCCCTAAAATCCATTTTAATTCCAGCTCGTAATGCGACAAAACAGGACAAACACCAAGGTGGATAAATACTTTTGCAAGACACTGTATATCAGCCATTCAACAAATTATTCTTCAAAAAGTTCTAATTCACAACTCCATACATTTTAAATTACATTGAAATACTAATTACCTCTTTTGGTTCACTAATTGATTTAAAAATGTTGCTATTTTACAGATTTAAGTCAGTGCTCACAGTGCTTTTAATTGCTCACATTTCTAGATGTTGTGCAATCATGGGTTAGTATACTTACTATGTCATTTACCTCCATGGAGTTATTATTGCATCTATTGGTCAAAAAAACGAGGCCCATTAAGGCAGGAATCATGGTGCCCCATGCTTGCTTTATAAATATTATCAGTGTGTCACGTCAATGGCAGAAACCATTCCGGATTCCACTTCTCAGAATACGTAGTAACCTACAAACATGGCCGCCCCAGACTACAACTCCCACCACTACTCAGCCTTGTTCAGACATTGAAGTTCTAATTACACACACCTGTTCCCGATCACATTCAAGCCTATATATACACAGACTGGTCTTTCAGTCATTATGAAGTAATGCTTGGTAATATCCTATCTGAAATTATCAAGACTTTGCTATTTATGATTGGTACTTTGGTTTATGAGCTTGTTTTGTTCCATGGTTTTTGCTAGTCTGGATTTTACCCTTGAATTGTTGTTTGCTGATCATGTGAACTTCTGCTTGACTTTGACCATGAGTTTGAGTCACATCTTGCATTTGTTTGCTGAACGTTTTAATGAAACACTAATCAAAACTTACTTCAGAACTATTTCCTGACAGTGCAGGAGCATCAACAAACAAGACATTTAATGACTTGAGTTGCTGGAGTCACATTTGTTGTTCTATTGGCTCCAGTGCTGACATGACTAATAGTAAATCATTCAGAAGTAAATGTAATACATTTGTAAACAAAGGTAAAGTCTAAGTGCAGATGATACAAAACCATTTTGATTGTGAGATATATTGCAAAGATTGGGAGAGGGTAAAGAGTGATTAATCGAGTAAATATCTCATCTCATTATCTCTAGCCACTTCATCCTGTTCTACAGGGTCGCAGGTAAGCTGGAGCCTATCCCAGCTGACTATGGGCAAAAAGCAGGGTACACCCTGGACAAGTTGCCAGGTCATCACAGGGCTGGATAATATATGTAAATTGGAAATGTGCATGCGCCACAATGATCTTGTTTCCCCACACAAAGACAGAGGGGAAAAGAAGAAAAATGTGTCTTCCTTTTCTAGAGATGGTTTGGGGGTACCTAATTTCAGCTCTTTTATGTGGCTTGAGATGCAATTGAGCTGAAAATTTTGCAATTTAGCAATCCTGGTTATTAGCTAATCAGGAAACACACTTGCTGAATCAAAGACAATTGACCAAAGGTACAGTATGTCTAAAACCTCTCAAAATGAACTGATAGACAACATGCTGGGTTGAGGCTATGCCATTATTAATATTGTTCTGCCTCATTAAAATCTATGAGCCGCTGTTGATTGTAGTTAAAATCAGCCCCAAGGTATGTAAATGCTGGTATGTTTATGACTCTTCAGAAGAACAATTAGACACCCTCATGAGATTTAAGGAATATTTTTATTTCAAGCAGACAAGAAAAGGTTATAATGGAAATTGCTTACTTGCTTATACTGCTGAGCTTCCATTGCACCCATATGCTCATCATCATGGCCATTGTAAACATCTAACATTAAATATCAAACAATTAATCACTCATTAGGTATGTAATGATGTATTATGTGGTGATAAATCACAATACAAATTTGACAAATCTATTAAAAATTGTGATCATCAGGCTATGTAATCTCTTAGATTCCCCTAGCTGTAATTATGTTGTTAGACAGCAGAGGGTACAATAATGTGCAATAGTGGGAATACACATGACTTCACACTGCGGAAGTAACACAGCTCTAATGCTGCAAAACCACACACACACACACACACACACACAAAACAGATCTAAAATGGGACAGAGCTGCTGTGTGATTGAGTGTACAAATAGACTTGACAAGAAATCAGAGTTCTCTTTTGACAGACTGTTGAGAGCTAAAGAGAAGCAAATGCAGGTAGTAGAAATGTTTATAAAAGTTTATTAAGAAAAGGCCTATTTTTTTTTTTTTTTTCATTTTTCTAAAAAAAGGAAAGTTTTGATTAATAGCCTGCCATTTGCACACAGCAAGTAACCAAGGTACTGCACGGATGACCAGGCAGCCCTTTTTAGGGACGCACTGCCTGCCCCAATCCTGAGGAGGCCCTGATAAAAGAAGGGGTAAACAAAGAAGGTTTCTCACTAATCCTGGCCAGACTACCACATCTGGTGGGATCTCTATCCCATGGTTGACCACATACAAGTAAAAACTCAAATCCTACACCAAATGAAAAATTTGTCTTTAGCTCTTGTAATGTCAGAACACTGTTAGATTGGCAAGGCTCTGACAGACCCGAGAGGCAAACAGCAATCACTATGAATATAAAACTGCCACCACCCAAACAACCATACCATCAACCCACCATCTTATCATATTCAATGATGTTAAGACTTTCAAATATCTGATAAAGAATAGGAAAATAACTCTTGTGGTAGGAAACTCTCTGGATGCTGAATTAGACTGTCATGTGGCAGCAGCATCTACTTCCTTTGCACGGCTAAAGGACCACCTTGGGAACCAGTGATCCATCAGGGTCAGCATGAAATGCAGTGTCTACCGTGCTGTGGTTCTTAGTGCTCTGCTGTATTCAGATGAAACATACACTTTTTATAGCAGGCACATTCAATGTCTGTCAACACTAGTGACCTATGTACCATCATGAGGATTACATAGCAAGACCAGGTAACAAATGTTGAGGTCCTGCGCCATGCAAACATGCCACCCATTGAAGCAATACTAGCCATACAATACAAAAGTTTTTCTTTTTTTATTTCACAAAAGGAATATTTGATTTTGATAAAGAATAGGAAAATAATTGTTGCTTTTTTGTTTACAACATTTTCATTTTTTCCCCCATTTTTTTTTCAAATATTGCAAGAAAATCAAATCGTGAACCCAATATCATGAATAGAATAGAATCATGAAATGGGTGAATCATTATATGCCTACTCATCATGTTAAACTAAATGTTACGCTGGATTAATTCCTTTCTACTTGTGTCACTATTACAGTAAGTATAAACAACTGCTCTTAGAACTGCATTGTCCAAGCTCTCATCAAAAAGTTCATCAACTCACTGTGGACATCAGGCATGGATTGCACATCATCGTCACGGTGCCCTGGATAAACAAAGGGGAATAATGTGAATGCTAATTCTTTCTTGAAATGATGCTAACTGCTGCAATACCAACATTAACATTTAATAAGAGTAGGCTTTTTATGGAACCCAGCTGGTCATATTACTCATCAACAGGACATCACTGATCTGAGGAATAAACATTCTGTTATTGCTATACAGTTGAATGAAGTTGTTTATCCTTAAAGGGCAGTTCATTACACTGACTGTCAGGAGAGTAGACAAGACATTTGTACAGGGAATATTAATAAAATGCTTCAGATTAAAAATAATTTAATATCTTAAATAATAATGGGATATACTGTATGCTTGTATATATTAAGTTAAATTTATATAGCGCCTTTCACAAACCCAAGGACGCTTTACACAGGAGTTACAAAAAAAAAAAGCCATACTAGGAAGAATAGTGTGAGGTAGAGGGAAAAGTTTTCAAGTTAGCTTTGAATGAAGAGAGAGTGGAACAGTCACGAAGCGATTGTGGTAATGAGGTCCAAAGTTTAGGAGCAGCAACACTGAATGATCTGCCACCCATAGATGCCAGTTTAAAACGTGGAACAGTCAGAAGT
>JAPEKM010000023.1:16887417-16899902 GCA_027575975.1 Cathorops multiradiatus
AGCAGTGGCTTTCTCCTTGCAACCCTGCCATGCACACCATTGTTGTTCAGTGTTCTCCTGATGGTGGACTCATGAACCATGAGTAGAGAAAAACAAAATGGCAGAGTGCATCAAGTCAGATGCAGTCTGCCATTTAAAATAATTTAAAAGAAACAGAAATAGCTAAATAAAATATTTTCCCCAATATCTCCTGTTCTACAGTCCAGCTCACTGGGTGGCAGTAATGCACCAATTTGTTTGCCAACTGCCAAAAAAGAAGAAAAAAAATGGAGGACCATGTTACTGAAGCAACCGAGGACAAAATAAAAAATCTCCTCCAAAACAAGACACCAAAAAATGCAACAAAAAACAAAACAAGGAAATATGGAATAAAAGTATTTGATGGTAAGAACATATCTTTTTTTATTTTTCAAGAATTATTGTTATAGTATTTTGCACAAATTGCTCCTGTCACTTCACCGGTTTGTTTACATTCTAAGCAGGAATTATTTTGCCAGATGTTTTGTATAAAGTTATTATTTATTAAATTTGCAAAAAATAAAAGCACTTGTTCTCAAAATCCAGTGAATGTGGATAGAATAAAAAAGTTATTCCACTCAATCTCATCATACATGGATTATAGCCAACTCGATGCTACATGCCTTGTCGGCTATCAGCTCATATACAGTACAACTCAATTTCATGGAACACCATTCCTACAGCAAAACATGGTGGTGGCAGCATCATGCTGTGGGGATATTTTTCATCGGCAGGGACAGGAAAGCTGGTCAGGACTGAAGGAAAGGTGGATGGCACTAAATACAGGGCAATTCTGGAGGGAAACCTGTTTGATTCAGCCAGAGGTTTGAGACTGGGACGAAGGTTCACAGTCTTGTAGGATAAGGACCCTAAACATACTGCAAAAGCTACACTGGAGTGGTTTAAAGGGAAACATTTAAATGTCTTGGAATGGCCTAGTCAAAGCCCAGATCTCAATCCAATTGAAAATCTGTGGCATAACTTGTGTACACACACACACACACACACACACACACACACTTTATATATCTCTTCCTTTTTTTAATAACATCTCAGATTAAAGTTAACTGAACAGGACATGGTGTTATATTACGAAGTAATTTTCTTTATTGAAAGGAGACACATTACAGTATAAGACTCTGCATCAGGTATAATTTTTCCCCCACACAGAACTGTACAGCTGACACAAACTCAATATAATAATAAAAATTAGATATACAACAATTGTAATGACAACATTGTGATGCCAATGGTCTGTAAAAGAAAAAAAATTACAAAAAGAAAAGTTGTGTGAGAGCCCCTCCCCTTTTAGATTAGCATATTTGCTCATAAATAATCAGGTCTCTCGGGTTTGGAGTCCTCAAGGATACTGCCGACAAATGAGGTAACAAAAACTATTAAAACAACAACAACAACAATGCAAAAACATGATGAGTTGCAATTTTTACAGCTATGTACAGAAAGTGACAGCTACACAGCAAGCAGATAATGGCCTAAAATCACGGATGCATGTAAGCAGCTTAAAACGGACAAATAAACACACAATTGCTCTTTCTGCTCACGAATGGAGCAGAGTCTGCTTTGGTTGCTCTTACACTATTGGCTGATTGGGTGGTGGTGTGACTCCTTCATTCTTTCCCAGTTCTATAACATAAAGACACATGAGAAATAGACCACTATTTGAATGTTACCTTCACAAAGATAAAAGAGCAACAAAAAGAAATGTGAAGAATTAGATGAAGTACATCAGAAAAGGTCTCAGGTTAAAATATCACCTGTCAATCATTTAGGAGGAAATTGATTTTCATGCATGCAAAAAGGGTCCAAAACCAAAGTCAGACTTTCACAGAAAGGACATGAAGTGGGCATGATAGTGTGGGTTAGTTATTAGAATTGGTGTGTGTGTGTGTGTGTATATATCTCATAAATAACTGTGTATGGTGTTGAGACCACTACAGATCTGCTATATTATATATACAAACACTTTACAGCTCATCTCTTTCAATAAACTCTGTACACTCTCTTTGATCCACATCTCCCTCCAAAGTGCCCTTTAGAACCACACAGATGTTTTTGAGACAAGGCCTCACCCTAAAACCCATAAAGCAACTCTGGCAGGTTGAACATCTTCCTACTTGTTTAGTGTTACAGACCAAAGATGTATGTTACCTGCTCAATGACAAACCCTAAAGCTAGTGGGGTCATGTTTCTGAACACAACTTCTGTAATGACATATGACCTGAAACAGAGTCTTACATTTCTTAGAGCCACACAGCAGTCAATACTGGTGTGGAAAATTATTACTTCAGATAGTTGCCTGGCTTTTATCTGGCTTTGTATTGCTTAAATACAGGTCAGTCAGGGCTCAAGCCTGTACAGAACAAAACACACAACTGAAGACAAAGTTAAAGACATCAAGAATGACACTCAGGAAAAAGAAAAAGATTTGAGAGAAGTCATAACATATTTGCATGATAATTTGACATACTGTAGCCTGGCATCAAGCTCAAGGAAGTCAGGCTAGAGCATAAAAAAAAGCCTTTTTTGGGGGGGACCCCCCCCCCCCATTCTCTTCATTTTTCACTAAAGAGTTTCTAGAAAGGACAGTGATAAATTGAAAATGATGAAAAGGATACAGCGCAGCAATAGACGAGCCATCTCTTCACTGAGCCGAATAGGGCTCTGCACTCCAAGGCCTCAGCAAGTAATGAGTGGGTAATGTATGGACATTTTGACCAATGCTGACAAATGATCCTGCTGTCTTGTCTCTCTCTCTCTCACACCCACGATTCACTGGCATTAATAGGTATGTGGCATATAGAGAAGAGTTCTGTTTCTCCTGAGCACCTAATATTGAGTAAGAACAGGTAAACGAGGATGCAGACTGTCCCCTCACTAATGTTTTCATCATAAAGCACAGGAGAAATGCAGACACCACGTATTTGATATTGATGAGCCTGCGAGGTCAGATCCTGTTCCACTTTGCATGCTGTTCCATTTGGAAACAAGTCTGTATTGATCAATATTATCAATATGGCTAACATGAATAATAAACACTCTTTGCCATCTCTCACCCTCACGCACGCACGCAAAGGGTCAATTGTGATGACTGGAGAAGCTCGTCACTTTAGTGTCAGTCATCACATGACTCATCAGTGAAATAAGACCTGATAATTCTGCAGTGGAAAAAGAAGCATGCTATCAGCCAAGGAAAAATAAAAACTGTTCATAAGGTAGGAAATTCCCTTTACGTCTGAGCACAAAGCTAGTGTGATCCCTTCACACAGATAGTTTAGACTTTCACATGGTCCACAAATGCCCAGTGAACTCCATACAGCTCACTCACAATCTCAAAAAAAATAAAAACCCAACAAAGTTTACAACAAGCCTCTTCATGTTGCGATATTCAGATCTTTTCCAAAAAGGTATTTGAAACATTGTCTTTTCACATTACTTAAGAAAAAAAGAAGAAAAGGAATTGTACAAAGGGCAGAAAATCACACAATTATTAAACATTTGGCTGAAAGGGTGGCAGAAGGCAAAAGTAAGAAAGAACATCAAACATGTGCATTCAAAAGCACCAAGCAGGAAAGCACTGCTGAAGTTCTCTAGGATCTCTGGAACTGATCCAGCGTCACTTCCTGTTCATTTCAGTCACATGAGAAGCCTCAGAGAAAGAGGACATGAGGACTGCGTTACTTTGAGATGTCAAAACGGACATGCTGCCTGCCATTCCTTGAGTGCCTGGTCTGGCCTCACCTTCATCTCTAATCATGCATCTTGCAGCATTTGTGGATGCAGGCAGCAGCAGGTTCAAACAGTTTATTCGGCCATAGTGTTGTTGCCGTGCAGCCAGAAGACTGGAGACAGTGAGTTCTCTCAACATGTGTCACCTGACATAGGAGTGACTGTGTGATTGGCTAGGCAGGTAGAGCAGGAGGACCAACTCTCTCAAGACAAGCTAGTGGTGGTGCAAGGCAGTGCGAGTGCAAACTCAGTGGTTCGGTTAGTGTTTTATCTTCATCAGCATGGTCAGTCGTGTTTGTGAGTGTAGTATGTACTAAATCTGTGTCTAGCAAAGATGAGAAAGAACTGTGTGTGCTTGTGTGTGTGTTAGTGTGAGGGTAAGTGAGCGTGTAGACAAATGGCCATGTATGTGAGAGTTTATTTTGGAGTATGTAGATTGTGTGTGTGTGTGTACGTACACACACAGTGTGCGCGCGCGTGTCAGTCAGATAAGGGCAGTGCTGCCTGTGCTGCTGCAGCTGTTGTTGCGATTGTTGTTTCTGCGTGAGAGGTTGGGCGTAGCCATGAGTGGGTAGCGCTCGTCTGGGCAGCCATACTGCAGCAACACGTCCACGCACTCCTGACTGTTGGCTTGGCGTGCATATGCCAGGGCCGTGTTGCCGTGAGCATCACGCGCCATGATGTCCACCCCATACTGGAAGGACAAAGAAAGAGTGTTATGAAACTATGATAGTGCGTACGTGCACACACACAAATATAGAGAGATGACTGTGTGTTAATAATGTACTCAGAGCTCTTAAAGTCTATCCACTCACTGGCCATTTTGGCAATATAGTTATTTCCAATAATGAAAGCATTTACTCGTGGCTGTTCCTGTGGTCAAAGTGATTGTCAGACCATGCAATAGGATGAATACCATTGGCTTTCTTCTCCTTACAAAGGGCAAAACATCATGGTTTCTACACCCCACATAGCGCAATGCATTGTGTGGTCAACAGGAAGCCACTTAGGATTCACCCATAGCCCAATTCAGAAGCTAGCTCCTCTGATTTTATCTAGCATTTACTTTTTTTTTTTTCCACAAATGTGTGTCTCGGTCACACTCATAAGGCATATTACTGCTGCCTTTAGAGTCTACATTAAGAGAACAGGGAGCTTATGTGTAGATGCTCTGCTTTACAGATATGTCCATGTCACTCATCCAAAATGAACCATAACTTTGCTGTCCATCTTCATCTTACTGAGTCAACAGTAGATGTGAAGTTTTTAGGACATTTATACCATCTCTGACACAGCACAGAGTTACTCAGCTTAAGTAGCTTGAATTTCTGCTTAACGTAATTGGAATTTGGATCAAACTGAATAAGAACAGCTTTGGTATGTTCTCCCACATAAGAATTATTCTTAGAGCTTAATTTTTAATGTTTATGTAACAGTCATGTATTCTTAATTCAACTGCCCTTCCATTATAATTGAGATTTTCTGTTCTCAGTATAGCGAAATGTCTGAATCTTGTCACACATACACAAGAGATGCAGCAATTATTGATTTAACTTAGAATGATGTGCAATGATAAATACAGCCTAGTACACACGACTGGCCCAGAAAAGGATGATGGATTGTGTGTCTGTGTGCGCACGTGTGCACCTCCGTACCCAGATAAGGAGCTGCGTGATCACCACACTGCCCTTGCAGCAGGCCAAATGCAGTGCAGTGCGGCCATCTCCCTCACCACATGTCTCGTTCACCTCATCTCGTGAGCCATGTGCAAGCAGCAGCACCACTAAGCGCAGGTCCTCTTCAGCAGTAGCACGCAGCAGCTGCTGGCCTATAGTCAGCTCCACACATGGCAGAGACGCCACAAACAGCTTCTGCTCATACTTGGCCCGGATCCAGCGTTCACGCTCCTCCCTGAACACCACACACACCAAGCATCAGTATTAGGAGGTCAAGGCGAAGTTAATGTATAAGGTAGAAACATAATGTGTTCAAACTGTAGTATTATTTGGGCTCAGCTCTCATTTTGATTGACATTTAAGAATGCTCTGAATGACCTTTAAGAGTTCAGGGATTTGTGTAGATTGGTATTAGCTACTATATATATATATATATATATATATATATATATATATACACACACACACATACATACACACACACACACACGAGTTTTTTTTTTACTAGTCATAATGACCTGCATTCTTATAACACATCAACAAGCCTCCAAGCACATCACACAGCTCATAAAAGAACTATGCCCAATGTTTCTGTGTGCAAAACAATATAGAGGGGGGAAAAAACCCAAAGCTGTCACACATATTTAGGGGATGGGGTGGGGGAGGAGCAAGAGCAAGAGAGAGATAGCGAGACAGCGAGGTTGATGTTTGAGGGAGGAAACAAAATGAGTGAGGAAGAGAAAGCAGGAACCAGAAGCAATCCGTCTTAGGTGCTCTGTGTGTTTGTGAGCAGTTTGAGAGAAATGTCAACCAAGCCCCAGCCCAACCCAGAAGGGGGCTATCAGTTGCATGTTTTTAGCTCTCCTGCTAATCCTGTGCTATGATAGCACTAATCTGTGTTAATCCCCACAGTGTAAACAGCTCCATTCAGGCCTGGCTAAGATTAGTTCAAGCCCAGTTCCTGTGTAAGGGTTTTGGGGAGTGCACTGAGCCCCAGAAGAGAGGATATTGAGCTATCCCCTGAAGCACAGCTGCCCATCAGGGGGTCTCATCTCAGAAATCCAGACAACAGAGAGCAAAGAAACCCCCTCCAGCTTCCACTTCCTCTGCAAGCAGAGTGTCTGCTGAGCGAAGGGAAATGTTGCATACAGTACTTTCTTTTGTGCCGGAACAAGATCGACTACGTCCTAAATGTAGTGGACCTGTGGTCCAACTGTCTTAGCATCAGGATTTAACATTTTAATAGTAGAATTTGAGATCAGAGTTTATAATGCTGTCTATAATATAAAGCGCATGATGTAGTTTTCCAAGACCACTATATTGTACAGATAGCACACCAAGAAACTCTGTACTGTGTGTTATTCTCTTTTAATAATCAGGGATGTAAACATGTACTTAACATCCCTCACAGGGATTTTGCCAGCATTCTTTGCTAGAAACCCAACATCACAGCCAGTCCCTTAGAGCATCACTGTCATCAAATTAAAATCCAAATAACCTTCAATAGGCTTTTCCTTCTTTGCAGTCTTACCTTAATCATCACTTGTCTGGTTTCTGAGAATCTCATGATTTACAAACTAAGCAAGCTAAGCTTTCATGTAAGAAGGGTTTCAAAGAGATTTCATCTGTGAGGAATGCTGCGACATATGCAATCCTATGTTCACTAAATTTTCCCTCCTTCTTTGTAATTTAACATGCCTCTAATTGATGATAAATTAGCTGTGGATGTGTGTCATGGGCTAGAGGAGATAACATTCCATAAAGGAGGCAAAAAGACAAGCATAGATCAATAGCCATGAGGATCGATGGTTTAGTGACACCCTTCTTAATCAAAGAAGAACCTCGATACTGATAGACCCCAAATCTCTTCACACAGTGATCTCATCTCCTCAGCTGTATGGGCCTTGTTTATACACACACACAAAATAGTCAATTATCTATACAATTTCTGTCATTTATCATAAAAACCTGGCAAATTCAGAAATCATTAAAAAAAGAACGGGAAAAATAAGTCGAAAACTGGAAAAAGTGGAGGGACGGGTATGGAGACGGTTGACAGCAGCCGCAGCTATGGGAACATTGAGGAATTGTATTAAAGTGTGTGTGCTGTGAGCCTCGGGTGAGTGAGAGGGCTGGACAGTAGGTGCACGGGCCACAGCCCCAGTACAAAGCATCCTGGGAGCTGGGGTGGAGATGGGGAAAGAGAAAGGGCGGAGTGGGAAGGGAAGGGAGGAGGTGGGCAGGAACAGAGGAAGAGGCTCGGCAGGGTCTCTGTGTGGTTGGAGGAAATAGAGAGCACTTGAGTGCACCCCGAAACGCATGCCTTCCCCGACAAGCAACGTTGCTAAGGGCAGGGTCAGCAACAAAATGGGAAAGAAGAGCATGAGCATGTGAAGAAGAATTCCACTGAAGTTCGCTGATCAAATTTCCACCAGAGGCAAATAAATGAGCTTCAGTAATGAAACCATGTATTTAAATTTTATGTACGCATACAAAATATCAGTATATTGCTGAGACTGGTGTATTGCTTATTAGTTTGCTGAATTTGTTAACCAATTTAAACACACACACACACACACACACACACACACACACACACACACACACACACACACAGAGTCAGGCATGTCATGGGCATAAAGAGAGCAAAGACAGGGGTCTGGATATATAGAGACAGGTGTTAGAAAGCGGATAAATGGCACGCTTAGAAAGCACACCGTCACACATGGATTACACAATACACACAATGAGCCTCATTTATCAAAGTAGATACAAACAAATTTATGTAGAACTTGTTCATATGAGGGTTTACACACAAAATTTGCGAATCAGCTGTGGTGCACACAGAAATTAACAGGTGATTGCCATATACACATACAAAGAAAACTGACAAAACTTGAAAACCTGGCATACATTATTAGTTCAGTTTAGCTTAATCAAAGATTTACACTCTATTTTACTTCAACCCAGCCAGTGGGGTTATTCTTAGTACTGGTCCCAAGCCTGGATAGACTGGGGAGGGTTAAGAAGGGCACCTGATCTAAAACCCAGGCCAAATCAAATATGTGAACCTTTTGGATGGAAACGAATGATCCACTGTGGCGATCCCTGACGGGAGCAGCCGAAAGATGATTTTACTTAAAGAGCGATGAAGAAGGCTTAGTGCGCATAAAGATTTTTATTGGTGACATAACAGTTTCTTTACCACTATAAAAATTACAGACTAATCAGTAAGCACTGACACACACACACACACACACACACACACACACACACACACACACACACACACACACACACAGAGATAAACCATTAGTTCATTAGGGAGCATGTCCTCACATAGAGGAGATGCTAATTGGACTAATTAGTGACTCTGTGCTTTTCCCCATCACATCTGTGTGTGCACGCGCATGTGTACGTATACTTGTTGCTACCTTTGATCACTGTCATCAGTGTGCTGCTATTTGGATCCCTTCTCATAGCTGTTTACAGTCCTACTGCCATCATTAAAGAATGGGGGTGGTTGTGACCCATTCTCCCACACACACACACGCACCACCTACAGCAAATGCTGACAGGGCCGAGGAAGGGGCAGACAAGGACACACTAATAGCAAAAGGCAGGCTTCTTTGCAAATCTAATTCAAGCCTACAGATCATGCCAGCCAGATGTAACATGGCCACCTGCGATGTCTGCAGGAAGTCCTATGCATGTACAGTACACGGTCACCTATTACTTCATGACACACGGAAGTATTTTTTTTCCCTTTAAATAAACACAAGAACAACTTAAACCTTAAATCACCATTGTTCAAGTATAGTTAAACTGGAGTAGTACATTTATGGAAAAAAGGGTTTTAAGAAGATCTGGGAATCCTGAAGAAAAGGAATTTTGACTGACAGCTTAATTAGGGCACGCTGCTTCAGGACGAGGGGTCACGGGAAAAGAGACTGTTGTCTAATCACTGTTAGAAACTGAGGGGCGGAATGCAGCAGGGATTAAAGGGAACCAGTGTCAATCCCTGTCAGGACAGTTTCCTGTGAGTATGTGTAGGCTGAGAGTTCTCCCTGGCTGAGTGCTTTGTGAGCGAGTGTTTACACACTTGCCAGTGTTTCCTGTCCTGCATAAAGCCACTGGTTGTTTACCCAACACTGACAGGCGTCCATGAGAGCACCCGTCCATGACTGGACAGCCCCCCAGCTGCTGTTCATAACATACACATAGGCCCCTCTGTTCCAAGCACATATATACTACCTAGATACACCAACCCTTATGTAAATATACAAAAAAGGGCTTCAGGATCTGTTCACAGTCCTTGGAATGAAAAAAAAAAAACACACCACTGCTTAGGACAATATAAAAACATGAGATGGGCATTTGCTGGTATTGAGGAGAGAACAGAAAATACACCGACTCTAAATTGAATTCTAATAGAAAACTAAGGGAAGTTATTGGGGTGACAGTACAGGGATTTCAAGCAGATATAAGGAGTATTTGTTTTTTTTTTTTAACGCTGCAATATTTAATTAAGATACTTTGATGCACAGTGTGTCATACCAAATACAATATATTCAGACCTTAACAGAAGATTCCTTCACCTACAACACAAATCATACAACTAAAGTAGTTAGCGTGCAAGACAATGCTTATAAACACCCCAGGTGTCTAATTGGTCTAAATTTGTTCATGTATAATATCAATATCTCTTGATTCAGAGTGAAAAAGGTGCAAGTTTGAGGGGGAAGATGTATGGGAGGGCGTGGGGAGGGTGAGGAGGTGCTGCAGAGGAAATCATTAATTCCAGCATGGACGAAGAAAGGAGTCTGCTTCAGCTCACGCCAGTGCTCTTTTCTTTTAGGCTAATTATACCACTAATTCAGCTCATTAGAGCCCCGCCGACTCACAGGTAATGAACTCTGACAGGACGAATCTGTCAAACGGACAGTGGTGAGCACTCACCTGCTCATGCACCACGCACGCGCACACACGTGCAGTAATTAAATAAAACCCATTTACACACAACAGAGAATGCAAACTTTCTTTCCAGCCACCTCTAACACTGATCTCAGCCCGAGTACGACACACTGAAGGAGTTAGCCCTAGTGAAGACCGTCCTCATCCTACCACTGCTTTTTCAGCTTCTCATGAACATCCTCCTGTCTGAATCTGCAAAAATCAAAAAGTAGCAAAAGAGAATGTAGGCCATTTATTTTAAGGAAAAAGCCACAAAGGAACAATTTAGTTCTAAAAGAGAATTTTGTCTCTTCTTGCGAGGGGAAAAAATATAGGAGTCTGAAATCAATTATGCTCTCCAGCTTAGTCGTTAGCTGCCCTTGGATAGACACAGGTAATTAGACCTAGTGTTTTTTTTTTTATTACAGGCAGATTCATTCTGCCTGAGCTCTGGCCTGCATTACATTCAAAATCAGCCACTCTAGAGGCAATGGGGCACACCAATATGATGTTCCATGTCCATCTACTGGAGCATGCTGTCGTGTCAGTAGTGTGGCTGTAATATGTGGACTGAATGGATGGTCACGACACACCACTCACACAGTGCCATCAGAATTATTTACTTCAAGTTTTTTTATAAGCATCTATAAATAAATAAATAAATACATACATACATACAGCTTTTATGTACTGCATTTGCTGTATACATGAGCTTAAAGCAGACTGTTAAAGGCCCTGGTAAAGGGATAGAGAGCGAGAGAGAGAAACATGAGATGTAGATGGAGGGAAGAACATGAGAGGAAGATGGACATGAGAAATATATAAAGACAGACACACAAACAGAGAAACAGAGTGGAAAACATGAGATGTAGAGAGAAAATCACGAGACATATCTTCTGAAAATAACAAATATTTTCTTTGTATTTTGTTAGTTAAATAAAGGTGCACATGAATTAATAAAATCACAGGTTTTTGTTTTTACTGCATTTTGGAAAATACCGTAACTTTTCTGGAAACGGGGTTTGTACATATATTTTTTTCACCCTACAGTCATTTAATAGTGCATTCCAAACAATTAGAATATTGTGAAAAAGCTTTTTTTTTTTGTAATTTAACTTTAGAAAGGTAAACTTTCATATATTCGATGTTCATTACACGTAAAGTGAAACATTTCAAGGCTTTTTTGTTTTACTTTTGATAATTATGGCTTTCACTCATGAAAAATCAGAAATCCAGTATCTCAAATTATTAGAATATTTAATAAGATCATTCAAAAAAGGATTTGCAAGACAGAAATGTCCAATTTCTGAAAAGTATGTTAATTTTACATTCAATACTTTGTTGGGGCTCCTTTACCACAAATGACTGCATCAGTGCAGTGTAGCATGGAAGCGATCAGCCTGTGACACTGCTGAGGTGTTATTGAAGCCCAGGTTGCTTTGATAATGCCCTTCAGCTCATCTGTATTTTTGGGTTGACTGTTTCTCATCTTCCTCTTGACGATACCCCATAGATTCTCTATGGGGTTCAGGTCAAGCAAGTTGGCTGGCCAATTAAGCACAGTAGCATCATGGTCAGCAAACCATTTGGTAGTAGTTTTGGCACTGTGGGCAGGTGCTAAGTTCTGCTGGAAAAGGAACTCTGCATCTCCATAAAGCTTGTCAGCAAATGGAAGCCTGAAGTTCTTTAAAATCTCCTGGTAGACAACGGTGTTGATTTTGGACTTGATAAAACATAGTGGACCAACACCAGCAGATGACACAACACCCCAAAGCATCATAGACTTTATATGTAAATCATCATCATCATCATCATCATAATCTTTCCCCTGTGGTGTCGTGGACAGCCTCGGGGCGCTCCTGCTAGAATCGTGTATCCAGCAGTCGCAGGAAATCAGTCTTCACCATCATCATCTTTCTTGCCTGCTGCACATCAACACCAAGTGTTTTTTTCAATTCTATTCCACATCGTTCTCGGAGTCAGGATATTAAATAGCATTGGAGGGCATTGTTGTCAAGCCTGCATATATGTGCCAGATATTTAAAGTGCTGTGCTAAACAAAAGTCACGGATGGGGAGTGTCTTTGTGATG
>JAPEKM010000023.1:16933625-16944001 GCA_027575975.1 Cathorops multiradiatus
GCCCTAATATTATATATATATATATATATATATATATATATATATACACACACACACACACACACAATATACTATATATATACACACACACACACACACACACACACACACACACACACACTTCCTGCCACAGTGACACCTGGAATCCTCCAGCACAAACATGAAATATGTGCCTTGTTCTGAAGGTGGTGTGATGTGAGTAGGCATGGTGAGATGCTACCTTCTGCTTGCTGCTCTCACAGGACTGCAGGCTGGCCAGGATCTGGCTCTCGATGGCCTGCACCCAGGCGTCACGCTCCTCATAAGAAGTTGCTTCAAAGTGCCATGTCTGGCCCGTCAGTGACACAATGATGAACTCAAAATTCTCTTCTTGTTCTATAAAATAAAGATATCCAAGAGTTAACATCCAGACAGAACATATTTCACTATTTAATTTACTATCACTATTTACAGTGCTTCAAAAACAAAGATTAATTCAGCTTAAATCATTGTTATTTCTTTTTTTTTTAATTCTCAGTGGGGGAATTTTGAATACAAACATGGCTCAAAGCACAGGATCAGATACTTAAATTGAGAATCTTCTGTTGACTAGCTTTAACCACTGAGCTACCATCTGCCTTGAAAGCTTCTACTTCTTGCATTGATGAGTCAGTAGGAGGAGAAAAAATTCATTTCAATTTGTACTGCACTTTTCACAAAGCAGCTTTACAGAAATCCAGATGTAGATTCATATTTTGATCCTTAATGAGCAAGCTAGAGGTGACACTGGTAAAGAAAAACTCCCAGAGAAGACATGAAGAAGAAACCTTAAGAGAAACCAGACTTAAAAAGGAACCTGTCCTCTTCTGGGTGACGCCAGACAGGAAGATAATGAATCATACTCTTCTACGATTATAGTAAAACAGTACTAAGGGTGTTGAAAGGATTTGCAGTATGGTTATCATACTCTTAATGATCATAGCAGCAGTTCTTAGGTACAAGTCTACAGTATTCAGTGATGTTATATACTGAAAAAAGGGACAGATTTGGGCATAAAATGGTTCTGGGAAATGCAAATCTTAAATGGCATTTAGCAATATCCACAGCAATCTTTAGTATTATATCAGGCTTAAATAAGGTCAAGCATGACTGTATTTAATTAATATTTGTGCATCCCTTTTCTACAATCAAAAGTTCAGTGCTTTATGGACACAAGTTTGGTCAAGCTCAGATTTATCACATGCGTGGATGGGCCAAACACACAAGGAATACCTTATTTACAATACACAAATTCATTACTTTTAATCACATACATAAAGAGCCTGAAAGAACCCGTAGTAGGATCTTGTCCCAGGAGTGCACCTGCTATATAGGACACAAATTGTAAGACTTCCTGACCTTCAGGACTTCCCTGGAGCCTCAAATTACAATATCCCACTAATTACAGTTTTAAAAAAAAGTCACTAGCCCTGAGCAACAAGGTGACATATGGGTTTACTAACTAGGGCCTAGTTTAGGTTAATAGGCCAATCACACGTCAATAAGACAGGAAAATGTGGGTGTGTGAGCGGGTGTGCATTTGGGCTTAGCAGACCTTCAAAAGTCTGTCAGGTCTTTGAGCTCTAAGGGACAGAGGGAGCCTATTTAGCTACACAGAGGGTCACATTTGGAAAACCTTAAGAACAAAAGGGTATTGACAAGGTGAGGAGGGAGGGATGTAGCTGGCAAGGGCATGCAGATGGCCAACTGAAATTATTCACATTGATGAGACCTCGCTGTGCATCACGTTCAAAGGGAACCCCCCAGAAACCTGATCTCCAGGGCACAGGAGATCACACACTTTACACATTCTGTTTATAATTTACTCAGGAGGGAGTAATTACATAATGAAGCAGCAATCAGTCAGGCAATATCCCTGTACCCAAACACATGCGCACACACAAGTAGTTTCAGCTCTATGCCAGTCAGGAGCATCTGCAGAAGAGCAAACAAGAGCCCATTTTAACTTATCTAATTTTTTTTTTTACAATCATCGTAACATAATACCAAAAAGTCTTAACTGACAGAAGAATCACATAATCCCACAAAGGATAACAGACGCTCAAATTCACAAAACATCTCCAGTTCCTGAATGATTCGTTAATGATATCCCAAAGTGTGTATAATATTTGAAATCATTATCCCATCGACTACTAAGACTTCAAACAATTTCCAAGCTTTCTGTTCTGTTCACACTCGCTTCCAAGAGAACCAGACCAAGAAACAGACTCTTCTCCCCAAGAGGCAATTTCACAAGCTCAATCAGCAGGAAAACTCACTCTCCGTTTTCTATTCCTCAGTCAATCATTCAGCTAATTGGGATCCTATCACACAAGGTCCTGCTGAGACCACCACATATGCTAGAAAAGAGTTTAAACCCTGAATCCCTTAAAGACAATGATAGAACCCATGCTCTGAATAATTTGCACAGCAACTGCTACCAAAAGGATCAAAACTTGAGGATTGCAAGACCATCAATATCATCATAAAAGCAATAAAAGCTAATGTTTACTGATGCATAAACTTGCTCCTACTTGTACCACATGATCTTTGCAGACAGCCAGGGCAATCTGAAAGGAACTTTTTTTTTTTTATTAAACCATTATTTTGGTAAAAAAAAAAATGCTTTCTTCAAGAAAACTGCCAAGGTATATTACTGGCAGGAAAAAAATCATTTTGATGTGTTTTCTAGCTGTTGGCAAATGACCACAACTGCAAGACCATTATCATCACTATAAAAGCTAATCCTCAACGTTACATAAACCTAACTGCGTCACATACAAAATGTTATCTTTAGATCATATTGCAAATTATGCAATGTGCTCAAAACATTTACATTCCAATTGATCAGTCAACTTCACCTTACAAGAGGGATTCTCAACCTTTTCTACTTTAAGGCTACTATTTTACTACTACTATTTTCTACTTTAATACTACTATTCATATATAACGAGTCAGGGCCCAATAAAAAGATCCCCAATTATTTTGGCTCATCTATTCTATTAGAATCTAATAATAATCTACTGTAAAGTGTATTTATGGGATGCAGCATCACTCGCAGTTACAGATGGGAGCCCAGGAATTAAATAAATGCAATGAAACCAAACTTGTCAATTGTAGGTATTGTATTTAAAATTGTATGGATGCGCCAGAAGCCAACATAAAACCATGCATGCAGGGCGTTCTCAGTCAAAAGGGATTAATGACCCAAAAGTGGAGTCTGGTCCATTAACACAAGAACTTATTGCCATGTTTGTGTTCAGCAAACAAGCAAGTTATTAAAACCAAGAAGTACACTCAAAAGAAGTGGATATAGAAACCACTTAGTGGGATAGATCCTTACACATAAAGAAGGATTTTTTTCCAAGGAGTTGGAAAATTATCCATCCACCGAGTTCCCTGACATCTCAAATTACCTGGTGCTGCAGACAACATTCTACACAGACAAACAGATGAAAACCTGGAAGAGCATGGAGGAGTACAGCTTTTTAAATGTGGCTGGGTTAAAGATCTGGGGATCAGGACACTACAAGATAAATCCTGTACTGTTTATGCCTGGGTAGAGGCATTTTTGGACTTTGTTCACGTCTTTGTGATGGTTGCTAAGTTTTAGTATCGGGTATAAACAAACCACAATCGCTTGATTCTCAATCCTCCCTGCTCTTCTCTTCCAGCAGGAATCATGCAGGCATCACAGAGCCATATAATTTACCTACAACCGTATTTATTTATTTATTCTGCGCTTGCTGTGTGTGTATGGGGCGTGGGTTAAATGCAGGAGAAATGTGACAAAAATAAAGCCTTGTTCATAATTTCCCCACAAATGTATTTATTCCACTGGAAAAGTGTTTGGCAAACCAGCTACTGCATTTGGGACACTACAACATCCTGAACTATTTAGTATTTGGACTTCTAAATATACTGGAGATGCTAAAAGCAGACAAAAGTACAGATGCCTACCGACATTTTGAGGCAGGTTTTGTGCGGGAATGTTATGGGAAATTCCTGATAAAGAAAAATACCTTATTATGACAAAGGTCAGCTCAAACATAGATTTCTAATAGTAATAAACAAGCCAGGGCCGATAGCTAGCATATTTTATGGTGTTTAGCCAAGTCTACACTATCAGCACACTTGTGCCAGTTGCTGGCAAACAGAAAGCTCACCACGGCCACGTAAACAAATCCACAGTTACGATGACGTCACATGAAAGTCCTCTGTACCCGACTAAAAATTAACTTCAACTTGCCGGGGGGATTGTGGCCCACTAGATGGCGCTTTGCAGCCCCAGTGGTTGAAAAATACTGCCTTACATGATGTCTGTGGTGCTTTGCTTCTATCCTCACAGTAAACCCAAAGAGTTGTGGCTGTTTGATCCATAGCATCCTCTTGATCAAAGGGACAATTAGCCACCTGCTAACCATGCCCAATTTAACAAAACTACACCATTAAAAGCAGCTTAAAGGCAGAGTTGAACCATTGGTAACATGATCGCCTGACACTTACCAAAAACAGTAGTTTTCATCCACAGTTTGGTTAAAATAACCCTTTCATGCCCCATCAACCTCAACACAAAGACTTAAAGAAGGAATGTTGGATAATGTAACAATCCTATTCTAAGTGTTTCTCTGGGTTTAGGATCACTGGAGCGTCCTATCCTAGATTGGGTCCACCCTTCAAAGGCACTAGGCCCTCTGGGGTCAGTCATGACATTCCCATCCTAATTAAATCGCGCTGCTTTTTGGAGGAAAAGGGTGGGCATAGGACAATTATGGAAACCAACAATCCAGAAAGGCAAGATACGGAGACACAATTTAAAACATGCCCTCCCCCATTCCCTTAAGCATGTGTAACACGTGATTAATAAAATTCAAAATCACAAAGAAAGGGCATTAGGCTGCTATACCTCCCCTCCCCGCCTGTTTCCTGTGAAATGAGGTGACCGACTATCATTTAAATCTGCTGTAACATACACAGTACATTTTCAAGGTACAAACCTGTGGTAAATAAGCTAGTACCTCATTGAATCAGCTACGCCTATTCTGTTCCAGATTACTAGGATTTATTACTAATGCACAAACAGCAAATGTTAGCAATCAAATCTAAACAATTTAGCTGTGCTTTACGGGATTTCCACAGCACCTGAAACATGCCATATTCATGCTTATGAAGAGAACACGCGAACAAGGCTTAACAAAATTTTATCATGAACTAAACAGATTATACCAGCCTTTACTGGCCTTCACAGACAGCATGCCACCAACATATTAAAAATCACAGATGGTTCAGTTCAGGTTCACAGAAACAGTGATCATAGATGCAATTTCCAGGTATAATACTGTAAATGGTTACTGTTACACATACAGTCTTACAATATGAGCATCACTTTTGCTTTGGGGCAAACTCACAAAACAATTTGTGGTCTGACACAAGCAACCTTTACCCACAAACCCCATCCACGAAGTACACTGTTGCCTGCATAGAGACTACATGCCTGGGCCGCAGACAGAAGTGCGTGTGTGTGTGTGTGTGCGTGCGCGCATGTGTTGGGGGGAGGGGATGCAAAGCTTGGAGTCTACATGGCTGGAAACACAAATTAACCGAGCGAAATGTCAAAGCACACAGTATTGCTTTGTGACACAGGTCATTAATTCCCATATTATTTGCACCCTTTTACAGCATTAATAACCTGGAAAATATTACACAAGTTGTTCGCATCTGGAAAGAAATATGTATTCATATTGAACAAGTAAATAAAAGTGGGGTGGGGGAGAGAGGAAGGGAAGAGGCAGGGGATGGAAGGAAGGGGGCAGGGCCTTGATCTCTTCCTTACTGACCTCTTCCATGACATTACATCATCCAACACATCGACAAAGTTTTCAGATAAACCAGGTTCTTTTGAATATCTGGTAGCACTCAAGGCAACTGTTTGCATGTTATAATTATGAACAAGCTGGTCCCTTCTTTTCTTTCAAGTCATAGCCAATGTTGCAAACTTTGCATTTATGAGCTGAAAGAAGGGCACTGTGATTTCTCATTCATAATTTCTCTAAAAGATCTCTCTAATAATCAGGATTTATTTTCTCATCACCCAACCACTGATTATTTTCATACAACAGCACACCCTTTCCTGTTTTATTCCTTATATGTGCAACAGTATTGTATACAGATGTGCTAGAATGTACAAAGGGTGATGTGCTTCTGAAAAACATGGACAAGGTGGTCATGGGAAAAACAGTACTACAGATAAGCACTCCTAGAGCTGTGCAACCTCATACAGCTAGACTAATACCTCACACAGTGCATCTTCACCACTTTTTTTTTTAAATAACACCATTTCACAGGCTGTGTTGAGTCTGACCCAGAGTGTAGCCACTTTACCTCCAAGCTCTCTCTTTCCCTTGGGCCAGCAAGGACATTTGTCACACAACAGTAGCCGTGAAAAAATAAACCTGTTTGTGCGATTAGAAAATTGTACAAATAACACTTGCGTCACTGGCAAAAAGCTATTTTCCACACAATAGACTGGGGTACCTTAGCAGAAAGCAGGGTGTTAGAAAGAGACGACTTCTCAAAATCCAGTCGTGCCACACTTTATTCATTTTTCAATGTATATTTGAACCAATAACGATGTATTTCTTTATGTTCATACTTAAAAGGTTTGCTACATTGATGAAACGGTCACTTTAAAATGGCTTTGGGGATCAGAACCGGTTTGCTTTAGTAGTGTGCTACAGAGCAAGAGGAATGGCAATGTCCATTTTACCATATCATTAGACAGAGCAAGGACATGTGATCTTTGTTCCTGCTGGCTCACTTGTAGAACACCTTAATTAAACAGTAGAGTCGCGAGTCACCCTTGTTTGAGCCAGAGGACATCTGTGAGGGCCAGGAATGTTCTCTCTCTCACCCTGTGCTTTAAAGCCTGCCTCTGTCCTCTCACTCAACTGGGCTCAGGTACTTTCATGCACCTCTCATTGCCCCACACCGCTGCTCCTGGATAACGTTTCAAACAAATTGTTTGAAAAATGTATGCCTAGTGAGTGGTAATTACTTAACAAGGGCCACTTATTCCCATACAGATGATCTATGATGGACTGTGATCAGCCAAGCAGCACACGAATGTTACTTCAGCTTCAATTCTGTGTTGGCACACTTAAAAGCAGAAGCAAGACACATGGCACTTTGGGACTTATTGATTTCCAGGGTAAAAGATTAGTGGGTTTGAGCGAGTTTTATTGGCACGAGAGGTGCTCAGCAGAGTTGAAATTAAAGAGAGGACACACACTGCTTAACTTCTCATTACAGGCAGTGTGTGTGATTAAAGACAGACAGCTACAAATATGAAACTTATGATTTGAGACAAATGAGTGCTAATACTTTAAAATATGTGTCCAATAACTTACTAATTCTAGCATAAAACTCTAACAAGCCTAATTTTGCTTATGCAAGCATGTTCTGTAAATGCATTCCTCTTAAAGGTGAGGTCAGTTTTTCTTTGTCTCACCCTTGCTTGACAGTAGGGCCGCAACAAATGACTATTTTGATAGTCGAATAATCTGTCAATTATTGAAACAAATCCTCGATTATTTGGATTATGTATCGCCCAATTACCAAACAACTTATTAAGCCATCAGCTTTTAAACTTAGCTTGAGGGTATTTTATCCATGTGCTAACAAACAAAGACAATACAGATGAATATTTCATTCAAAAACTCAATCATCTTTTAATGAACTTTCCTGCTGATACAAAAGATCAATAAAAATTCCAATATCCATTTTTCTTGTCAAAATTTAAAACCAAGGATAAGCAAAGTAGCAGCAATGAATAACAAAACTACATCTGCTTTCTTTTAATCAAGTAAATCAAGCAGCAATTTAAATTTAAACAATGAGGACAGAAATGTACAGTCTGTGCGTTGTGCTTTCTGAACTCTGTTACAACTAAATTAGGTTACAATCACAATCCTGTATTGAAAAGGACAAATTCAGCATCTCCATATGTTCATGTGAAAGGCTCGCTTTAGCTCCACCCACCAGACAAACCATATCCAAAAATAAATAAATTAACTGGTTAATACCTCTATTATAAAAATAATTACTCAACTAAACAAACACCAAACAAAAACACCCTGTTCACCCAGACCCCTCCTGTGCAGACAAAGCACCCATATTTACCACTGACATTTAAAAAAAAAAAAAAAACACCTGTCAAAATAGACCGTACCACCAGACATGCCTATTTCCCTGTAGTGGTACAGCCCCGGGTTCCCCACTGGAACCAGGAAGTTGCGGTGGAACTGAATGACCGCGAGTGAAACTAGATATGGAGTTGTTTTACAAAGTTTTATCCAATAAATGAAAATATTTTAACAGCCAACGTGAATAAACATTATCTGGTATCAAGAAATGAATAATGTTCATACAGATGAGAAGTAAAGTGATAAAGCATAAGGAGGAAATATTTCGGTTTGTACACAAGCGTTTAAAAATGCCGGTAGGTTTTTCCAGCACTTCTAAAACAACTTGGTTCATTGAAATGGAGTTAATCTTTAGTAAATGGTGATAAATGACATAGTGAACAGTCAAACAGTACAGAAACAGAAACGACAGTTCAGCTCCTAGTTGGTTTTGCTGGTAAATGACTGACTGCGCGCTCCTGCGTGTTGCAGCTCTGTCCATCACCCTCCATTTAAGAAATCTACATTTAAGTCATATGTTTGTTTTGATTCTAGAATCCAGTCTCTATTGAAATGCACATTGAATTGTGCTCTAAATGTTTCCCCCTCTATCTGTCCAGTTTCATGCTAAATGGAGATGTTAGTTATTCAGGCTGTCACTTTCCCCCCCCAAAGTCAAGTTCTGATGAGATCAAATAAATCCATAAATCATTCACTTTGGCCAAATGCAGAAATAGGAGGTGGAGAATTTTCTTTGGGATTTAGCTGGAAAATATAAAATTCTCCAGACATCTGCAAACTTGTGCAGTCAGCAGCAGCACCAACTCTAGCCATAACCATCTCCATGACATTACGACAACAATGCTACGTTTAAAATTGTAAACTTTTTTTTTTTAACTGAACAGGTTTGTTATGAATAACAGGCTGTTATTTGCTTCTCTGTTCCAACTCCATTAACAATTCAAGAGGACATGCAGTTCAAATAAAAGTTACAGTTCATAGCGTGAAATAAGACAGCTTTTAACATGAATATTAGCTAACTAGTTAACTAACTAACTTACCGAGATGAATCTTCATCAGGTGAGCCGACGTGCTTGCTTTTCACATGCTCCAACATAGAGGATGTGCTTCCATACCAGCTAAGGTCAGCTTTACAAACTACAATTCACACACACACACACACACACACACACACACACACACACACACACCCCAGCTATAACAAATGAACAGCAGCTATAACACTGCTGCCGCAGATCCGATCATCTCATCAGCCAGCATCTTGTGCTCTGTTTTTCTATTCTTTATTAGTGTGCAACACACGTGATAACATCACCAACTAATTGACTAAGCTGATTAATCGTTGCACCCTTACATGACAGTCATGTTGCCCATCATTCATTCATTCTTCCATTTTTCCCAAAAGGCATGAGGGTGGCACTAGGCTGACAGTCAGTACAGACTTTTCTATTCACAGCCACAGATTCCAGGTCCTACTTGGGACTCTCCAGATGTTCCCAAGTCAACTGAGAGATAAATTATTCCAACAGGTCCTGGGCCTGACCTGGGCTCTCTGTCCAGTAGGACATGCCTAAAAAACACAAACAATCAGGGGGCATTTGTGTAAGGTGTCCAAACCACCAAAGGTGGCTCCTCCTAGTTTAGAAGTTCTAATCCAAGGCTTTCTCCATGATTATGCCGTTATTGCAAATAAGCTCAACACTGAAGGAACATAATTTCTACCACCTGTACCTGCAATCTCATTCCTTTGGTCATTCCCCACAGCTTGGATCATACAGTGTCTTGCAAAAGTATTCATCCCCCTTGGTGCTTGTCCTATTTTGTCGCATTACATGCTGGAATTAAAATGGATTTTTGGGGGGGGGTTAGCACCATTTGATTTACACAACATGCCTACAACTTTAAAGGTGAAAATTGTTGTTTTATTGTGACAATAATTAAGATAAAAAAACACAAACTGAGTGTGCATAGATATCCCCCCCCCAAAGTCATCTCATAAGCCACCTTCTGCAATTATAGCTGCAAGTCTCTTGGGGTATGTCTCTATTAGCTTAGCAGATCCAGCCACTGGGATTTTTGCCCATTCCTCAAGGCAAAACTGCTCCAACTCCTTCAAGTTAGATGGGTTGTGTTGATGTACAGCAATCTTCAAGTTAT
>JAPEKM010000023.1:17392220-17404229 GCA_027575975.1 Cathorops multiradiatus
GCACGGTTCGATTTGATTGCGTTCCGTTTACACTGGTTGGTTATCTCGGTTACCGTGCTCGGACCGTTCTCGGCACGGTTTATTTTGGTTAGTGTAAATGGGGCATACGTCTGTCTGAAAAGGGCTCAGACAGACCATGAACTACAAACCTTCAGCCCTCCACTCTGTTAACGACTTGCGCCCGGCACACCTACTGAATGAGTTCTACTGTCGCTTTGAAAGACAATGGGACTGTCCTGATAACATCCCCCGTGACTCCACTCTCCAGTTCTGGCCCACCTCCCCCATCTCCCCTGCTGCTGGGGCCTCTCTTCAACCACACACCCTGGAGGCCAACCAGCCCACCACCACAGCCTCAACTCTCTCCATTCTGCAGAGGGTGGTCAACAAGCTCTTTAAGAAGCTGAACCCCCTCAAAGCAGCAGGTCTCAACTCTGTCCCACCATTTACCCTGAAGCACTGTGCTGATCAGCTGTCTCCAGTGTTAACAGACATCTTCAACATCTCGCTGGGGACACACCATGTCCCAGCCCGCTTCAGGGCCGCCACCATTATCCCAGTCACCAAAAAGCCAAAGATCACATGATTAATTGACTCCAGACCCATCGCACTGACTTCCGTGGTTATGAAATCCTTCGAGCGCCTTGTGCGTCACCACCTTAAAGCCATCACTGATCCACTCCTGGACCCCATGCAGTTTGCCTACAGAGCCGATAGATCTGCAGTCAACATGGGTCTTCAATTCATCCTCCAGTACCTGAACTCCCCAGGAACTTATGCTCAGATCCTGTTTTGCCCCTTTTCCACCAAATCAGTTCCAGGGCTGGTTCGGGGCCAGTGCTGGTGCTGGTTCACAACTCATTCAACGAGCCAGCTAAGAACCAGTTTGCTTTTCCATAGCTCGGGGTGCTAAGGGGAGCCACATCATTACGTCGCTGTATACATCAGTTACGTCGCTGTATACGTCATTTACATCACTGGATTTGCATAAACCTTGGCACGAACATCGAGGCAACACCAACATGGAGAAGAAGAAACAGCAACAACAACAATAATAATGGATGACTTCACATTTGTACAGCTGCTGGTTCTAGTCGCTTAAAAATGGCGACCTTTCGTGGTCTTGCTATTGTTGTTGGTCTTAACAACTACACCCCCCTACGTTGGTTCTTTCCTCTGGCCCAGCAAAGAGTTGGTGCTAGCCTGGAACCGTTTTTTCTGGCCCCAGAGCCAGTTCTTTATCAGTGGAAACAGAAAACCCGGTTCCAAACTAAGCACTGGCCCCGAACCAGCCCTGGAACTGCTTTGGTGGAAAAGGGACAACTGACATTGGAAGAACATGCAAACTCCACACAGAAAGACCCCCACTGGCCATGAACCCAGAGCCTTCTTGCTGTAAGGCAATGGTGCTAACCACTACACCACCATGTGTTTCAAATGTTAGACTTAAATCTTTCAATTTGCAGGCGACAACATGAAAATAAATGTCTCATCAGGGGCTAATTTTGATTGCTTGTGTAGCTACAGATGTCCAGACTAAACTTGAGATCACAGTAGGAGGACTGCCAAGTTAAATAAAGGCAGAATAACAGATAATGCTCCTCGGGACTATGAATCCAATAGGAAAACTCAGGAGAGGGAAATTTTACAACTCTATGCGAAGTATTTACAGTTTTCAAGCAAAGTCTTTTTTTATTTCTTTGGTAGATTTATAATACTAATAAGATACAGTACTTTAAGACAGAATCCTTAACATATTCCTGCTCCGGTCCTTGTTACTCCTTAACAAAGACTGTTTACACATTGTAAAATTTAATTGCACCCATAAATGTCACCATAATGAATGGTGAATTGCAGTTTCTCAGACCTGCTGAGATTACTTCTCTCTCCAATGGGCCATAATCAAAATTATGCTCTCTTCATTATGCAAATGTACAGCATGCATACTGTAGGGAGTTGCCTCCATGGGAACATGCAACATACTATATATTCAACAACATTTACCCCATAGGCATTTTTATATCCCGCGGTGGAATTTAATGAACTACTTGTCATAGTAAACTGAAAACATAGTTCTGTCATGGTCCAACCGTCTCTCCCATGCATTCCTCAAGTTCTCATGAATTCTCCTTGCCCCACGTTTCTCTTCCTCCCATCCATGAATACCCTGGCTCTCCATCCACTCAATGGCAGATTGTTGCTTCAGCCAGTATGGTAGTTAATGGTAGTAACATTCTAGGCCTCTTAGAATTGTGATTTCCAGGTTTTGTTTCCACATCGTTGTTGCTTGGATTAACCCTGTATCTTGATGTTAACAGGACCATTGTATACAACCTGCATTCTAGTTCATCTTTCTGCTCTGCCTCATTACACTGCCCACCTATACTCTCCACTGGCTCAGTGGTTAAGTGCCCCTCTCTTACTACAGAGATGTGGGTTTAATCCTCCCTCAAGCCTTGTTCACTCAACTGCTTCCATCCACCTAATCCCCATTCACCTACCTTCACTGTAACTATCAATAACCACTTCTGTTTACTCTGTGTCAGTGTCCTGTATTTGGGTCTATCTGTTCTCCATCACAAAACGATCCGGCCAGGATGGAGCCAGGAGACACGAACCCATACACCAAGCCCTCATCAATCATGGGGCTTTACTTGGACAGTATGATGAAATCCTCTGAGAAGTCATGGAGTGCCTCCATTCACTTTCCACTAATGTTGATTTGATCTATCCATTAAGGATTCAAAGTCAGTCCTTCCCATCCCAGTACTAACCAGGCTGTTAAGGTTCATTGGGCGCCACCAATCTCTGCTTCCCTCAGCCTCTCATACAGCTATGGTTACAGTGGGGGGCGCTAGTCTTCTGGAAACTATGAGAGTTTGACTCCCCACTCACATCTGTATTGCAGTGTGCATTGCCAGACAGCAGTAGGTGCCATGTTTATGATTGTCTTTAGTATGATCCAACCGCGAGTAGAACTCCCAATCTCCCAATCAAGAGGCAGACATGCTAACCATGAAGCCATCTCATGGTAAATTATAGGATTACACTCAATGAATATCAATAATACAAGAAAAAAATCAAAAGTCTAAGTGACATACAATACCTTTAAATTATTTTTTCATACAAGTCCTCCACAAATCCACAGTCTTATATAAAATGCTCACTGCACAATTTGCTGCTTTTTTGAGGATTACAGTTTTCATTACAGGACCCAGGATGAAATGAAGATGTGCGGAATCCTACATCACGCAGCATCACACTCATTTTTGTCTCCTAATGCATCCATGTATCTGGCTAATCCAGTATGGCATGACCGCGCCCAGGGAAATGGCCCAACAGACAGATGTTACAACTTTAAGCTAAAGTCTGCTTAATTTTTTTTTGTCTGGAACATTTTATATTACAATATATAATGATGACATTTCATAATCCCATAATTTCAAAATTTCCTGGTCAATCATATTAACAAATATCCTTGATGTCCCGTTCCGCCCCGGACATCCACTCCTGAGTTTGCTGATCTCCCACATCAGCTCCGATCTGGATCCAGGACGGGAATTCCATCCTGCCTCCTTCCCCGTTCAGTGAGTGCTCACCTGCCTCCACTTCCTGGTTATCACCGCTGCCTATTTAAATGCTGTTCTCAGCCACATATATTGCCAGAGCGATTCATTTGTTTACACTAGTCGTTTTTGTGCCTCAAAATTTTTTCATGTTTTTTTCTCTAGCCTTTTTCTTGTCCTTGTCTGCCTTGTTTTTTGTCAAGTTTATCGTTTTTTTTTACCTGGACTATTTTTGTTATTGTTTCTTTATCTAGTTTGTTGACCTTTTCTGCTACGCCTTTTTCCTGGATTAAACCCGCTACACTTTCTGGATTACTGTCTGTGTGCATGTTTTGCTTTTGGTTCCAACTTCACCACACCTCTGCCTACCGTAACAGTACATTCCGGCCAGCATGGATCCAGCAGAATTTGCCCATCTGAGAACAGCTGTCCAATAACAAGGGACTCTCCTCGGGACCCATCAGCAAGACTTATGACAGATCACTCAGAACCTCACCACCCTGTCTGACTCACTCAACCTCCTTACCACACAGACGCAGCATTATCAAGCTGTGCCTACCCTGCCCAGCTGTATCCTACTTCAGCTCCTGCCACTACCTTTCTCCGTGAGCCGAGACTCCCAGCGCCTCAACCCTACAATGGAGAACCAGGTACCTGCAGATCATTCTTGTCTCAATGCTCATTAATTCTAGAGCTGCAACCTCTGGCCTTCCCCACAGAACACTCCTGGGTAGCGTACATCATCCTGCTCCTCACCAGCAAGGCCAGGGAGTGGGGAACAGCAGTCTGGGACACTGATGCTTATTTCTGCTCCAAACTTCAAAGATTTATCTGAGGAAATGAGGCAAACTTTCGATTATCCTCTGTCTGGCCGGGAGGCAGCTAGAGAACTCATGGAGCTGCGGCAGGGGTCCTGGTCTACCTCAGACTATGCCATCGAGTTCTGGACATTGGCGGCATCGTGCAGTTGGAATGAGAGCGCCTAGGTCAACTCATTCCTGCACAGCCTGTCCGATGCCATTAAGGATGAATTGGAATCGTGGGAACTGCCATCGAACCTCTCTAGCCTCATGGACCTCACCAACCCTATCGATGCTCGTATCCAGCAATGGAGGAGAGAGAAGGCCTGCCCCAGCTTCACCTTCATTTCCATCTCCTGCCTCTTCTGTTGAACCCATGCAGGTAGACTGGGTTCGGGTGTCAGTGGAGGAACGACAGTGCCAGCGGAGCACAGGGGCCTGCTTCTACTGCGGTCAGCTAGGACACATCTGCCAAGCCTGCCCATTTAAAGGACAAGCCCACCAGTGAATCGAGGGGCCCTGGTGGGCAACGCTCAGAACCAGCCCCCTGCTGATAGACCATTACTTCCTGTCATCATCATCATCATCATCATCCATGACAACCAGCATCACCACCTCCAGGCCCTTGTTGACTCAGGGATGGACAGGAACCTGATCTGCTCCGCCACCGCCAAGCGTCTGGGAATCCTGTTACTCGCTCTCGACGTTCCTCTCACTGTCCTGACGCTCAATGGCATCGGCTTGACCACCATCACCCACCTTACCACCCCGCTCACCCTGAGAATTTCCAGTAACCATTCAGAAACCATCCAACTTCACGTCATGAATGATCCCCATGTACCCATCGTTCTAGGATTACCCTGGTTAATGCAGCACAACCCCCATCTTAACTGGGCCTACAACACCATCCTAGGCTGGAGCCAGTCCTGCCAAGCTTCCTACCTGAACTCCGCTCTGCCTCCCACCAAACCACCACAGCCTTCAGTCAGTGAGTTTCACGACCTCTCTCACATGCCACCAGAATACCTGGATTTAAAACTCATTTTTAGTAAGAACCGAGCAGTGTCCCTCCCTCCTCACAGACCCTATGACTGTGGAATCGACCTCCTGCCTGGGATGGCACCACCCAAAGGGTGACTCTACTCTCTTTCTCCCATTGAAAGGCAAGCCAGGGAGAAGTACATCTCTGAGTCTCTGGCAACTGGGATCATCCGTCCTTCCTCCTCCCCAGCAGGGGTGGGATTTTTCTTCGTGGAAAAGGACAAGTTGCGTTACACCCTACCGCTCAAGTCTATGCCTTTGAACTACTCCAGGTAGCCAAGATATTCACAAAGTTGGACTTACGCAATGCCTACCATCTCGTCAGGATCAGGGAGGGAGACGAGTGGAAGATGGCCTTTAACACCACCACTGGCCGCTATGAGTCCCTTTCAGCCTGACCAACGCACCCACAGTCTTCCAGGCACTTGTCAGTGACATCCTAAGGGACTTTCTTTACATCTTTGTTATCATGTACCTGGATGACATCCTGATCTTCTCTCACTCCCTGGAGGAACATCAGGACCAAGTCCAGCAGGCCCTCCAGCACCTGGTAGAAAACAAGCTGTTTGTCAAGGCAGAGAAGAGTGAATTCTACCAGAGCTCTGTCTTGTTTCTGGGGTTTATCATCTCCCCAGCTAGGATCCAGATGGACCCCCTCAAGCTTGAGGCAGTCACAGACTGGCCTACCCCATCCTTGTGATGAGAGCTCCAGCATTTACTGGGATTTGCTAATTTCTACAGGCGCTTCGTCCATGACTTCGGCACAGTGGCCGGACCTCTCAATGCCTTGACCTTGATTTAAGACCAAGTTCAAGTGGGGGGAGGAAGCAGAGAAAGCCTTCTTCATGCTCAAGTGCAAGCTCACCACAGCACCCATTCTCACCATACCCGATCCCACCAAACAGTTCATCGTGGAGGTTGATGCTTCTGAGTCTGGGGTCAGAGCCATTCTCTCCCAGAGGACCAGTGATGATAAGGTCCACCCCTGCTCCTTCTCTTGCTGGCTGTCCCCTGCTGAACATAATTACAATATTGGTGACAGAGTTGTTGGCCATCAAGCTGGCCTTGGAAGAGTAGAGGCACTGGCTCGAGGGGTCAGATCTCCCCTTCCTAGTCTGGACTGACCATAAGAACCTGGAGTACCTCAAGACTGCCAAACATCTCAATTCCCGTCAAGCCCATTGGTCTCTGTTCTCCAGGTTCAATTTCACGCTCTCCTACCACCCAGGCTCCAAGATTAGCAAACCCAACATCCTGTCCAGGATGTTCTCTTCCCACCAAGAGGAGTCCAAGCCACCCAAGACCATCCTTTCTCCACGCTGCCTGGTGGGAACTGCCATTCTAGAGGTTGAGATGCTCATGCAGAAGGCCCTGGAGCAGGACCCTGGTGAAGGTAACTCAAGCAACATACCACCTAACCATCCCTGTTCTGTGCTAACCCAGGTGCTGCAGTGGGGTCATGGCTCCCAGTTGGCTTGTTACCTGGGAGCTGCTCGAACCCTGGCGCTCATCCAACAGTGCTTCTGGTGGCCATCCATCAAGGAAGACGTCCAGGAGTGGCAGCCTGAGACACATACCTGGAACAAGACAGCCAATCAACCCCCTGCCAGTTTGCTAAGACTCTTCCCAATTCCTCATTGACCCTGGTCTCACATCACCCTGGACTTCATCACAGGACTCCCCAACTCAGGTGGCAACACATGCATTCTCACAGTTATTGACTGTTTCTCCAAGACAGTCCATTTTATCCCTCTGCCCAAGCTTCCCACAGGTAAAGAAACCACCAAATTACTCATACTCCATATTTTCCGCATACACGGACTCCCCACTGGCATCGTCTCCGACCGGGGTCCTCAGTTCACCGTGCAGTTCTGGAGAGCCTTCTGCAAACTCACTGGGGCCTCCTGTAGTCTCTCCTCAGGGTTCCACCCTCAAACCAATGGCCAGGCGGAATGGGCGAACCAAGATTTGGAGGTGGCACTCGGGTGCATGGTGTCCAGGGATGCTGGCTCTTGGAGTAAGTACTTACCTTGGGTTGAGTATGCTCATAACACTCTTCCTTCATCTGCCACAGGTCTCTCTCCATTCCAGTGCTCACTAGGGTATCAACCACCAATGTTCCCAGCCAGGAGGAAGAGGTCACCATGCCCTCAGCCCAGATCTTCATACGCTGCTGCAGGAGGACATGGGCAATGGCCTGGAGAAGACTTATTCGCTCCACCCTAGCATCTAAGAGGCAGGCCGACAAACACAGACAAGGTGCTCACCTACCGGGTGGGGCAACGAGTCATGCTCTCCACGTGCCACCTGCCACTCAGAACTGTCTCTTGCAAGCTGGCTCCCAGGTATCTAAGACCTTTCCTCATCAGCAAGGTAATCAATCCATGTTCCGTCAGACTGGCTTTACCACTCTCCATGTGATGTGTTCACCCCACCTTTCACGTATCACAGCTTAAACCCCTGGTCTCCAGTCCTTTGCCCACCATCAGCTCACTTCATGTATAGCCTGATCACATTTGACTTTGGATGCAGGGCACCATACATGGTCATAATCCTTCTGGCCCTCCTGTCAAGTTCCTCTGCCTCAGCTTGCATCCAATTCACAATCGCTCCACTGTATCTGATAACAGCTACTGCCCTAGTATTAATGGCATAAACCATGTTCCTTGAGTTCTGTTTTGACAGCTTTTGTCTTTTCAGATAAGTACTGGAAACCTTCTTTCATCTCTCACATCAATTTGATCTCAATACCAATGTAACTTAAGCAGGATCAAATGGGTTCTGTTATTATTTTAGATTCTAAGAAATACAGGGTAAATTTTATTTAAAAAGAAGCAAGCACATCAAATCATAAAGAATATTGGTACAACTTAAACACATGGCAAAGCAACAACACAGCATGTCAGGTGATGGTAACAGCAACCAAATAGATCTTTAAATACAGGTATTAAAACTTATTTTCTTAAAACCAAGAAAATAAATATGACCATAGCAGGGTCTTAATATCATAAGTATACAGTTTAAAAGGTAGCAGCATAATATGTATAAACATGATATGAACATAGAATACAAAATGAAAAGAAGCACAATCAGAAAATGGGTATAAAAAATGCACTCACACAACATATCTCAGTGGCATATACTGAAATATTGCTATATCAGCCTGAATGCAAACAAAGCTACTGTAATATACTAGGTTACTGTCCATATGTGCAAAGAACAAGTGTACAGCTATATAATGCAGTAAACCAGTGATTAGACAGCAGCAATATTGAATGAATGCATGTACAGTATCTGGATCAAACCCCATTTGATCAGTTTGTGTATGGCACTAATTAAAAAGACTTTACATTTTAGAGCTCTTCAGGAAGTGTTATAAAGATCGGGAGAGCTGCCATTAAAAAGCTGAGTCACCCACAATTTTCAGACTGCTATGGGCTTGATACAGAAGCGAAAGGCTGGCTGTGCAATGTGTGTGTAAACTTGAATAGGATTCCAAAGGTAATGGGATACTAAGCCATGAATGGCTTTGTAGGAAGACAGTGTAAGAATAGGGGTTGTTTTGTTGTGGGGATGTACTGGGGTTTAACTAAACATTTGTTAATACACCAAAAAGTAATGCATTATAGTAATCTAGCCTGGAAGTGATAAAAGGGTCTCTCTGAGTTGCCATGCTATGATTGTGGTTCAGAAGGATAATTGGAACAAACCAGGTCCAGTGCAGCAGCCAGGATAGAGGCATCTGGGATGGTTCCTGGCTCACAGCAGTTCAGGAGGAACTGAAACCTTTTCATGCCCTGTCTGATGGCACCTAGATTTACTATGTTCTTATTCTTCATTGCCTCCTGGTTTGAAGCCATGCGCTCTGGGAATCCATGGCATCCTGGTAGTGATAAAACCACAAGAAAGGTACAATGACAATACATGTGCTGTATGAAGTTAGTCAGATATATGGTTGAAAATTTGTGGTTATTTTCTATATTTAATACTCTTATAACATTGAGTAGAATTTAAGGACACATTATTTAATTTAATCATGTGATGTTCTCATGTAAACATCCAATACTTCACATTTCAGAACCTCTTATGGAGAGCTGGTAGTTCTAGTAGTCAGTATAAGACAGCCAAGACAAAAAAACAAAATCATTGACCTTGTGCCACCAGACAGCTTCCCACCGAGATGCACAAATAAATACAAACATGCACACAGAGTTGGCATGGAAGATGGTAGAGAACAGTAAGTGCACCAGAAGTACAGGACATGGACTGGCACAAACAGAGTGAGTGGTGGCAGTATAGATGGGTGAGCGGGAAACCCCAGGGCTCTACCATCTTTCTCCTCTGTGTGGTGAAGCTTGGATGGGTTCCGCCGACCAGACCGCCATTTACCGAGCCTCTTGAAGAAGTTCTCCTCCTCCTCCCGGCCGTACTCTGTGGCACTTCCTTCTGACAGCTTGACGGCGCTGGTGAATTTCACCTGGCAAGACAATGTGGTGAGCCTCATTTTTCCAAAAATATGACTTTTTATGCTTGAACAAATAGATGTAATTCCATATACAGAGAATCAGGTGTGGCTTGTAACAATGGTCTAGCAGGGCAAAGCCCCTGTTTTTCAAAGGCAAATTAAATATCAATACGTTTTCATATTATGGGCATCCACATCATCTTATCTGCAGTTCACAAAAGTTTCAAAGATGATTATTATTTTTTTTTTTGAAACCCAGTGGAATAGCACCACTAGTCGTTGTACCAAAAAAAATAAAATAAAACAAAGTGGTATGAAATGAGGCTGTGGGCTAAGTGTAATGAGCACAGTGCTGTAAGTTCATGCAGCCCAATTGGCAACAGTTACATGACACACCTGCCTAGTTTTGTGCTCCAATGGGATAAAATGTCATCTTGGTGACATTTTTTGTAATACATCCCCAGTAGGGGTCTTATGGACTCAGTCACAGATTTAATGAACAAGAACAAAGTGATTATTCAGAACAAAATGGATTATTTACGCCATTATTTTTCCAGTATAATACATTTGGAGGAGAAACTGAAAGTTGACGGATTACGCACACCTGGTCTAATCAAAGTGCAAATTACACAAAAGGATGGATGACAAAACCATCGATCCATCCATTATCTGTAGCCGCTTATGCTGTACAGGGTCATAGGCAAGCTGGAGCCTATCCCAGCTGACTATGGGTGTGTGTGTGGGGGGGGTGGGGGTTACACCCTGGACAAGTCACCAGGTCATCACAGGGCTAACACATGGAGACAAACAACCATTCACATTCACACCTCCAGTCAATTTAGAGCCACCAATTGGCGTAACCTAATTTCCCCCACAGTCTTTGGACTGTGGGGGAAACCGGAGCACCCAGAGAAAACCGACACAGACATGGAGAGAACATGCAAACTCCACACAGAAAGGCCCCCATCAGCCAATGGGCTCAAACCCAGGACCTTCTTGCGGCAACAGTGCTTGACAAAACCACAAGTTTCATATTTTTTGTTTGAACAAAAGGGTTACAACTTTCCTGTGTACCATGTTTGTTATCCAGATGAAACACAGTTCAGATTCACATACCAAAAGTTATATTTAAACTTCCAAGTGATATATTAGGGATAGATATTATTTACTGCACCCCCTACCAAAAAAAAAAAATTACCACCAGCTGCCACTGTAGAGAATCCTAATCAGAAACTTATGTACAAATAATTTCTGTAGGTGCATCATAAATACCAACTAGAAAAAAAGATGAATGCAAATAAGTCTGATTTATTACTGTAGGAAAATTAACTAGGACCACGATAGACACATGCACACCTGAAATATGTAGTTGTAATGTCTTCATGAATTTTTCAATGGCAATATATTCAACAAAAAGTTCAAACTACTAATTTAAGGTTAGACAATTTAAGTAACCCTTTAGTAAACATTATAACTGTATCAAATCAGCAATTATACTTTTTTTTTACTCCCCTTAGATACTGAAATAACTTCACAGATTTCAAAATCTTGAGCTCGAGCCCTTGAACTTGTACTAGATCCCTTACCTACATGACTGTTCAAACAGATAACACCAGAAGCAATTGAACCTCTTCTAAAAATAATCAATTATTCACTTAGAACTGGCTATGGACCCAAATACTATAAATGAGCATTTATCAAACCTCTGATGAGAACCTGACTTTGACCCCTGCCATCCATCCAATATCAACCCCCCCGGCCCCATCTCCAAGATCAGCTTTTTCAAGCTGTGGCACAGCAGTTATGCTTATATCTACATACAACCACGATTCCAAAAAAAAGTTGGGACAAAGCACAAATTGTTAATAAAAATGGAATGCAATAATTTACAAATCAAAAAGTGATACTGTATTCACAGTAGAACATAGACAACACATCAAATGTCGAAAGTGAGACATTTTGAAATTTCATGACAGCAATGCATCTAAAATAAAAAATTGGGACAGGGGCAATAAGAGGCTGGAAAAGTTAAAGGTACAAAAAAGGAACAGCTGGAGGAGCAAATTACAACTCATTAGGTCAATTGGCAATAGGTCATTAACATGACTGGGTATAAAAAGAGCATCTTGGAGTGGCA
>JAPEKM010000023.1:17570072-17584286 GCA_027575975.1 Cathorops multiradiatus
TCATTTCTTTTGGATCCTGGAACACGCGTCAGCCACAAAGCTCCAACCTATTAAGATTTTGGTTTAGTTTTTTTTTTAAATACCCTACAGAGAGTTCCTTGGACTTCATGGCTTGCTTTTCAGTCTGAATTGTGGGACACTACCAACACAGGTGTGTGTCTCTCTAAATCAAGTCCAATCAGTTGAATCCACAGGTGGACTCCAGTCAAGTTTTATTCAATTCAATCCATTTTAAATATAATCTATAACACAATAAAATGGACAAAACCTGAAGGGCTCTGAATACATTCCAATCCCACAATAACAATGAACCACTCAAAATCAGAATCAAGCAGTTGATCCAGCATTACAAACAGAATGTTATATGATCGTGACTTCATCTTCAGGTTTATCCTGGTTATGATCACAGTGGATTCAGAACATATTGTGGGTACAAGAACAAGAAGCCATTTCACTCAAGCACAGTGAAATGTCTCCTCTGCATTTAACCCATCTGAAGCAGTGAACACACAAGTGAGCAATGAGCGCACACACACACACACACACACACACACCCAGAGCAGTGCTCAATGCTACAGCATAGAACCCAGGGAGCAGTTGGGGGTTAGGTGCTCAAGGGCACTTCAGCCCAACCTTCAGGCCATGGCTCCCCCATGTTAACCTAACCACATGTCTTTGGACTATGGGGGAAATTGGAGCACCCGGAGGAAACCCACGCATACACGGGAGAACATGCAAACTCCACACAGAAAGGCCCCGTCAGTCACTGGGCTTGAACCCAGAACCTTCTTGCTGTGAGGTGACAGTGCTAACCACCCACAGGGACACAAAGTTGGAGAATTCATCCCAGATAGCACGCTAGTCAATCACAGGGCACCATGCACACATTCACATCTAAGGGCAATTGAGAGGAGCCACTCCACCTACATGCAAGTTTTTGTACAGTGGGAGGAAACCAGAGAACATAGAGGAAACCCATGTGAATACAGGAAGAATATGCAAAAGACAGACAGCAACCCAGGTTCATGACTAAACCAATGATTCTGGAGCTGTGAGGTAGCTACCATACTACACATTTTTAAAACATTAATAAAAATGTGCCATAAAATAAATAATTCACCAATAGATACTTGTGTACTGGTCCTTATTACTAGTGCTTAATTCATATGGACAAATAAAGCACAATGCAAAATGCAGAGGATTTTGGATGAGTTTGTAAATGTGTACAAGATGCCTACCTGACAGAACTGGACTAGACAGACCACTTTAGCAGGTTGAAATGTAAGCCCCACATGGCCCATATATGGGTGAGAATTATAACTAAAATCTGTCTTATGTCTGCACAGCCAGTGCAATGTCATCAGATAATAATCGCTACAAAGATGCAGCCAAAAAAAATTATATCTCATATCTGAGGCTCATATCTGTAAAGCTAGTGTCACAACATAGCATACCCACATCTTGTCCAAAAGTAAGTCATCAGAAATGTTGGGTCATATGCAAATGGATTATATGCCTCTGGCTCTTTATCCTCACATCATTGACATATGGTTGACACACAAAATAACAAATGCAAGAGTAGGAGTAGCAAAATAACTCCTACACTTTTCCATAAATCAAGTTATCCCTTCCCACAGAAAGAATAAAAATAGAATAAAAAATGTCCTATTAATAGCAATTTAAGCCAGACTTTTCAGTAGCAGTGTTACTTATATAATAAGGTAACTTGTTACCTGGGTTCCTGACTGGAGCTAATTTCTAGCAGGGATTGTTTAGTTATTCTGCTTAAAATGTAGCCACTTAAGCAAAAGAAAAATTAAGGTTTGGTCATTAACAGTTCAAATATTATGGGTGACAGTTTGGGTCTTCCTCCAGCAAAATGGCTTGGCAAAGTGGCTACACCTCCCAATAATATGTACTTACATACCATAGTTTGAACTGATGATCTTGGAATCTGCAGTTGTTTAGAAATGGTTCCAAGAGACATTCCTGAGTTGTGTTAATCTATTACTCTCTTTCTCAAAGCTACACTGAACTCCTTGGACTTTACCACTGTACTGTGTATTGGCCAATCAAACGAGTACTATCAAATGCTTTTTATATTGGCACAACGAAGCTACCTTTGCAAGTTAAGATATTTTGTAACTTTCAGCACCTCTGAATTAATAATGTAAGTGGGTGAATGTATATTTTTGTATATCCATTTTGGCATATCACTACAGTGACGTGGCCACTCTGATGGCTTCAGCCATCAAAGTCTCTAGGGAACATTACAGTAGTGGCTTCCCATTGCCTTCTACTGGATTGTTATAGAGGTTTTCACATTCACTCTCAACCATTCACATTCATACCTATAGACAATTTAGAACCACAAATCTGCCTAACCTGCATCTCTTTGGACTGTGGGGGAAACCGGAGCACCTGGAGGATGTCATAGGGTGGTTAAGCTTTATTGGAACCTTAGTGGGGAGTGTCACAATTTCTAGTGGGAACCATTTTCTGGGTGCACCAAGATGGCTGACCCCTTAGTGGATGCTGAGTAAACAATTGCCTTCAGCTGTGTCAATCACTGTGGTGAATGATGACTGGGGTATTCCTCATGTGAGTAGGTTAATGATTCACCCCAGTGGTCTCAGTTAATGAGTGGTGTAGCAGGATTGGGGCACTGTTGATTGGCTGGGCTACATAAAAGCAGTTCACTTGGTGGTGCCACGGCGAGAGCTGGAAGATTCAACCAAGACCCTTTGGGAGCCGCTGTATAACAACGAGGGGTAGAATTGTCTACTCCTCCAGCAGATAAGTGATTATTTGTGGTTGGAGTACCAAAACACTACCTGCGTAACTTCCCTTTGGGAGATTGAGTTGTGGTGTCTGTCTCAACCTGTGCTGTCCTCTATGTTTCCCTCTCCTTCACCAGCAACCAACACGCATGGAGGCAATGTGGCTTGGCGGATGGAACAGTACCACTGAGGCTGAATAAGGTGTTGGGAAGTTAGAGGGGTGGAACTGTTCACCCCTCCTAAAGATAAGTGGTACTCCTTTCTTCTACCAGCAATTCTGTTGCTTATGAGTCATACCAGTGGCATGCTTCTCAACCAGTTTCCTCCTCTGCATTCCCCCCACTGGACAACTGGAGAACCCCATGCTGTGAAGACCCTATCGGACTGCAAATATGTGTCTTTGGCGCAGAGACCGAGAAGTGCTTCCCGGTACACAAGTTAAGTACTCCTCCATTACTTACCTGTGGCAGCCTTGCCACGCAACCCCTCCTTCTCCATCCTGCAGCTCCTCTGCTGGCTGTGAAGTAGAGACCCTCATAGACTGATTGCTTGGCCACCTTGTGGAAGACCCCCCTTTTTTTGCTTCTTTGGACACTGTGTGCTAACTGTGTGACATTTGAATTTGGTGCTTTTTGTGTGCAGTGGCCTTGCACTATTCTAGCTCTATTTGTGTGCATTGTAATAACCATCCATATTTGTGTGACCAAGGACTGTGGCAGTGATTATTGAACTGACCGTGTGCTGTGTAGTAATTTGGGTATTGCATGCTGGAAGGGTGTTTGTTTATCCTGGCTGAGTGGGGAGGGCCATACAAAGCGTGCCTTAACATCTGTCTCTCTCTGGCTTTCAGGACTGTTCGGACCATCTCTGGAGGGAGGGAGGGCGGGGCAACCACTGGACTTGAGTAAATACTGGGACATTGGACTCACGGACAATTTTAATTAGCTAAATTGTGGCAAATAATAAAGTGTATTTTTATAATTTTAACCCTTCCTTGCCTCTAGTCTTTGATTAGTTTGGTTTACTCCCTGGTTGTTGTATTGACAAAGGACACACCCGCCTTTGGGGTGACATCTGATTACAACCAGAATCCACCAAAGTGTGATATGTATCCCCTTGAATACTCACCAGTATGCAAACTGTTCTGGCCCAATAGGGGGTGGTTTCTGGAGCGTCGAGGATCTGGATGAGAGCACCCAACTCCCTTACAGACCTCTGACTCTGGAGATACTCTGATTCCCCGCTGTGCCAGCACACCAGCCCAGGCTTTCCTTCTGCACTGGTTTTATAGGTGTCACTCACCTGAGGGAGAGACAACACAGACACAGAAGAGGGAGACGGGAGGGTAACGGGCCAGCTGGGGAGGAGCCAGCCACCGCCTCCATGGCAGGGGAATGGGGTGGAGAGGGGGACAAGAGACAGGAGAGAGAGGGAAAAGAGAAGTGAGGGGAGATGCCTCATCTGCCTGCCGTCGGAGCCGCCTCCAAATGGTCCTCTGCCAGATCGATGGCTCATTCCAGCGATGCTGGGCTGTGACACTGGACCCATTCTGCCGTTCCTTATGGAAGTTGAGAAATAAACTGCTCCAGTGCCACCAGATCGATGATCTCATCAGCATCGCGGTCTTCCGCCCTCAGCCACCACCGGCAGGTGTCCCAGAATTGCTGGCTGAATGCAAACGGCTGGCCGACTTCCTCCAGTGCCAGCGTCTGGAAGCACTGATGATGTTGCTCCAGGGAGCGGCCGAGCCACTGCAGAATGGTTTTCTTTAGGTCAGCATAGACCAGTCGGCTGTCAGCAGGGAGCTGCTGCACTGTGAGCTGCGCCTCGCCAGTCAGGAGCGGGAGAAGGCATGCCGTTTTCTGCTCCTGTGGCCACCCCCACGCCTCAGCTGCTTGCTCAAAAAGAGTGAGGAATGCTTCCAGATCATCCTGCAGTCCCATCTTCGTGAGGGTGGCAACAGTGTTGGCCGACTGACCTGCTGACATAAGCAGGTGCCGGAATGCCAGGCAATCTTCCTTTTGGGCCAGCATCAAGGCTTCAAAACATTGCTGCTGCTCCTTCCAGAGGGTGATCAATGCTTGATGCTGATTCTGTTGGGTGGTAGTGAGGACAAGGATGAGCTCTTCGAATGAGGAGGATTCCATGGGATGGTTCCCTTCCTTGATCCTTGGTTTCGGCACCACTAATCCCTGATGTGGGTGGAGCACAGAGGCATGGCAGGCGAGAGTTGGGGTTCACACAAACACTTTATTTTAATTGTTTTCATCAGCTTTCCATCTTCTCTCAGTCACACACGCAACAGACACGTTTTCTGCTTGGGAGCGACTCTTCTCTGCTCTCCCCCTCCTTTTATCCTCCATCCCTGCAACACACACACACACACACACACACACACACACACACACACACACACGTTAATTGACAACAGGTGTAATGACTTAGCCACTTACCTTCCCCAACACCGTCCTCCATTCACAGACTACTACTTGGCCATGCCACCCCTGCCACATACCCCCACTGCCTGACTCAGGCCAGGGAGCCATCTGGCCTGAAGCTGACTCCCCCCCCAATGGGACAGGATATCCGCCACCATCATCTGTGACCCCGGCCTATGGATCACCTCAAACTTAAATGGCTGGAGAGCGAGATACCAATGGGTGATCCGCACATTGGCATCCATCATGTGGTGGAGCCATTGGAGGGGCACGTGGTCTGAACAGAGAATGAAAGGGCACCCCAGCAGGTAGTATCGGAGAGCAAGGCCCACCCACTTGATGGCAAGACACTCCTTTTCAATTGTGCTATACTTGCTTTCACGCTTCGACAGCTTTCAGCTGATATACAGCACCAGGCGCTCCTCGCCCTCCACCTTCTGGGACAAAACGGCCCCCAGCCCCCTGTCCAATGCATCAATCTGCAAAAAAAGGGGAGAGAAAAGTCAGGGAAGTGTAAAAGTGGCCCCCCACACAGGGCACCATTTACCTCAGAGAAGGCCTGTTGGCACTGCTCCATCCACTGGACCAGATCTGGAGCCCCCTTTTTAGGCCGCAATCACTGCAGTCTTGTTAATTTATGGACGCACCTGCCTATGACCCAAGTGGAACCCCAGATACCGTACTTCCACCCACCCAATCGCACACTTTTCCGGGTTAGCTGTGAGGCCCGCCCACCTCAGTGACTTTAGAATGGCCCTCAGGTGTTCCAAGTGCCGCGGCCAATCATGACTGTAGATTATTATGTCATGTAGATAGGTGGCCGTGTAAGTGGCATGAGGGTGGAGGACGTGTCCATAAGCCGCTGGAACGTAGCGGGTGTCCCAAACAACCCAAAAGGGAGCATGACAAATTAGTGTAAACCATACGGTGTGGAAAAGGCCATTTTCTTTCTGGATAGAGGAGTCAAGGGGATCTGTCAATATCCCTTTGTTAGATCCAGTGTCGAATAAAAGCGAGCAGTGCCTAACCGATCAAGCAACTCATCAATGTGAGGCATTGGGTACGCATCGAATTTAGACACTGCATTGACCTTTCTATAGTCCACACAGAACTGGACCAACCCATCGGTCTTGGGAACCAGGACCACTGGGCTGCTCCAGTCACTGTGGGACTCCTTGATTATGCCCATTTCAAGCATGGCCTTGAGTTCATCCTGAACCACCTTTTTCTTGTGTTCGGGCAAGCAGTAAGGGCGGCTATGCACTACCACCCCCGGGGGCCTTTTGATGTGGTGTTCTATGAGGTAGGTACAGCCAGGAAGGGGCAAGAACACGTTGGAAAATTCCTTTTGCAACTTGACCATCTCCTTGAGTTGGACTGGTGAGAGGTGGTCTTCACAAGGGACCGGAGTGGTCTGAGATGTTATCTTTTTCACCTCCAGTCCCAGCTTCGCCTTCTCTGGGACTACCGACACCAACGCCATGGGGACGGTTGGTTATTCCAGCATTTTAAAAGGTCGAGGTGGTAGATTTACAATGCCCTGCCCCTATCCATTTGCCTCACCTCATAGTCGATGTCCCTGACTCACAGTGTGACCTCGAAGGGCCCTTCCCACTTAGCAACTAATTTGGAGCTCGACGTGGGCAATAATATGAGCACTTTGTCTCCTGGCGTAAAATCTCTAAGGCATGTGCCCCTGTCATACAGCTGGATTTGACGTTCTTGTGCTTGCCACAAATTCTCCTGGGTTAGGTGCGTGAGGGTGTGGAGTTTTGCGTTCAGGTCAAGAACGTACTGGATTTCGTTTTTACTAGGTGAAGGTCCCTCCTCCCAATTTTCTCATAGCATGTTCAGAATGCCATGTGGTTTACGCCCATATAATAATTCAAATGGAGAAAACCCCATGGAGGCTAGCGGGACCTCTCGTACTGCAAATAACAGGGGCTCGAGCCACTTATACCAATTACATGCATCTTCACTTACGAATTTCCAGATTATGTTCTTGAGGATTTGGTTAAATCGCTGTACTAAGCCATCTGTTTGTGGGTGATAGACACTGGTGCGGATAGACAATCCTCAATAACCCATACAGCTCACACAGTGTGCATGACATACAGTAAATGTAGTGCCTTGGTCTGTCAGGATTTCTTTCAGAATCCTGACCTGGGAGATAAAGTGGAAGAGCATTTCTGCAATACTGCATGCTGAGATATTGTAGAGAGGCACTGCTTCCAGATATCGCATTGCATAGTCCACCAGAACTAAAATAAAGCGATACCCTCATGCCGACCAATCTAATGGCCCAACAAGATCCATCCCAATTCGCTCAAACAGGGTCTCAATTAGAGGAAGAGGGCACAACAGCACTTTTGGAGTGGCCGTGGGATTTACTAATTGGCATTCACAGCATGCCGCACATCACTGACGGACATCCCCATGAATCCCTGGCCAATGGAACCAAGCCATTATTCGGGCTAGTGTTTTATCTTGCCCTAAGTGTCCAGCCATGGGATTAAAGTGAGCCACATGGAATATGAGTTCCCTGCGGCTCTTTGGGATTAACAATTGGGTTATTTGTTCACTCATTTGAGTGTCCTGCATCACTCAGTACAATCTATCTTTAATAATAGCAAAATAAGGGAAGGTCAGTGCCACGCTTGGCCGAAGAGTTTGACCATTGATTACTCTCACTTGGTCAAACGCATGCCACAGAGTCTCATCTCATGACTGCTCTAACGGGAAATTCCCAAGGGAATCCCTGAGAGAGGGAGGAGGAGTGAGCTGCTCCTCATGCTGACACAGTGCTGATGTAGACAGCTCTGTAAGGGATAATTGTGAACATCCCTGTGCACACACAACATGTTCACCATGTGTGCTCTCCCCAATGCCTCACCTTGCACCAGGCATTGGTGAATTGACGTCTGATTACAACTGGAGTCCACCAAAGCGTGATATGTATCTCCTTGAACACTTACCGGTATGCGATACATTCCGGCCTGAGCAGGGGTGGTTTCTGGCATATCGGGGATCCGGAGCTCCCACCTCCCTTGTGGAGCTCTGACTCTGGAGATGCTCCAACTCCCCGCCGTGCCAGCACACTGGCCCAGGCTTTCCCTCTGCACTGGCATTATGGGTGTCACTCACTTGAGGAGGGGACAACACAGAGATGGAAGAGGAAGATGGGAGGACACCACAGGTGTGACGGGCCTGCTGGGAAGGAGCTGTCCGCCACCTCCGCGGCAGGGGAACGGGGTGAGGAGGGGAACAAGAGATGGGGGAAAGAAAGAGAGAAGAGAAGTGACGGGAGATGCCTCATCTGCCTGCCATCAGAGCTGCCTCCAGATGGTCCTCTGCCAGCTCGATGGCTCATTCCAGCGACACCAGGCGATGACACTGGACCCATTCCACCATTCCTGATGGAAGTCAGGAGAGAAACTGTTCCAGTGCCACCAGATCAATGATCTCATTGGTGTCACGGTCTTCCATCCTCAGCCACCATCGGCAGGCGTCCCAGAGTTGCTGGCCCAATGTAAACAGCCGGTCAATGTCCTCCAATGCCAGCTTCCGGAAGTGCTCCCCGGCGATGTTGTTCTGGGGAGCAGCCGACCCGCTGCAGGATGGCTTTCCTCAGGTCAGTATAAACCAGTTGGCTGTCAGCAGGGAGCTGCAAGCTGCGCCTCACCAGTCAGGAGCAGGAGGAGGTGCGCCACGCACTGCTCCAGCAGCCATACCCACGCCTTGGCTGCTTGCTCGAAGAGGGCAAGGAACACTTCTGGATCATCCTGCGGGCCCATCTTCATAAGAGTGCTGGCTGTGGTGATGGTCAACACCCCTGCTGACGTGAGCAGATGCCAGAATGCCTGGCGATCTTCCTGCTGGGCCAGCATCAAAGCTTCGAAGCATTGCTCTTGTTCCTTTCGGAGGGCGATCAACGCCTGATGCTGGTTCTGCTGGGTGGTAGCGAGGGCAAGGATGAGTCATCAAATGGGGAGGACTCCATAGGGTGTTTCCTTTCTGCATGTCCCAGGTTTCGGCACCACTGTAGCAGTTCCTGATGTGGGTGGAGTACAGAAGCATGGCAGGCGAGAGTTGATGGTCACACACAAACTCTTTATTTCACTTATTTTAGCTTTTCATCATTCACTCACTCACACTACACACACACATGCATTGTGATCGGGAGGGAGCCTCTTTTCTCTGCTCTCCCCCTCCTTTAATGCTCCGTCCACAAACACACCCACACCCACTAATTGACAGCAGGTGGAATGAATTAGCCACTTACCTTCCCTGACCCCGCCGTCCATTCACAGACTGCTGCTTGGCCATGCCCCTGCTGCCACAGTAATCTTTTCCATTATATATGTTTCATTAACAATATCTGCCCATTCTTCTAGGGGGGGGTGTAACTAGTGTCTAATGATGGCTTTCTTGCCCGCAGATATTAGAATACCAAATAGGTATTTGTTGAGATGCCCAGTGAGAAAGTTAACAACTTCTAAAATAAAGGCTTTGAAATGGTAAGGTATTTTCATATGGAACATTATTTCTAATATCTTGTGAATCTCAAACCAGAAATGTTTAATTACTGGGCATTCCCAGAATTCTCCAGTACTTGGCATTCTCCAGCACTTGGTATCCTCTCCTGTAAGGTGGGCTTTCTGTTTAGGGGTAACGAAAAATCTAATTAGACACTTCCATACAAATTCTCTCCATGTATGCGAACTGGTGCATTTCCACTGAAGCTCACAATAGTTGAACCATTCTTCCTTTGAGATTTCAAAATTACCTTCATTCTCCCAATTATTTTTAATATAGTCTGTGATTTTTTTTTTTGTCATAAAGCCCTTATACAGCCTGGATATAGTACCTCTACTTTGCTCTGATGTGTAACCACGTAGTACCTCTTTCAGCAGTGGGTCATTTAAATCTAATAAGTAATTCTTAATAACTTGGTCAAAATAATGTCGTAATTGTAACTACCTGTAAAAGTCTTGCTTTTCCAGTGGGTACTCTCTTTTCAAAGTTTGGAAACTTAATTGTCCCTTATCCATTATTGAATAGAATGTTGTTATTCCCTTAGCTATCCAGCTTTTAAATCTAAGGTCCAATTGATTAGCTTTAAAATCAGGGTCATAGGCACACTATCTAATTATTCCCACCTTATCTTGTAATTTATATTCATCTTTGACTAAGTTCCAGACTTGAAGTTGGAATTTTATCCATGGATTTTGCATCTTGTTTACAAATTTTTCCAGATCTTTATTGCTCAGTACTGTCTAAATTTGAGGGTCCTTGATTAGTGATATTTCAATGTCTTTCCACCTGGTGTGGTAGTCTTGCTTACACAAATTTATTAATGGTCTGATATGAGCAGAGAAGCAGTAATCTCTCTACCTACCAATAATCTCTGTACCTCCTCTCTCTTTTGAGAGTTGTAAAGTTTTGAACCTTACCCTGGGTTTTTTCCCCCCTGTCATATGAACCTTCCCCTGGCATATGAACCTAGGGTATGGGGCAGCTTGTTAGTGGTAGTACCTTTGAATAACATGCTCTGACACCGATAACAGAGCATGGAGGGGATCAATGGTCCACAGCAAGCTACTCAACTCTCACTTATAGCTCCAAGTAGCCGGTGTGCATGCCAGCAGCCATACCCCAGGACCTCCATTCGACAGTGGTGCTAAACTAAGTGAGGAGCTATGGCAGCTTCCTGTCATAGTTGTGGCACCTTATGTGCACATAGTCTGGAACGGCTGAGAAGGCAGAAGAACCACAAACTTAGTCAACAGCTTTGATGGTGGATCAAGCAACCTCAAATTGGTAGCACCCCACAAGGGTAGATGGGACCCTCAGCTCCTTAGCGATTCGTCTAGGAGAAGGCAACTCCAAAAACAAACCTGTGACCAGTCTTCTTACCACTTTGTGGCTAGTTTAACACCGGTGGACTGGGACCTCTGGTGGAGAGGGTGTATCTTGTCCTGCACATGCAATTTTCGTCATACATTCAGTTTGTGCAGGTCGTCTCAGCCAATTCAAGCCTTGTGGCGATGGAGAAGTGGTGACAGGAACAGGTAGAGGATGCTACTGGGAGTTTCTAGCCACAACTCTGCACATAGATGGCTCAAGGGTGATGGTTGTTTGGCTAAGAACCAGGATAGATTAGCTGTTCATATCCTCCTTGGGTGTCAGTGCAGGCCTTTAAGAAGAGCACTGCTCTCCCCAATCAGGGGAAGGGGCAAGAAAAGGAGCCCTAAATATTGCTTATTCCATTTGACCCTACTAAGTTGCCATGCCCACTTGGGCATCCAGCTCTGTGGTAGGAAAAGAGGAAAGCAACTCAGACTGACTTTTGGATCATGGAACAGCTGCAACCTACTGGACAATTATGAAAGGGAAGATAGAACAGTGATAATAGGACACACACTTCGCAAGTATGACATAGCCATAGCAGCCCTGAATGAAACAATGCTCTCAGAGGAATTGAGCTTCAAAGAAATTGGTGCAGGCTACACCTTCTTCTGGATAGGAAAACTAGACGATGTTCCTCGTACCTCAGATGTCTGTACGTCTGGCACGCAATCTAGAGTCGCTCCCAAAAGTGATTACAGATAGGATTATGGTCCTATGGCTCAAACTAAGCCACCAAAACTTATGCTACCATAATCAGCATCTATGCACCAATGATGACACACACTGAGGAAACCAAAGATGCCTTCTATGAGGAACTCGACAGTGCTGTTTTGGCCATGCAGAAGGAGGACAAACTATTCCTCCTGGGTGATTTTAATGTCGGAGCGGACCACAGCTTGTGGCCCAAGGTGCTTGGAAAACACAGCCTAGGTAAATGCAACTCAAATAGAGAGCTTCTTCTGTCTAAGTGTGCTGCTCATAACTTCATCACAAACTCTGCCTTCCAACAAGCTGACAAACATAAGACAACCTGGATGCACCCGAAATCCAAGCACTGGCATCTGCTGGACTATGTTATCGTACTTCAATGTCTGAGAGACATGAGGAATAAGTGGTGGGAAGTAAAAGCTGCTGAACTACAGGAAGCCGCTGATAGGCATGACACCAAAGCCCTTTGTAATGGTCTTAAAGCAGTGTATGGATCATGTGCCAACAGACCCACACTGATTCTATCAGCTGACAATACCACACTGCTACCGTAATAGACAAAGATGAGATACTCTCCAGATGGGTGGACCACTTCAATTCACTACTGAACAAGCAATCTGTTATTTGTGATGAAGCCCTGCACAATACACTGCAACTACCTATGTTGGAACATCTGGACAACGTGCCCAGCCATGCAGAAGTCTCGAACACAATCAAGCAACTCTCGATTGGCAAAGTGCCAGGTCCTGACAGCATACCACCGGAAGTTGACAAATACAGAAGTGCTCACATGGTTACCGCACTTACCAAGCTGTTTGGGGCATTTTGGACAAAAGGCGAGGTCCCACAACACCTGAAAGATGCATCCGTCATACACCTCTATAAGCACAAGGGGAATCGGGCACAATGTGACAACCATTGTGGAATAGCCCTACTCTCAATCGCCGGGAAAATCCTAGCCAGAGTTGTTCTGAACTGCCTCACCAGCGAATGATAGACAAGATATATCCAGAATCACAGTGTGGTTTATGCAGCGGTCAAGGCACAGCCGATATGATCTTCGCATGTGACTCTCCATTTGCTCTTAAGCCTTTCATGAGGACATACTGCTGAAAAAAATAAACATATTTTGAACATAAAAATTGTTTTCCACAGTGACCTGAACTATAAATTTAACAAAAATAATAAAGAGAAGATAGTCTTTGTAGTGGTTCCTCTTAAAATGCTATGTATTTTTACCCTAATGTCACTCACATAACAGGACAGACATAATTCAAAACACACCAATATAGGTTCAAAACATTTAATTATAAAACATTAAAAGTAAATATGTGAATTGCTATAAGGTATCAAAATGTATAACATTTAATGTAAAAAAAGAGTAGACTTTTTTTTTTTTTTACATTTAATGTTAGACATTTTGATACCTTATAGCAATTCAAATACTTACTTTTAGAAATGAGGCTACTTAAGTATACCTTTCAATAGAAAAATGTGGCAATTCAGTCCTTCAACTTTTCATCATGTTGCTAACTAAACCCTATCAGATTTGTCATTTAAATGATGAAGTACAGTTTCCTAAGCATGACTACAGGTATCTATCATTTAGTTGGTATCAGTTTTTAAACAAAGAATTAATATATTACCATGTGAAACATATATATTTCTCACATAACAAAAGTAAATGCAGAATCATCCCATCTCATGTAACAGGACAGAACCAGAACCAGGAGAGACAGAGAACCAGTCCTAGGAGCAAGTCTGGTGTCACAGATGATATCGCAACACAACACATCATGAGAATTTGAAAAACTGTGTTCGTGTTGTGCTTTTAGTCTCATCCATGACTGGTGTTGACAATTTCCTAGTGATATTCATGAATGGTTCCACAGAGAAGTCTGGTCGGGTCGGCCATTTGAATAACCCTGGCGATGCTTCTACCATGTACAGTACTGCACCCTCGCCTTATCTTCAAAGACCTCCTCGATCTGAAAAAATATATAAATTTTACCAAAAGTTTAAGAGTAGAAAATAATAAGAAAAAAATAAGGATAAGTTACCTTAGTCGTCAAATATACTGAATAGAACAAAACAAGTGTGCAAACATAACTGATGAGCACATCTACCTAAGTGGTTGAATTTAAGTTTATAACCGTGTCTTAAAAACTTACTTCTGCTACGAAGGGTGCAGTGCACTTTCCTACAGGAATGGTGACCACAACGAAGTCCCCCACATAGTATTGACTGTTGCTGGAGAATTCATCCAGCAATGCCTCCGTAGTTGCATCACCAAAGTGGAAAATCTCATCTCATCTCATTATCTGTAGCCACTTTATCCTGTTCTACAGGGTCGCAGGCGAGCTGAAGCCTATCCCAGC
>JAPEKM010000023.1:17746175-17757368 GCA_027575975.1 Cathorops multiradiatus
GAAAGTTCTTATGGCTGAATAAGCACAAATCCCCACAAGCACTCCCCAGAATCTAGTGGAAAGCCTTCCCAGATGAGCGGAGGCTATTAAAACAGCAAAGAAGGGGAATTAATCTGAAATGGAATGTTCAGAAGCATGTACGAGTGTAATGGTCAGGTGGCCACAAACTTTTGACTTTTATATACAAGTTCATAACCATTGGTTGTACACTACACAAACAGCATCCACTTTAAAACTAAACTTTTATTAGAATTCACAAACTTTGAGTTGAGGAAAGGAAAGCAAAGAAAGGTACTCCAAGGAAAGGACATTACATTTTTATTGTAATTTATTTTGTACTTCTCAAAATCATAGTCGCCTTTGTGACCAAATCTCAAATTTTAAATGGCCCTGATGAGTTTTTAGTCACCACTGTGCGACCAACAAGTTTCAACCTTGGTCCAGAGATTATATTTTATACACACCCATATATATATATTTTATTTTTTATATTAAATTATTTATACACTTTTTTTTTTTTTTAAACACAGGGATTATTTATTTAGGGTTCGGGAGTCTAATGGCTTGGATGAAGCAACTATTTCTGCTCCAGAACCTCAGGGGGGCTTTTATAATGTTCTGAACCCTGGTCAAACAGCGCTCAACTGCAATATCTTGGACGGAAGGAAGGGACATCCTGATGATCTTTTCCACCGTCCTCACCACTCTTCAAGTTTTCCAGTCTGCGGCTTTGCAATCCCCAAACCAGATTGAGATGCAGCTGGTCAGTACATTCTCTATAGTGCTCCTATAGAAAGTGGTGAGGATGGGAGGGGGGAGGCATGTTCTCCTCAGGTGCAGAATGTGCACGTGCTTCTGTGCTGTCAAGGTCTGGTCATTTCAACCACATACAGTTGGTACAGTATACAGTTTTAAACAAAATGTTTCTCCAGGACCACAATCTACAACACAGTGCAAGAGTGCAACACTGCAGACAATAAACGACAAAGTGCAGAGGGGAGTATACATATTGAGGTAGTATATGAAAAGGAATAAATAAATGTAAACCTTGTGTGTGAGAGACACTAAACTGTTGTAAAAAATTGGTATTATTGTCTACTGTGCATGATGTATTCAACAGTCCGTGAAAATCAGTCCAGTCCCCCACAGTTGAGGAGTCTGATGGCATGTGGGAAGAAACTGTTAAGGAGCCTGGCTGTGAAGGCCCAAATACTTTGGTACCTTTTTCCAGGGGTGTGTGGAGTCCACCACAATGCTGGTGGTTTTCCGGATGCAGGCACGTGGTGTAAATGTCCATGATGAAACACTCCGATGATCTCTGCTGTCCTCACTATCCGCTGTAGGGTCTTTTGATCCAAGATGGTGCAATTTCCAAACCAAACCAGAATACAACTGCTCAGAATGCTTAATAGTCTTACTGTAGAATATTGTGAGGATGGGTGATGAGAGATAGGTTTTCTTCAGCCTCTGTAGGAAGTAGACACACTGCTGGGCTTTCTTGACAATGGAGCTGGTATTGAGGGACCAGGTGTGGTTCTTTGCTAGATGAACACCAAGGAATTTGGTGCTCTTGACATTCTCCACGAGCAAGCTATCGATGTACAGTGGAGAGTGGTCACTGTGTTCTTCTGAAGTCAACAAACATCTCTTTTGTCTTGTTCAGATACAGGTTGTTGACTCTGCACCAGTCTAAATCACCATTGCACCTCCTCTCTGTATGCTGACTTGTCATTCTTACTGACGAGACATACCACAGTCATGTCATCAGCAAACCTCATGTTTCGAGCTGTAAGTTGCTGCACAGTCATGAGTCAGCAGAATGAATAGCACTGGACTGAGCACACAGCCCTGGGGGTCCCCAGTGCTCAGTCTGGTGGTGCTGGAAGTTCTGGTCCCAATCCAGACTGACTGAGGTCTCTATCAGGAAATCCAGGATCCAGTTACAGAGGTAGGTGTTCAGGACCAGCTTTCAAATTAGCTGCTGAGGGACGATTGTGTTGAATGCTGAACTGAAGTCTATGAATAGCATTCATGCACATGTCCTTGCCCAAATGGCTAAGGGTGGTGGCTATGGAGTCATCTGTTGACCGGTTATGGCGGTATACAAACTGCAGGGGATCCAGTGAGGGAGGCAGTAGGGTCTTTATGTGCCTCATGACAAGCCTCTCACATCGCTCCTGTGGTGGACAGCCCCATGTGGACAGTTGAAAGTCACACCTGGAGGACGCTCTGGACACTTACAGTAATGCTTTTCTGGCTGAGGACTACAGTTGACTTGCTAACTTTAGGACCGCAGTTGTCATTAACAGTTTTGCACTCAAGTTTCTATTAATGAAGGATATCATCAATGAAACTGACTTCATGTTAAAACTGTTAATGTTATAGTCATATTGTCTGTTGTTGCCCAAATGAGGATACATTTTTGAGACCCTTTTGAGTCTGGTTCCCCTTGAGGTTTCTTCCTCATGTCATCTGGGGGAGTTTTTCCTTGCCACCATAGTCACAGGCTTGCTCATTGGGGGTAGATTAGGGATAAAATTAACTCATGTTTTAAGTTGTACAAATTCTGTAAAGCTGCTTTGCGACAATGTTTATTGTTAAAAGCACTATAAAAATAAACTTGACATTTCATAATGGGTGCAGGTGCAACATGACAGTAGTCATTGAGGCAGGACGCATGTCTGAAGGTTCTCGGTCATCCAAGTCATCATAAACTATTCGGTGCTAAAGCAGGCAACTGGACTTGCTTGAAATCCTTGAAGACGTTTCACCTTATCGAAAGGATTCTTCAATTCTGTCTGACTAGTGGGGAGTTTTAGGTAATTATCCTCTAGTGGCCCAAAAGCAAACCTAAGGAGTCACTGAGGTCACCTCAACAACTAGAAGGCGTCAACTCTGTCACATGCACACTCAAGCACAGTGAACGTCTGGTCCAGCAATCTTCTGTGAGTTGACTCTCTACAGAGTTTTCCCCTCACATCGGCTGTGGTCAGACACACCACCTGGTCGTTGCAAAGAGGGATGCTCTTCCTTGATGCCACACTGTCCTGTGCCTCAAACCATGCAAACAAGCTGTTCAGCGCATCTGGAAAGGAAGCATCATCACAGGCAGGTAGTGCTGTCCTGTAGTTCATGATTGCCTGGATGGCCTCCTGTGTGTTGCTGCTGACCTGGAAGTAGCTGTGGATTCTTTGGGTGTGTACATGCTTTGCTGCTCTGATGGCCCGAGACAATTTGGCCCTCACTGTTCTGAAGACAGCATCTCGTATCCTCAGTAGTGACTGCACACCTGCAGTCATCCATAGTTCTGTTTGGGGTGAGTCGTGGTGATCGTTGAAACAGAAATGTCATCAATGCACTTGCTGATGTAGCTGGTCACCGATGCAGTGTGCTGATACCAAGTTAGTACAGTTACTAATACTGGTTGCAGCCTCCCTAAACAGGTCCCAGCCAGTTCTCTCAAAAAACAATCCTGGAGAGCAGAGATTGCTCCTTCTGGCCAGGTTTTCACCTGCCTTAGAACTGGTTTGGAGCATCTGACAACTGGTCTGTATGCTGGAATTAGCAGAACAGAGATGTAGTTTGAGTAGCTGAGGTGGGGGCAGGGCTCCGCCCAGTACACACCAGGAATAAACAAGATCCAGCATGTTCACTCCTCTTGTTGCAAAGTCCACATACTGATGAAATTTAGAGAGCACTAACCTGAGATTTGCATGGTTGAAATCTCCAGCTACAATAAACAGTCCATCTGGGTGTGCATTCTAAAGTTTGCTGACAGTGCCATACAGTACACAGTGCACTTCCTTAGCATTAGCATCAGAAAGAATGTAATCTCTGATTACGAATATGGAAGTGAATTCCCGTAGTAAAACAGTCTACATCTACCAGTCACAAACTCCATTAGCGATGAGCAATAACCAGAGACTAGTATCACATTCCTGCACCATTCTGTGTTAATCTAAATACAAAGGCCACCTCCATGAGTCTTACCATACAGAGCTGCATCTCTGTCAGCTCAGAATAAAGCTAGCCCATCCAGCTGAATGACGGTGTCTGGAACTCTGTCGCTGAGCCACGTCTCTGTGAATAAAAGGATGCAGCAGTCTCTAAACTCATGCTGGGTAGTCTACTGGAGTCTAATATAGTCTAGTTTATTTTCCAGAGAGCAGACATTGGAGAGTAGAATGGATGGGAGAGCTGGTTGGATAGGGTAAGCTAGCCAACTGCCTAGCACGGACACTCCCACACTTGTCACGTTTCCGCCTCCTTGCAGACCACTTCTGAGGACTCCTCCCTGTCTCACCGGCCTCAGGCGAGGCCAAAGACTGGAGGCCTGTTCCTCACAGCAGGCAGAGGTCATGTAGCTTCTCCAGATGATCATCTTTTATGATGTTTTCTGCATGGTATCTGTATTGAAGGAGTGTCTGGCAACTTTAGACACAAGTTGAGCCAATATCCATGTGCTGTACAGGGTCGAGTAGAGGAACAAAATGACCCTCCATTTTGGATCCAGAGAGGCCACTATGTGCTACTGCTGCACCACCATCTTGGACCACCAGGAAAAGAGGCAATGTTGAGGTACGAAGTCAGATGATTGTATGTAATCTACACCCCCAGGAACTCAGTGCTGCTGGCTAACTCCACTGCAGTATCACTGATGAGAAGTAATGTGTGACTGTGCCCATTTCTCCTTAAGTCCATAATGACCCATTTTTTCAACATTCAGGACCAGGTTGTTTCCACTGCACCAGCTGTCTCACCGCCTCCTTGTAGGCCTGTTTGTTATCCTGAATGAGGTCCACCACTATTATGTCATCTGCATACTTCACAATGTGATTTGTGCTGAACCTGGCACAGCAGTCATGGGTCATTAGGGGTCAACAGTAATGGATTCAGGACACAGCCTTGAGGGGAGCCAGTACTCAGAGAGATGGCACTGGAGATGTTTCCAGCCCATACACAGATTGTGGTCTGTTTGTTAGAATGTCCAGTAGCCAGTTACACAGAAGTGTGCTGAGGCCCAAGAGGCCTAGTTTTCCTACCAGATGCTCAGGGATGATAGTGTTGAATGCTGAGCTAAAATTCAGAAACAGCATTCACAGTATTCTCCAGATGTACCAGGCTCAGGTGGAGTACAGTGGATATGATGTCCTCTGTGGAGCAGTTGGGCTGGTAGGCAAACTGGAATGGGTCAAATGGGGGGAGGGAGCCTGGAGATGACATAGGCTTTAACTAGTCTCTTGAAGGACTTCATTATGGGGTGTGAATGCAACCGGGTGGTAAAATCATTTCAATAAGTAATCATTGGCTTTGTCATCAATGGGATTATAGTAGCTGCATTAAAGCATGATTGAACTACAGCCTGGCTGAGCGAGGTGTTGAAGTCTGAAGACCAGAGACGGCTAATCTGCATATTCCTTGAGCACCCATCCTGGAATGTTATCAGGACCCCCTGCTTTCAAGACATTGACTCCCCTCAGGATCCCGTGTACATCAGCTGGGTCAAGACAGAATGCCCGTGCATCGAAATCAGGGACAGTTTTTCTTGCAGGGATGATATTTTGTCCTCAAAACATGCAAAATGTTTGTTGAGCTCATTTAGAAAGTCCATGTTATCCTCACAGGGTGGTGGATCAACCTTATAGTCTGCGATAGGATGGTATGCCCTGCCACATGAACCTGGTGTTCATAGGGCAGGGTGCTCTGGATTTTCTGGCCAAGTCAAGTCAACTTTATCATCAATAATGCCATATGTGCAGGACATACAGAGAATTGAAATTGCGTTTCCCTCTTATCCACAGTGCAAACAGTAAGAAACATGAAATATCAAATATAGGTAAAAGATATAAACTTAAAAAATAAATAAATCACACACACACACACACGCACGCACGCACGCACGCACGCACGCACGCAATCTAAGAAAAGACAGTGGCAATCCAGAAAGTATAGTCTGACAGTATAGTAGGGCATGATATAAACAGAATTATCAGTATAAATATGGCAGATATGACAGTATAAACAGTATAGCAGTGAAGTCTATCAAAGATAAAAGATGTATAAATTGTAAACAGTGTTGTAAACAGTTTTTATATAGTGCAATTGAGTAAAAATATAACGTATAAACAGTATTGTAAACAGTTTTTACATAGTGCAATTGAATTTCGTTAAAGTGGCTGGTGACATTTGGTTTGTGTATTAAAGGAAGGGGGTACTGGCCTGGGAGGGAGTTCAGCATCCTGACGGCTTGATTGATGAAGCGGTCTCTCAGTCTGCTGGTTCTCGCCTGGAGGCTTCTCATTCTCCTCCCAGAATGCAGGAGGCTGGAGAAGTGGTGGTTGGGATGGGTGGAGTCACCCGCAATGCTGAGTGCTCTGTGGGCCAGGTGTGTTGTAAATATCCTGAAGGGAGGGTAGGGGGACACTGATGATCTCAGCTGCTCTCACTATGTGCTGCAGGGTCTTCCGGATTGCTGTCTCTGCACCATGCGGCCAGTTTGCTCACCTCGTCCCTGTAGCATCATTGTTGTTAATGAGTCCCACCACAGTCGTGTCATCCACAAACTTGATGAAAAGGTTGCTGTTGTGTGTTGGTGTGCAGTCGTGGGTCAGCAGGGTGAAGAGAAGAGGGCTGAGCACACATCCTTGGGGGGCCCCTGTCTTCAGTATGATGGTGCTGGATGTATTGCTGCCGACCCAGACTGCCTGTGGTCTTCCGGTCAGGAAGTCCAGCAACCAATTGGAGAGGGAGGTGTTAAGTCCTAGATAGTCCAGTTTCTGTATCAGCTGCTGGGGGATGACTGTGTTAAATGCTGAACTAAAGTCTAAGAACAGCAGCCGCATGTAAGAGTCCTTAGTGTCCAGGTAAGTGAGAGAGCTGAGTGGAGAGCAGTGGAGACTGCATCATCAGTGGACCAGTTGGCCCGATATGCAAATTGGTACGGGTCCATGGAGGAAGGGAGGGAGGGAGGATGGATGGATTTGATGTGCTGCATGACTAACCGCTCGAAGCACTTCATAATGATGGCGGTCAGTGCCACAGGGTGGTAGTCATTGAAGCAGGATGGAGAGGCCTTCTTTGGAACAGGGATAATGGTGGTGCTCTTGAAACAGGTGGGGACAACAGCTTGGCTCAGGGAGGTGTTGAAGATGTCTGTGAGGACATCTGTGAGCTCCTCTGCATAGTTCTTTAGCACACGACCTGGAATGTTGTCAGGTCCTACAGCTTTGCGGGTGTTGGTCCTGGAGCGGGATCTCCTCACACTGGCTGGAGACAGGGATAGCACCTGGTCATCCGGAAGGGGTGGTGTCTTCTGTGCAGGCGTGTTATTGTTGGCTTCAAACTGTCCAAATAAGTTGTTCAGACTGTTCAACAGAGTGATGTCCTTATCACAGGTCTGTGGTTGAGGTTTATAGTCTGTATCCCCTGCCACAGGCTCCTTGTGTCTCTGCTGTCAGTGGGTTATCCTGCCCGTTTGCTAGTCTGATGCTACGGGACAAGTTGGATCTTGCTGATCTCAGAAGAGCCTCATCACCTGATGAGGCTGGTCTGAGATCTATAAGCACACTTTGCATCTCTGATGGTACAGTTCAAGTTGGCTCTTGCTGATCTGAGCGCCACCACATCCCCAGCTTTGAATGTGGCATTTTGCACCTTCAGCATTGCATGTACCTCACTGGTCATCCATGGCTTCTAATTGGCTCATGTGATATACTTGGGGACAAACATCCTCCATGCACTTCCAAATGTATGCAGACACCGATACAGCATACTACTCCACATTGATGTGTTGATTCTCAGTCACTGCCTCCCCTAAACATGTCCCAATCCGTGCACTCAAAACCATCCTGTAATGCTGACACAGCACCCTCGGGCCAGACCCTCACCTGCTTCCTGGTGAGGTTTTTTTTTTTCCTGGTAAGGATGGGCCTCTATACGGGGACCAAGATCACAAGGATGGTCCAAGGAGCTAAAATGAGGGCAGGGGGCTGCCTTAAATGCTTTAATTTGTGTGTAGGCTAGGTTCAGTGTGCTCATGACTAATTGCAAAATCCACTTACTGATGGAAATGAGGAAGGACAGTCTTCATGTTGGCCTGGTTAACATCCCCTGCTACACCCCCCCCAGATTTGTGGTTTGTAGATGACTGATGGAGTGATAAAGTACATTTAAGGCCTCTTTGGTGTTTGCATTGGGGGGAATGTACACAGCTGTAATGATCATTGCAAATTCCCTGGGCAGATAAAATGGTCTGCATTTAACAGTCAAAAACTCAAATGTCCAGAGAGCAATGACACTGTTAGATTATTACACCAGTTGTGTGTGTAGATGCACACACCACTGGGATTTACCACCCAGTGCGCAGCTCCTGTCCCATTGGAATGTTGTTAGCCACTCCATGTTAAGAGTGACATCCAGAACATTTAGTCATCTCTGTTAGAACCATAGTGCAGCAATTCCTCATATCCAGTTTCATTGTTAAATCCAGCCTCAGGCAGTCCAATTTATACTCCAAGAAGCAAACATTTGCAAGCAGAATGGATGGAAGAGGCATCCAAAAGGATTAGCCTTTAGCTTGGCTGTTAGCCCGCCTCGACTCCCACACTTGCGCTTTATCACACTGCCTCCATCTCCTTTGTAAATGGCCAGTACTGGTGGGAGCCTCCACTGCTTCCTGGGCCACTGTTATTGTTGTTCTGGTCACAGTTTGGTGCTTTTTGTCCAAACCTTCGTAACACCGCTTGGATTGTTAGACGGCACCTGTTTAAATTATCAAGATGCCGCAGGCCTAGAAGACACAAGCGTCCGTGTGTTTATGATATGAACACTGTGGCTACATTCCATGTATTCTGAGAGGGTGATCTTGTTTTTAAAGTCAATCCGGGGCCTGATAATGCAATTCATATTTTGAACTCGTCACGATGCGATTGTAGGGCCCGGGTTTCTGTGGCAGCGTGTAACACAGGGAACCTGATCGTCGTGGATCGTTCTCCATGGAACAATATATCTCAACCTTTTACGCCCATGGTTCTAAGTATGGTTAATGCACGATCGGTCAGATCAAAGTCTGCAGATTTTCTCGAGTTTGTATTAAGCTCCAGAGCAGATATTGCCACCTTGGTTGAGACCTGGCTCACTCCGGAAGATGTAGTGGCTCGGCGGGTGTTGATACCCGCTGGTTATACGTTATTGAACCAGCCACGAATTGGTCGTAAGGGCGGCGGGATAGCAGTATTACACAAAGATGGCATCATTGTTAACAGAATTCGGTGCGGCGAAGAGATATCATTCGAATACTTTGAGGCTATTTTCAGATATGAGAAGTTCACTGTTAGACTCCTTACTATCTACCGCCCTCCATACTCAGAGACTCATCCAGTGACGCCCAGTACTTTCTTCGCCGAATTCTCTACATTTTTAGAAACTGTCATCCTCTCGCCTGAGCCACTTCTGATCGTCGGTGATTTTAACTTCCACGTCAATGACGTTCTGGACACCGATGCTAGCCGTTTTCTGGACCTGATAGAATCTATGAATTTGAAGCAGCATGTTCATGGTCCGACTCACGAGCGCAGCCACACTCTAGATCTCGTCATCACACGCGAGACGGATTCTATCCTACTTGGCAGACCTGAAGTAGGGCGTTTTTTCTCTGATCATGCTGCTGTGAATTTAAAACTGAATTCTTTAAAACCGGCATTCTCTAAGAAAACCTTTTCCTATCGGAAAATAAAGGCAGTTGATATTAACATGCTTAAAGCTGACTTGATGAACTGTGCTGATCTTTGCAACGAGAACTCTGAAGACTTGGACGAGCTGGTCTGTGCTTATAATAATGCTCTCTTTGCTGCAATCAATCGCCATGCTCCTCTGCTTACGAGAACTGTGGTGAACAGACCTAGAGTCCCATGGTTCGATGATTCAGTGCATGCGGCTATAAGGGCGAGACGGTGCGCAGAACGTAAGTGGCGTAAATCGAGTCATCCTGAACATCTTGCAGCCTTTAAGAGGGCTAAGAACTACGCTACCAAGCTTCTGAATAATGCCAGACATTGGCAGCTATTTTGCTCAAAAGGTGCTGAACATCCATATGACGCTGAACAGCAATGAAACCGATGCTGATACTGTGAATATCTTGGATGTGGACGATACCCCGTGTCACGTGGTCCCTTTCTCAAACTTCAAGGAACTGTCAGTTGATGATGAGCATTAATCAGGCGTGGCTCTAAAAAGTCACGTTCACTCGACCCAATGCCAACAACGATGATTGTCGAGTGTCTTGATGAGCTAGCTCCCGTGATTGCCCGGATGATTAACCTTTCGCTGCTATCTGGTTGTTTTGTGGACCAGTGGAAGGAGGCACTCGTTACTCCGTTACTCAAGAAGGCTGGAGCTGAGCAGTTGAAAAAGAACCTGCATCCTGTTAATAATCTGGCTTACATCTCAAAGCTAACTGAGGGAGCTGTTGCTGTACAAATCCAGGATCACATGGCAGAGAATGGTCTTTATCCACTACATCAATCGTCATACAGAAAATATCATAGCACCGAGACAGCTCTTCTCAAGGTGCGTAATGATATTCTGCAGAACATGAATAGACAACATGTGATGCTGCTGGTTTTACTGGATTTCAGTGCCGCCTTTGACACTGTTTCACATGACAAATTATTGTCTTGTTTACGATCAAGACTTGGAGTCAGAGACACAGCTCTTGCATGGTTCGATTCATATTTGTCTTCGCGTTCGCAGCATATTATTGTCAATGGGAGTGTCTCTCGGCAGTTCTTCTTGGACTCCGGTGTGCCACAAAGATCGTGTCTCGGGCCACTTTGGCTGAACATTTATGTTAGTACCCTGTTGAATATTGCAAGAAAACATCTTCCCGAGGTCCACTCTTATTGCAATTATTGCATTCCGTTTTTATTTACAATTTGTACTTTGTCCCAACTTTTTTGGAATCGGGGTTGTATATTTTATGAATTTTATAATGTAGATATAGACTATTAGCATAAATTTATACTCATCAATGGAAACCAGCATCAGCTGAGTGGATCTCATGGTTAATAGAGCCACCTACCTACCTACCCATCCACCTACCTACCTACCTACAAGCCCAATTCCAAAAAAGTTGGGACAAAGTACAAATTGTAAATAAAAACGGAATGCAATAATTTACAAATCTCAAAAACTGAT
>JAPEKM010000023.1:18668175-18683200 GCA_027575975.1 Cathorops multiradiatus
GCGGCCCCGCCATGTCAGTGCGCCAGGCTTTTGTACTCGGCCTCATCAGGACGCGCACCTGCGCTCCATCAGAGGCCAAGCACCATCAAGCGCACAACCAGGCACAACCGACAGAGGGCGCACAACCGGCATAGGACTACCCAGTCCGTCACAACACCTTAGGGCCGTCCTAGAGTCACTGAGGCATGCGGGTCTCACAGCTAACCCCAAAAAAGTGTATGATTGGGCAGGTGGAAGCACAGTATCTAGGTTTTCACTTGGGTCATGGGCAGGTGTGTCCCCAAATTGACAGGATAGCAGTGGCCAGCCCAAGGCCCAAGACCAAAAAGGTATTGAGACAATTCCTGGGGCTGGCTACTATTGCAGGTTCATACCTAATTCTTTGGATGTCACCAGCCCACTGACTGATCTCACTAGCACCAGATCCAGTCCAGTGGCCAGAGCAGTGTCAACAGACCTTAACTATGGTAAAAGCTGCACTGTGTGGAGGGCCACTCTTGCACTCCCCTGACTTCTCTCTTCCTTTTTTTTTTTTGTTTTATAGATGGACACATTGGACAGAGGGCTGGGTCCCGTTCTGTCCCAGGAGGTGGAGGGTGAGGAACTTCCAGTGCTGTACATCAGTCACAAGCTCTCGATGCATGAAAGTAAGTACAGCAGGAGTGCCTGGCCATCAAGTGGGCAGTCCTCACCCTCTGATACTATCTGCTGGGGTGCCCTTTCACCCTCTGTTTGGAACACACACCTTTCCAGTGGCTCCACTACATGAAGGATGCCAATGTGTGGATCACCAGTTGGTATCTCACCCTCAAGCTGTTTAAATTCAGGGTGGTCCACAGGCTGGGGGCCCAGATGGTGGTGGCAGACTTTTTATCCCGTCGGATGGGGGTGGGGTCCACTGCAGGCTGGATGGCTCCCCAGCTTGAGTTGGGTGGCAGGGACGTGGCCAAGTATCGGCTTTGTGAATGGAAGGCAGGGTCAGGGAAGGTGAGTGGCAAAGTCAGTTCACCTGTTGTTAATTTTGTGTCAGTGTGTCATATTTGACTACAGACTTGATTACTTATTGTTTGTCTTTGGTGGGAAGAGGAGCACATGGCTCTATGAATTTTTTTTTGAAGACTGACTCATTGTCATTGAAGGTGGGGGACAAGAAATTAGTTTGTTATATGCAAAAGTTTGTAGTAAAAGAGTTTGTTATAGCAGGGTTGCAGTGTATTTACAAAGGGTGCCAATAATTGTGAATGGAACTGTAAGTGGGCACTGCTAAACAGTTTTTGAGAATTTTTTTGTATGTTTGTTTCAGAGAACCCAATGACTTTTTTTTCCTGAGTAGCAGGAGAGAGTACAACCTATTGACCAAGTTTCATATCTGTTCTACTTGTGGTTTGGTCTTATTTTAAGGCAAAAGAAGGAGAAAAAGAAGAAGAAAAAAATCTTAATTACAATAAGGATAACAATGCTGTTTGGTTAAAATGCCTGCTGAAAGCAGACTGAATGAAGGCAGCCATGTTTTTGAAGTAATTCAACAATGATTAAAAAAAAATCCAGTTTGAACCTATGAAGTTTCAGCCTGATCAGCTTTCCTACTCCTGAGAAACAGATATTTTGACTGTAGCTCCAGGGCTATGTATGACCATGTCACAAACTGCATCTGACCTCAAAATCCAGTCCTGTATATTCCTTTGAAGTTGTGTGAGAATACATGTAAACAATCATGATTTATAGCTGCTTGATTATAAATAAAATCAATTTATATGTGGCAGCCATATTGTTAACAAATGACAACATATTCTCCAATAACCACTGTTTCAGATGGTGCTGGGTACCAAGATAGGCTAGTTTGAAAATGTAGCTTTGCATATTATTCAAATAAAAAAAAAACATCATGGAATTAATTAGTGGCCAGGTCCAATGTTTAAGCCAATGAATTAAAAACAAACAAACTATTTTTAGTGTAGGACTTGTGGTTCTTGATGTACGAGCAAGAATGTAAATGGCTTATAGCACCACCATTTGGCACATCTCACTTTCCTGGAGTCAGTCTTGCAAACTTTGGTGCACACACTAGAAGGACTCTCAGGTGTGCACTCCAGACTGTGCATGCGCCAAGCAGACACTCGCACATGTGCTGTTAATGATGCACACCTACGCTGGACTAAGGCGCAGTCAATGCATCTATATAAAGACTTTAAATGCACACTCAATGTGAAGTATTGTGTTACGTTAGTGCACATTACTGGGCCTTATTCTCCATGTAAGATTTCCTGGTTTTCTGCTCCTTGTTCCTATTTCTAGTTTCCATTTTTGTCTCTGCCTGATTTAGTCTGTTTGTACTTTACCCAACCATTCGCTGGCTTAATGTTTATGAGCTTGTTTACCGATTTGCTTGTTTGTTGTCACTTTGTTCTTTATAAACACTTCTGCATTTGCATCCATCTCCTACCAATCCCTGACAGAATACTTCGCTGAAATATAGATGTAGGAGAGGTTATCCAGTTCACCATTCCATGCATCTACCAGGTTCCATTATCTCAGTCCCTAGCCTTTTATTTCTGGTGGCATTTTGGAATGGACTATTACTACTATGGAACATATCACCCTAGGGGATTCAGCCTGCAGTGTGATATTTTCTATGCAGACCTTGAAGAGCCCAAGCCACCAGAACCAATCTGGGTAAGTGTCATGATCACTTTGATTGTTGGACAAGCATGCTGATGGGTGGAGTACCTCATCCGAGTAGCACACCCTTGTCTTCAGAGCTCACAGACTTATCTAGACATGCTCCAGTTCATCTATGGATCATTAGAAAAGGAGGACCCCCATGAACTTTTTGGGGGGTGGCTATCACGCCTGAGGCTGACACAATGACAGCAGAGGAGGCCATTGCTCCAGAGCCCCTCCTAGAGGCTGTCGTTCCAGAGCCAGTCCCACAGATTGTTCCACAGTCAATTGCAGAGCCAGCATCTGAGCCAGAGCCAGTGCCTCAACCAGAGCATAAGCCTGAGCAAGAGCCAGCGCCCAACCCTGAGCCAGTGCCAGCTCCAGTGCCAGAGCCAGTACCAGAGTTGGAGTCAATGCCAGTGCCAGCTCCAGAGCCAGAGTCAGTGCCAGAACCAGTGCCAGCTCTAGCACAAGCGCCAGTGCCAGAACCTGAGCCAGTTCCAGAGGACAATGGAGCAGCTTATGCCTCAGCAGCTATGAAGACGTCATCACTCCACTGCCACCAAGTTTTGAAGATGTCATTGTCTTGCCGCAACCCGGCCATGAAGACTTTGTCGTCCAACCACCACCCAGCCATGAAGATGTCATCATCTCACTGCTGGGTCCTGACCAAGACAAGGATAATACACAGACAGCCCATGTCTGAGTCCAGCCCAGAGTCCAAGTCATGCCAATAGCTCGAGTCCACATCCAGTCCAAGGTCCAAGTCAAGTTCAGAGCTCAAGCCTACTTCCAGTCCAAAGTCCAAGTCAAGTTCTGAGCTTGAGCCCACTTCCAGTCCAGAGTCCATGTCAAGTCCAGAACTTGAGCCCACTTCCAGTCCAGAGTCCAAACCATGTTCAGAGCTCGAGACTGAGTTCAGTCCAGAGTCCAAGTCATCTCCAGAGCTCAAGCCCACTTGCAGTCCAGAATTCAATTCCTCTCCAGAGCTCAAGCCCACTTCTAGTCCAGAGTCCAAACCATGTTCAGATCTTGAGCCTGAGTCCAGTCCAGAGTCCAAGTCATCTACAGAGCTCAAGCCCACTTGCAGTCCAGAATCCAATTCCTCTCCAGAGCTTGAGCCCACTTGCAATCCAGAGTCCAAGTCATGTCCTAAGCCCGAGTCCACTTCAAGTCCAGAGTCCAGGTCCTGTCCTGAGACTTAGCCCAAGCTCCCACCTGAGCCAAGTATCTGGTTCCATGCCAGCTCAGAGCAACGCGCTGATGACATGGCACCCAGCATCAGGCCCTTATCCCTAGGGCCAGGAAGGATGGATTTTTGCTCCCAGAGGGAGCTCTTTGGGGTGTTCTGTCAGTCCTACATGCTTTGGCACATGCACCAGAAGGACTCACAGGTGTGCTCCAGACTGTGCATTTGCCAAGAGGATGTTTGTACGGATGCTGTTAATGATGCACACCTATGCTTGATTAAGGTGCAATCAATGGACTCTGGGCTAGACCTTAATTCACCTGTTTAAACACATGCTCAGTGTGAAGTATTACATTACATTACTGTGCATTACCAAGCTTTATTCTCCGTGTAAGATTTCCTGGTTTTCTGCTCCTTGTTCCTGTTCCTAGTTTCTGTTTGTGTCTCTGCCTTAATTAGTCTGCTTTGTGCCTTGCCTGACCTTTCGCTAGCTTAATGTTTATGAGCTTGTCTGCCAATTTGGTTTGTTTGTCTGTTGTCACTCTGTTCATAATAAACACTTCTTCACTTGCATCCACCTTATGCCAATCTCTGACAGAATACTTAGCCAAAAAATGGATGTAACGGAGTTCATCCAGTTATCCATTCCATGCATCGACTGGATTCTCTTATCTCAGCCCCTAGCCTTTTATTTCTGGCAGCATTTTGGTATGGAACTCCTGACACCTTACTATGGAATACATCACCCTTGGGGATTCAGCCTGCAGTGTGACATTTTCTTTGTGGACCTCAAAGAGCCCAAGCCATCAGAACCAATCTGGGTAAGTGTCATGATCACTTTGCTTGCTGGATGAGCATGCCAATGGGTGGAGTACCTCATCCCAGTAGAGCACTGTGGCAGCAGGGGCGTGGCTGAGCATCAGTCTGTGAATGGAGTGCAGAGTCAGGGAAGGAGAGTGGTTGAATCACTACACCTGTTGTCAATTAATGTTTGTGTGTCTCTTGTAGTAACGGCACCCCATAAAAGGAGTGAGAGGAATAGAGAAAGGGAGATTTTTGGACCAGAACATGATGCTGTGTGTGTGTGTGTGTGTGTGTGTGTGTATGTCTGTAATAAAGATTTGTGCTGAAAAGCCAATTAAAGCAAATTTGAAGCTAATAACAGCCTGCCGTACTTCTGTGCTCCACCCACATCTAGGCAGATTCTACAGTGATGCCAAAACCCAGGACTGCAGAAGGGAACAACCCAATGGAGTCCTCACTGTTTAAAGATCTCATCCATGCCCTTGCCACAGCACAGCAGAACCAGCATCAAGCGCTGATTGCCCTCTGAAAGGAGCTGGAACAATGGTTCGAAGCCTTGATGCTGGCCCAACAAGATGATCGCCAGACATTCTGGCACCTACTTGCGTTGGCGGGGTCCACAGCCACCACCGGAGCAGACCCTCCCCACATCACCTTAACAAAGATGGGTCCTTACGACAATCCAGAAGCCTTCCTCAAGCTCTTTGAGCAAGCAGCAGAGGCATGGGGTTGGCCTGTTGAGCAGCGCACAGCGAGCCTCCTCCCCCTGCTGACAGGCAAGGCACAGCTTGCCGCGCTGCAGCTCCCCACCAACAGCCAGCTTATATATGTGGACCTCAGAAGAGCCATTCTCTAGTGTGTCTGCCACTCCCCAGAGCAACAGCGGCAGTGCTTCCACTCGCTGTGCTTGGAGAAGGTTGGCCAGCTGTTCACGTTCAGCCAACAACTCTGGGACACTTGCTGGTGGTGACTGAGGGAAGATGACCGCGACGCTGAAGGAATTATCAACTTTGTGACACTGGAACAATTCATTGCGCAACTTCAGGAAGGACCGGCAGAGTGGGTCCAGTGTCAGCAGCATTGGACCAAGCTATCGAGCTGGCAGAGGACCACATGGCAGCAGTTCCGATGGCAGGAAGACGTGCTTCTCCTCTTTCCTCTCTCTCTCTCCCTCTGCTTCCTGTCCTTGCCCCAATTCCCCCATTGCGGAGATGGGGGCTGGCTTCCCCCAGCCGGCCTGACACACCCATGGTGTCCTCTCATTTTCCCCTTCCTTGTCTGCATCTTCTCCCCCCCAGGTGAGTGATGTCCATAACACCAGTGCTGAGGGAAGCCTGTGCCAGTGTGCTGGCACTGTGGGGAGATGGGACATCTCCAAAATCAGTGCTCCGCGATGGAGGTGAGCACAGTGGTCCGGGTCCCCGATGCACCAGAAACCACTCTCGATTGGGCCAGAGCATATTGTATACCAGTAAGTGTCCAAGGGGATATGTACCAGGCCTTAGTGGATTCCAGCTGTAGCCAGACCTCAATCCACCAAAGCCTGGGGCAAGGTGAGGCATTGGGGAGAGTACAGGTGGTGAAGGTGTTGTGTGCGCACGGGGATGTTCACAACTACCCCTTCATGTCCATCCACATCCTATTTTGGGGAGAAAAGCATAGTGTAAAGGCGGCAGTTAACCCTCGTCTCACCCACTTGCTGATTTTGGAGACTGATTGGCCAGGATTTAAGGAGTTAATGACACACATAGTAAGAAGTGGGCCCTGCAGTAATCCATCTGGGGAAGACCCCAGACTAGCATTGGTGGGAGAAGCTGTCACAGAGCCGTCTGTGTCAGCACTGCATCAGGGCAATACAAGGAGTGAGGAGCACCCTGCCCCTCCTCTTTCTCTGGGGATTCCCTCGAGGATTTCTCATTAGAGCAGTCACGAGACAAGACTCTGTGGCATGCCTTTGACCAAGTAAGAGTAATTGATGGTCAAATTCTCCAGCCAAATGTGATGCCGGCCTTCCCCTACTTTTCTATTATCAAGGATAGATTGTACCAAGTGATGCAGGACACTCAAACTGGCAAAAAGATAACAGTTATTAATCTCAAAGAGCCACTGAGAACTCATATTCCAGGCAGCTCACTTTAATCCCATGGCCGGACACTTGGAGCAGGACAAAACACTAGCCCGAATAATGGCCTGGTTCTATTGGCCAGGAATTTGAGGGGATGTCTGTCGGTGATATGCAGCGTGCCACAAATGCCAATTAGTAAATCCCGCAGCCACTCCAAAAGTGCCTTTGCGCTCTCTCCCTTTGATCGAGACCTCTTTTAAAAGAATTGGGATGGATCTCGTCAGGCCATTAGAGCGGTCAGCACAGGGATATTGCTTTATTTTAGTTATGATGGACTATGCAATGTGATATCCGGAAGCAGTGCTTCTCCGCAATATCTCAGCACACAGTATTGTGGAAGCACTCTTCGGCTTTATCTCCCGGGTCGGGATTCCAAAAGAAATCCTGACAGACCAAGGCATTGCATTCATGTCACGCACACTGCGTGAACTGTATGGGTTACTGGGGATTAAGCCTATCCGCACTAGTGTCTATCACCCACAAACTGACGGCTTAGTAGAGCGTTTTAATCGAACCCTCAAAAACATAATTCGTAAGTTCGTAAGTGAAGATGTATGTAATTGGGATAAATGACTCGAGCCCCTGTTATTTGTAATATGAGAGGTCCCACAAGCCTCCACAGGTTTTTTACCATTTGAATTATTTTATGGGTGTAAGCTGCATGGCATTTTGGACGTGCTACAAGAAAAGTGGGAGGAGGGACCTTCACCTAGTATGAACAAAATTCAACATGTTCTCAACCTGTGTGCCAAACTCCATACACTCACACACTTAACCCAGGAGAATTTGCAGCAGGTGCAAGAACGTCAAATCCGACTGTATGATAGGGGCATGTGCCTAAGAGAATTCACATCGGGAGACAAAGTGCTTGTATCATTGCCCACGTTGAACTCCAAATTGATCACCAGGTGGCAAGGGCCCTTCGAGGTCACATGGCGAGTCGGAGATATTGACTATGAGGTGAGGCGAACGGACAGAAGTGGGGCATTGCAAATTTACCACCTCAATCTGTTAAAACGCTGGAATAAGAAGTTCCCCATGGCATTGGTGTCAGTAATCCCGGAGAAGGCGGAGCTGGCGCCAAATGTTCAAAAAAGAAAATTGACATCACCAACAACTCCGGTCGCTTGTGGAGACCACCACTCCCTGGCCCAACTTGCGGAGGTAGCCCAGTTGCAAAAGGAATTTTCCGAACATGTTTTTGCCCCTGCCTGGCTGCACCCACCTCATAGAACACCACATTGAGATGCACCCGGGGGTGGTAGTGTGCAGCTGCCCTTACCACCTGCCTGAACACAAAAAAAGGTGGTCCGGGATGAACTCAAGGCCATGCTCGAAATGGGCATAGTCAAGGAGTCCCACAGTGACTGGAGCAGCCCAGTGGTCCTGGTCCCCAAGACCAATGGGTTGGTCTGACTCTGTGTGAACTATAGAAGGGTCAACATGGTGTCTAAATTCACCAGCCTGCTGACTGATCTCACTAAAAAAAGGAGCACCAGAGCCAGTCCAGTGGACAGAGCTGTGCCAACAGACCTTCACTAAGGTAAAAGCTACACTGTGTGGAGGGCCACTCTTACACTCCCCTGACTTCTCTCTCCCTTTTATTTTGCAGACTGACACATTAGACAGAGGGCTGGGGGCTGTTCTGTCCCAGAGGGTGGAGAGGTAGGAATGTCCAGTGCTGTACATTAGCCAGAAGCTGTCAATGCTTGAAGCCAGGTACAGCACAATAGAGAAAGAGTGCCTAGCCATCAAGTGGGAGGTCTTTGCCCTCTGGTACTACCTACTGAGATGCCCTTCACCCTCTGTTCTGACCACGTGCCCCTCCAGTGGCTCCACTGCATGAAGGATGCCAATGCGTGGATCACCCATTGTTATCTCACACTCCAGCCATTCAAATTTGAGGTGGTCCACAGGCTGGGGGTGCAGATGGTGGTGGCAGACTTCCTGTCCCATCGGGGGTGGGGGGAGTCCATTGCAGGCCAGACAGTTCCCTGGCCTGAGTCGGGCGGTGAGGGTTTGTGGCAATGGGGGAGTGGCCGAGCGTCAGTCTGTGAATGGAGAGTGGAGTCAGGGAAGGTGAGTGGTCGAATCACTACACCTGTTGTCAATTAACGTGTGTTTGTGTGTCTCTTGTTGTGACAGCGCCCCATAAAAGGAGTGAAAGGAATAGAGGAAGGGAGATTTTTGGACCAGAACATGACACTGTCTGTGTATGTGTGTGTATGTGTCCGTATGTGTCTGTGATAATGATTTGTGCTGAAAAGCCAATTAAAACAAATTTGAAGCTAATAACAGCCTGCCGTACTTCTGTGCCCCACCCACATCTGGGCAGATTCTACAGTGATGCTGAAACCCGGGACTGCAGAAGGGAACAACCCAATGGAGTCCTTGCTGTTTAAAGATCTCATCCATGCCCTCGCCACAGCACAGCAGAACCAGCATCAAGCACAGATTGCCTTCTGAAAGGAGCTGGAACAACAGTTCGAAGCCTTGATGCTGGCCCAACAAGATGATCGCCAGACGTTCTGGCACCTACTTGCATTGGCGGGGTCCACAACCCCCATGAAATTTTTTTGCAGGGGGCTATCACACCTGAGGGTAATGCAGTGGCAGCAGAGGAGGCTGTTGTTCCAGAGTCCCTCCTAGAAACTGTCGTTCCACGCCCAGTCCCACAGCTTGTTCCACAGTCAATCCCAGGGCCAGCATCTGAGCCATCGCAGGAGCCTGAGCACAAGCCAAAGCCAGCACCAGACCCAGAACCAGAGCCTGCACCAGAACCAGTGCAAAAGCTGGAGCCTTTTTCAGAGCAAGCACCAACACCTAAACCAGAACCAGAGCTAGTGCAAGAGCCAGAGCCTGCATTACAGCCAGTGCCTGAACCAGCACACAAGCCAGAGCCAGCACCAGAGCAAGAGCCAGAGCCAGCACCAGTGCTGGCGTCAGTGCCAGAGTCAGAGCCAGAGCCATCGCCAGAGTCTGAGCCAGAGCCAGTGACAGCTCCAGTGCCAGCACCAGAGTCAGAGTCAGTGCTAGCTCCAGCACAAAAGCCAATGCCAGAACCTGAGCCATTTCCAGAGGACAATGGGGTGGCCTCTGCCTCAGCTGGCTATGAAGACATCATTGCTCTGCTGCCTGGCTTTAAAGAAGTCATTGTCCCACCACTGCCTGGCCATGAAAACATCATTATGTCACCGCTGGGTCCTGACCAAGACCAGAACAATGCACAGACAGAGCTCGAACCCATGCCTGAGTCCAGTCCAGAGTCCAAGTCATGACCAGAGCTCAAACTCACATCCAGTCCAAGGTCCATGTCAAGTTCAGAGCTCGAGCCCTATACCATTCCAAAGTTCAAGTTAAATCCCAAGCTCAAGCCATGTCCAGTCCAGAGTCCAAGTCAAGTCCAGAGCTGGAGTCTGTGTTATCTCCATAGCTTGAGCCCACTTGCAGTCCAGATTCCAAGTAAAGTCCAGAGCTGGATAAAATACTTGGAGTAGAACCCAGTGAGCTGTGCGTTGGGCAGTACTTCTGAGATGGCCCCTTTTAGAAGCAGCTCTTGAACCTCCTTGATGAGTACAGACATCAAAGCTGAGTCTTTTACGGATGTTACCCTGAGCCCTGAAAACATAGGTGGTCGCTGTTGAAATTGCAATCGGTAGCCGCGAGCCATCGTAGCCACGACCCAAGGGTCTGGCGCAATCCCCTCCAAGGAGGTCCGTGACAGCTGAGAAGGACAATTGACGGACAACCCAAGACTCCTATGCAGGACCGCTGCCATGGCTTGCACCCCTGCCTGTGCCCTGCTGCAGTCCTCTTCTTCCCCTGGGTCGGGGATTTGGGGCCATACTATGGTTGGGTGCACGAAATCGCCAGTCCCGTGGGGCTACCAGGTCATTGCCTGCTGGCGGAGGCCGGGTGGGCTGCTGCAGCCTATACCTACCGATAGGCACCTGGCTGACAGTTGAAGCCAACTTATGGCACACACACTGGACAGCTTCCCTAGATCCCACAGTGCATTCAGCACGATCAAGCACCTCCTGGGATCCTGAGTGAAAGACATGCCCAAGCACCACAGGGAGACTCAGCAGCTCCTGCTTGATGGCTTCCAGCAGGGAGGTTTGCTCCAGTCAAACCTGTCTGCGGCACAGCATTGCAGAGGCCATAGCATCCCCCATGTCTTGCGTCAGCTGGGAGTGGGAAGAAAGAGCTGTGTCCACCAGGGCCCTGCCGTCCTGATCATCTGGGCTCAGTGTCTTCCGTAGAGCCACCAGGGTAACGACTAAAGCATTACCCATTCGGGCCGCTCATGCCAATGCATTAAAAGAGCGAGTGGCCAGGTGGTCCATCTTGGCGCACTCCTTACAAGGGCAACGTCGATTGGGGGATATGCTGGCAAGGTCCAGGGATGTCGATGCAGCCATTGGTGGCTCAACTGGTGGCATGTTCCCTTGTCCAGTCTCAACCAGGTAACCAGCTTTTGCTAGCTGGTGGCAGCCTGCATGAAACTGGGGGCATTGCGATGACTTATCCCATGTTGATTTGAGCATTGCTGCATAATCATCCGCCACAGGTATAAGAGGTGATGGGGTAGCGTGAGAGTTGCGCTCCCAAACTCCTCCCAAAGGAGCCAGGGCCAGTGCAGGTGCCTGAAGGCCCAGGATCTTGGCAGCGCTCAGCACCTGCGACACCAAGGAGCTGACAGGGGCCTCTTCCATCCCCGTGGAGCCGTCCGCTGGTTCTGCAGAGCCAGAATGCAGGTCTTCCCCCGAGGCCATCCCCACCTGTTGTGTTGTCCATTGCTGTGTGGGGAGCGTAGAGAGATAGCACATCTACATTGCCCCGCCTGTCCTCCTCACCATTGCTCTCAGGTCTGGATGAGGGGCCCCTCCGTGAACTGCCACCTTATCGTGGTGGAGGGGTTTGTGTGCTTGAAGGATCCTAGGAGCTATGCTGTCGGGGGCGTTACGCCCCTGGTAGGGTCTCCCAAGGCAGACAGGTCCTAGGTGACAGGCCACACCGAGAGCAGTTCATGAAAACGTCCCTAATGGCGGAGTCATCTCGACGAAGGCGGATGAGGGCAAAGCCTTGCAAGCAGGCTTCAAAGGTGGCCTCCAACAGACTGGAGCACCGGCAGCTTGCTGCAACCACCACTGGACCCCTTTTGTCCTGGATTTCTCCTTGCCATCGGGACCACCCTCTGGTGCCCAAGTTTGTGCTGGGGAACAGTGCGCGGATCCCTCCTCACAGTAATCAACTCATCAGTGCAGGACTCATCCTTCACCCTTCTTCATCTTCAAAAAGTCCTGTGGCAAAAGGTAGCTCCGTGACGGGGACAGGATCGGATAGTCCGGAAGTCTCCAGCGTGGTTCCTGCACACAGGCGGCGCCCTGGTGATGGTCGCTGACAGTCGGGATCTGGAAGTGGCGATTGTCTTCGGCAGCTCTTGGTGCGACCAAGCGGCCCTATTCAGGATCTGCACCGCTTGCCCCTTCAGGGGGACGGGTCTAGAAAAGATGACCCAAACATTGCCCACTTCCTTCGACCCGGCTGGACAACCGCTTCCAGTAGGGTATCCCATCTTTGTGGTCGAGACAAAAGAAGTTTGAACCCGTATCAACAAAGCGCATCTCATCAAAGCAAATGGTGCACAAGGGCAAGGATCCCGCTCAAAGTAGCTGCATGGAACATGCGCACACTAATGGACAGCTACTCATCAAGCGCAATAAATCGCCCAAGATGCCGTACTGCTATCGTGGCAATGGAGCTTGCCCGTTACGACCTCGACATCGTGGCCTTAAGCGAAACCCGCTTCGCTGACGAGGGATCACTCGCCGAATGCCCCTATACATTCTTCTGGAAAGGCCTACCTCAAAACGAGCGTCGAATTCACGGAGCCGTCTTTGCCATTAAGAACTCTCTTCTAAGAAGACTGCCGGAATCCCCGTGTGGAATAAGCGAGAGATTGATGACCCTACGGGTACCCCTGGTGAAAAAGCAGTACCTCCATTGTATCAGTGCGTATGCCCCCACCCTTGACTCTGAGGAGGACATCAAGGATGCTTTTTACGATGACCTTGACGAACTCCTTCAGAGTGTTCCTCATGGGGACAAGATTCTCCTGCTTGGGGATTTCAATGCCTGTGTCGGCGCAGAACATGACCTCTGGGAAGGTGCACTTGGAAAGCATGGAGTGGGCAAATCCAATGCAAATGGTTTGCGACTTCTATCCCTCTGTGCGGAGCATTCTCTTGTGATCACCAACACTGTCTTTCAACAGGCCAACAAGTACAAAATGTCTTGGCAGCATCCTAGGTCGAAACATTGGCACCTCATCGACTATGTGATTGTTCGCCAACGTGATCTGCAGGACGTGCTCCACACCAGAGCCATGCGAGGTGCCGAATGTTGGACGGACCACCGCCTCATCCGTTCAAAACTTTCCCTCAAAGTGCGCCCACCAACACGTCAGAAGCCACCAACCCCCAAGCTCAATTGTGAATCCCTCAATACTGCTGCTACGCAAACCAAACTGCAGGAAAAGGTCCATGAAGTCCTCACCGTGCTGCCCCTAATAACACCTGACACATCTGTGGTGGCAGCATGGTCCGATCTCTGTGACCCGTTGCTGGAAGCCGCTAAGGAAGTTCTTGGCATCACCAAACGTCATCACCAGGATTGTTTCGATGAATCTGCTGAAGAAATCAAAGCTTTACTGAAAGCAAAAAACGAAGCTCATGATGCCATCCTTTCGAATACGTCATCGACCCACCTGTGCAACCGGTGGAAGACTCTTCGCTCTGAGGCCCAATCCCGCCTCAGACAGATGGAGAACAACTGGTGGGTCAAAAAAGCAGAAGAAATCCAGGCGTTTGTGGACTCCAATGACCGTCACAACTTCTACAAAGCCATCAAGGCCATTCACGGGCCTTCAAGCAAGCACGCTGTCCCTGTTCGTAGTGCCGACGGCTCCAGAGTGCTCAAAGACACTGATCAAATCCTTGGACACTGGGCCGAGCATTTCAAGGCTCTTCTCAACCGCCGAAATCAATTTGATCCCACCGCCCTGGAAAATTTCCCAACGCTTCCTTCCATCCCAGAACTGGACCTTCCCGTCACCCTTGTGGAAGTTGCCAGCGCAGCTCGATCCCTCAAAAATCGAAAGTCCCCAGGAGCTGATGGCATCCCCCCTGAAATCTTCAAGTATGGTGGCGTCTCGCTTCACAGGCATCTTCTTCAATTCTTCACCTTGGCCTGGGACCAGGGCTCCGTCCCCCAAGGCTGGAAAGACTTGAACATCATTTCCATCTACAAGAAGAAAGGGGATCGGTCCGAGTGCAGGAACAGCCACGGCATCTCGCTGCTAGCAATTGCCGGAAAAATGCTGGCAGAAATACTGCTTCATAGACTGGTTCTTCTCCTTGCTGACAAAGTTCTCCCTGAATCCCAATCCAGCTTTCGCAAGGACCGCGGCACAACCGACATGCTGTTCGTTGCTCGCCAGATTCAAGAAAAGTGTCATGAACAGCATCGAGACCCATGTACCGTATTTCTCAACTTGTCAAAGGCATTTGACACGGTCAACCGTGGTCTACTTTGGTCTCTGCTCCAAAAGATGGGATGCCCACCAAAATTCCTCCAACTAATCCAAGAATTCCATGACGGCATGCAAGCCCGAGTCATAATCGGCGGTCACAAATCCAAACCCTTCGAAGTTACCGTGGGCATCAAACAAGGCTGTGTTCTTGCACAGGTGCTGTTCAACCTTTTCATCACCACTGTCACTCTCTTGTCCAGAAATGAAATCTGCCCTGAAAATGGGGTACAAATTAGGTACCGTCTCGACGGTAGTGTCTTCAATCTCTGCAGACTGAAGGCTGTGACGAGGACATCAACTACCAATATCTACAAGCTGCAATATGCCGACGACTGCACAGCTGTGAGTCACAGTCACGAATCTGCCCAACATGTCCTCGACAGTATGGCTCTCACCTACCAACATCTGGGTCTGGAAATTAACACAAAAAAAGACGGAAGTCATGTTCCACTTCAATGCAGCCCCCTATCCGAATCATCTGCCTGTACTAAAGATTGGCTAGAACACACTCAGAAATGTTCCGCACTTCACATATCTGGGTTCCATCCTTTCAGATAAATGCACCATAGACGACAAGATTCAATGTCGTCTCCAGAAGGCCTCCTCTGCCTTCGGTCGATTTCGATCCAGAGTCTTTTCCAACCGCAACCTC
>JAPEKM010000023.1:18683300-18693560 GCA_027575975.1 Cathorops multiradiatus
GTACACAGAAAATAATGGGTTTAGGTCGCACGGATTTTGCCCACGACTACAGGAAAACACAGCTGCGATCATAGTCGCGCGTTATTTTTCCAGATCATACTCGGTGAAATGTGGCCCCAAGATAACTCTGTACATGATAACAGTTAAGTGCTCTCCTCCAAACTGAAATATCTCGGCAAATTATCCATCTTGACCAGCTGCTTTTCCAAGATTTACTGTAGCTTCACGATTGAGTTGCATACCTCTTCCATAGTGGGTGGCGTTTCCATTGTGTAGGCTATATTCTCTATTCAAGAGCTCAGAGAAGTGTTCTTTCCATCGACTAATTATTTTGTCCATCATCACGTACACCTCCTTGCCATCTTTTGACCTCAGAGGAGTAATTCTTTCCAGACGAGGCCCAATGGCTTGCTTAATTAGGCTGTACAGCTCCTTGCTGTTTTTGAATCAGCAGTGGCCTGCATCTCTGCTGCAAGATTTGGCCACCATGTGGCCTGCGTTGTCCACAGAGTACGTTGTGCATCAGCCTTAACTTGCTTAAACTCCTCGTTCAGTTGCTTTCTCTGAGTCTCTGATAGGTTTTTCTGCATAAGGTGTTTACATAAATTGTTCTTGGTAGAAAGAGTGACACTTATGGCTCGATCATTTTCATCAAACCAGTCTCGGGATTTGGAGGACACAGTGCCAACAACATCCTTAGTGACGTTGTAGATTTGCTCACGGGTCACCTTCCATGAGTTGGAGTACATCACTGTGCCGAGTCATTCCTGCAAGATGGCCTGTGTATCTGATGAGTAAAGTTGTGCAACATCTAGACGTTTAGGAAGTTTAACTGTCTTACATGACCAAGCAGCAGGCTTGATGGCCAAACGCATCTTTGATCTAACAAGAGCATGGTCTGTCTAGCACTCTGCTCCACGCAAGGAATGGACATTGCAGACATCTTGCATGTCACGCTTACGCACGATTACATAGTCTAGCAAGTGCCATTGTTTAGATCTTGGGTGCATCCATGTTGTTACATGGTCGCCGTTATGCTGAAATTGCATGCAAGAAATAAACACCTGAAACTTGGTGCACAGTTCAAGCTAGGGGTGGTACGGTTCATGAAAAAATACCTGAATTGTTCGGTTCGCTTGTCTTGGTTCGGAACGTGTGTGCGTCGCACGGTTCATGCGCGGCATGCGCAATGTGGCCTTGTGCCTGTATGTGACCTCAGACAGTTTCTCCGGCGAAAGAAGAGGTTTGGAGTGTGGATTGCTGCAAGTCACGTCACCTGTAGAACTATCAAGTGGGAGAGAAATGGAAAGCCGCCCAGAGATAGAGGATGCGCCAGCGTCATGTAAGTCTGGTGTGTGGGAACATCTTGGATTTCATGTTACCTATGATGACAGCGGAAAGAAAACAATAGATAGAACTGTGTGTAAGCATTGCGCAAAATGCATTCAATATGCTAATGAAACACTTCTAATATGTTAGTTCATTTGAAAAGACATCACCCCAGTGTGTCAGTAAGGAGGAGAGAGCCGGTTAGGAAACAACTTCTACTCTCCGAAGCATTTAAGCAGCCTCTCAGTGATAAGTCGGACAGGACGATAGCCATAACTAAAGCATTGGGGATGCTTATAGCAAAAGATATGCTGCCATACAGCGTGATCGAGGGTGAAGGATTTCGTAATCTGATGAAAGTACTTGAGCCGCGGTATATTATTCCTTCCCGACGATATTTCAGCACCGTTGTAATTCCACAACTGTATGAAGAGAAACAAGGAGAAATTGTTGAAGAACTGTCCCACACCGGCCACGTAGCTTTCACTACAGATGGATGGACCTCCAGGGCCACTGAAAGTTTCCTCACGGTGACCGCTCACTACATGACTTCAGAGTGGGAAATGCGGAGCTGCGTTTTGCAAACACGCCCCATTTATGAAAGTCACACCAGTGAGCATCTCTCTGAAGTGCTGACAGACGCAGTAGTGGAATGGAAACTGGAGAGGGCCAACAGCACAATTCCTGTTACTACAGACAATGCTAAAAATATAGTGAATGCTATCGATTTAGCAGCGGGACTTGGGCCACAGATCGGGTGCTTCGCTCACACAGTTAACCTTGCTGCCAAGAGTGCAATCTCAATAAGCCAAGTATCCCGACTCCTGGGGAGGGTAAGGAAGGTGGTTAGCTTCTTTCATCGAAGCACGACAGCTGCCCATGTCCTGAAAACCAAGCAGGACATGCTGAAATTGCCTATTCACAAACTGATATATGACGTGACAACTCGTTGGAACTCCACATATGACATGTTAGAACGTTATGTGGAGCAACAGGCTGCTGTCTACTCTATCCTGATGGACAAGGATTTGAAGAGGAAAGTCAAGGACATTGCCTTGTTAACTGACAGTGAAACAAAACTGGCAGAGGACCTCACTGATATTCTCAAACCTCTAAAGAATGTAACCACCCTCATGAGCACAGAAACATCCCCCTCAGTTTCAATGATGATCCCACTGCAGAAGATGATACTGAAACCCATGACATCAAGTGCAGAGGACAGTACCACCATAAAAGAAGCTAAGGCAATGATCACTAAAGACCTTAAAGCCAGATACAATGACCCAAGTGTTCAGGATTATCTGCACAGAGCCAAAGCACTGGATCCAAGGTTCAAGTCACTGCCTTACCTGGAAGAAGCCTGTGTTCGGAAAATCTATGATGATCTCACCACAGACATTGTGGATGTTGAAAAGCAGGTACTGTGGTTTTCTTTTGTATATCCAAAGTAAATGCAATTTATCATCAATGATCCTAATGCTAATGATAATTGCGGTTTTCTTTTTTGTTTTTTTAGACTAAGCCAAGCATATTTCATCTATTTGTGCCTTTGTTATATTTTTCTGTTCCCCACTGCCCAGTAGAGAATAATTGTTTGCTGCCATGGGAGCTACTTGTTGTTATTAACATTTCCAAAATGGCTATTTTGTCATATACTTGTCAGGGTCAACTCAGTGAAGCCCAAGCGGCCAGTTCATCCTCAGGAGCGGAGCCAGGGCCATCAGAGACCTCTCCTCCCCAGAAAAAAAATCTGCCATGGCAATGGTATTTGCAGATTTTTTTTTTTTACAGCAGAGGAAAGGAGAACAAAGCCTTTGTCAGACATCATTCGTGAAGAGGTCACCTCATACAAGGCCACAGGCTGCATCTCTGTGGATGAAGACTCACCCACATGGTGGAAGATCAATGAGCATAAGTATCCTCACATTGCTAAGTTGGCACAAGGTAAACTAGCAGTCCCAGGTACATCTGTGCCAAATGAAATATGTTTTCTCAATGGCAGGCGACATAGTCACTGCAAGTAGGTCTTGCCTCTTAGCAGAAAATGTGGACAAACTGATTTTCTTGCAGAAGAATATGAAAAAGTGAACAGAGGAGTGTTGTTTTTAAAGTGCAGTGTGTTTAATTTTTATGCGATATTTTATTGATAGCCAGCCCTTTTGTTTTTAAAGCACTTTAAGTTTAGATAAGAAATTCAGCCATACGTTTCCAAATACTGCACTTTAATTTCAAGTGAAAAAATGTCTCACTCTCAGGGAATACTGTTTTTGTGTTGAGCTGGTTGAATTTATGCTCCACTTTGTTTATGGTCTTTGCTATTGTTATGATCTCATTATAGGCAATTATGTTTAACATATTCTGACTTGGGCTATCCAAAAGCCTGAGCTGAGAATTCCTCCTTCTTTTAAGGGATACAATTTTTTGTAAGAGCTACACTATAGTTGGCAGTTTGATAAATGCTAAAAAGGCACAGAAGTTCCTGTAAATGGCAATACACATTCTTGTTTGCCAAATAAATGAAACGCATGTTGAGATCATTCATGTCTTCCCTCTTGCTGTATCAAAATCTCACCTCGCTTTCCTCAGTGATTGTCTGTATTCCAAATTGTGGATAATTAAGCTATACGTCATATGCTGAAATATATTTCTAGAGTTTTAAAGATTAAAAGAAAAAAAAAAAAACCGTACTGAACCGAAAACCGTGACCCTAAAACCGTGATACAAACCGAACCATAGATTGTGAACTGTACCAGCCCTTATAATATAAAAATATGTATATTACACATACACAAATGTATGCCCCCCCCCCCAAAAAAAAACAACCATCTGGAGGGTAAAGCCCACACTTTTGTAATGTTGTCATGTGCGTTTGTGCACACACGCCCACACAAATTCAGTAAAACATCAAATATACTGTTGTATTCTTGAGTACAATTCAGGTCAAAGTCTTGTAAATAATCATTGTTTTCAGTTTTAATTTGAATTAACATCAACTTTTTCTGATTTGGGGTTTTAGATTAAGTGTTGGAATATTAATCGATTTAAATGATAAATGCCTTTTTTGGCAAATTAATTTCTTCCTACACCTGTTGGCACATCTGTAGTATTTTATCTGATAAACTCACCTTACAACACATTGCACTTTGTCATTTTGAACTTTATTTTCATAAAATACAATGAACATACAGTGCACAACTTTTAAGCTAGTAGAGAAAGAAAAACTATTATTTCACGCTAAGGGCTCCATTGATGTTCCTTGTTATAGGTTGGTGAATCGAAAGCGAATCAAAATAATTTCCTATCAAATGCATATTGCTTAAACTTAACTGCTTTATCATTATGACTAGAAGAATTTAGCACCAAACCAGAGAACAATGTTTCCAAATGCCAAATTTCTGCAAATGCAACAGAAGAACCACACTTTTGCTTAAGATTGCCTTTAGCCAGACACTCACTAGGGGCAAAATTAGATTACCCATTTCAAACAAACAAAAAAACAAAACAAAAAAACCCCGGTTGGGGGGGAATGTGTGTTGATATAATTATAAAGTTATTTTTGAGCTGTTGTCCAAACCTTGGCATGGTGTTTAAATTTTGGTTGCCAATTAATTTTTGTCGGAGGAATATTTGGCCAGAAGTCTATAAATGAAGATTTTGACCGATTTCAAAATGACCTTTAACATTAAAAAGCTCACACTACCCCGAAAAATAGAAGTTTCATGCATACAGGTGGCATTCAACATTCAAGTACCAGTGTTTTTGTACGGTCTTTTGGTCAAGTTAACATGAAGTGATCAACTTTTAGGTTTATAAAAATAAATATTTCTCAAAAATGTTTAATAAATTACACAAACTAGCAGCAAAAAGTAGAATCTAGTAATCTGTGTGCAAGTAGTTAAAATTCCCCACTGTGGACTCCCTGGTCCCAAATTAATCCCAGCGAAATATTGAAAACCCTTACGTTTTGTAAACAAGCTGCATTTTTACACAGTCTTTACACAGAATATTGGAAGCTTAAGGACGCAGGATGAAGACTTTATATAAAACTCCACGTGCAAAAAAATAAAACTTTTTGTAAAACTTGATGGGCATAACATATAAAGGCCTAAGCCTAAATAGCACCACTTGTCTCAAGTTAATACCACAATACTGGTCAAGTGCATCCACTTCAGTTCACCGTTTTCACCTAAATATATATATATTTTTTTTAAATGTCAAAAGGCACAACATGCTTGAAGACGTCTATTGCACTTCAGCAAAATGTAGCATCATGCCCCCCTCCTTCACACCACAACTGCTTAAAAGGCATGGGAGGGGAAAAGAAGAAAAGGAAAAAAAAAAAAAATCACTGCCAGCTGCAGTGAGTGACTGCTGATCTTATCTCCACATTATCAGATGTCCTTAATTGACTTGAGGATGGGAAGGGGAACTATAACCATTACTTTGGCCAAAACACCAGCCACAAAAACACAAATCCCCACCCCAAAGTGTATTAGCCAAAACTCCAATGCCACTAGAATGTGCTTCCCCATGTACAAATCAATTCCTCCTCCTGTGTACATTATTCCTAATTTTCCTCAATTACCCTCCCTCCTCTATGTTCTTACAGGGAAGCAGTGTCTACATCACACTTATCAATCTGAAATTCACTCTTTTTTTTTTTGGGGGGGGGGGGGGGGTGCAAATGATATTACTTGATACAAAAAGGAAAACCTGTTTCAGTCTGACAAATTTCTCTCTCAACCAAAACACCACCGCCAAGAAAATTGCTGAAGAGATGGGCTTGGCATTTAGGACATGTCCACTCTGACACTGGTGCTAAGATAGCAACATTTCACTAATGCAGAAGCTCAGTCCACTGGTTTCTTCATTTCAAAAATTATTTCGTAAGAAGTATAAAACAACTGTCACTCCACAGAAGTTCAAGTAAGGAACAGAACGAAGAAACTGCACACCTCCAAACAGCTAGCCTGCTGAACTAGCTGCCTGAAAAATGATTCACATAAGAGCATACAAGTGTTGTGCATCCAAACACTGGTGTGAATGGACGTAAAAACTGCTCACATCATAGTTACCGATATTAACTTGGAATGGCTTGCTAAATCTTTTTCAGATGACTACCACATCCCTTAGAGCTACCTCTCCAGGATAGAGTGAGCAAGATTAACATTTGAATTAAGATCTTCCTTCCCTTGCAAAGCAAGGGTAAAAACCAAATGTAAAGAGGGGCAGGTACATTTTTGAAATGAGCCTGGTGACCCTGTGATTAATTTGATGTTCAGAACTCCAGAGCCAAACCTTCCTGGAGTTTGCCAAGGTTTGATTAAATCTTAATTTGTGCCTTCAAAAGCCCATTTTTTTCCGAATAAATTAAACACACAAAAAACTAAACTGTGGCCATTTGTCAGCCATTTGATGTTTAAAAGGTAACGAGACAAAAAAATCCAAATTCAAAAGGCACAGTACATCAAACAAATGATTCTCCTTTACTACAAAGAAAGCGAGATAAATGTAGTGGAATTTAAAAATAAAACAGCCGAGACAAGTAACATTTCTACTTTTCTTCCTTTGAGTCTTTTTACAGACAAGCAAGTCTGGAGACAGGTTCCTCCTGTGGCCAATGTCTCCCATCTCCTGGAGCCAGTGACGCATTCCATAATGTGGACAGAGAATCACAGATGTTAATGTACTGTAGAGTTCTTGAATGCTACACAGCGTTTTATAGCCTGGCTTAATTACATGTGGTTTCCATTCAGCAAGTTTGGTGTTGGGATTGTGGGGGAACTGAAAGGCGCATGTGTGGTTAAGAAGTTAATTTCCCCACCAGTCCACCTGAGAGTAGTTGCCACCATAACCATCACTGTTGTAGAAATGTCCAAATCCCCCTGTGGGCACAGAAATCCAGATTACAAAAAGCAATATATGAAATTAAAACCATTACAGTGCATACTTGAAACTTGTGATGCACAAAATATTAAGCAACTTGGTACACATTACTTAAAGAAGCGATTAAGACTCCTCTCCCTGCGAGTGAGTGGAAACTAACCCTTAGTACCACCAAATCCACGGCTGGCACCATGACCACCAGCATTACGACTACCACGATTCCCAAAGGCGCTATTCGTAGCGTTGCTGCTGGTTTGACGGTAATCCCTGGCTCCGAATCCCCCAGAGAACCTAACAAAAAGAAAAACTTTAGCAAAACATGACAGACAAATATTTATTTGGCTTTAGCATTACACAACAAAAAGGGATATCAATTGCCCCATGTCAATCTAATTACCAATGACTGAACACAAAGCAGCAACAAATTTGTCACCTCTTTGAGCGGCCACGGTTGCTTCCCTTGTGCTGGTGCTCATAAGCCAGGCTTTCCAGCCAGGATGGCACTTCCTGTTTGGCCTCCACCAGAATGTCGAGGAGGTCTTTTGTAATGTTGCCATTCTTATCGTTAAAGAATGAGGTGGCAAGACCTGGGGAAAACAGATTTAGAGCCGACCAACACATCAACAATCAGCGTATTTAAGGTTAACGAAAGCTGACTAACTTTACACCCAACACAATCAGGAAAGGTCATTACCAAGATTTCCCACACGACCTGTACGGCCTATGCGGTGGACATACTCCTCAATGTCACTGGGCAGGTCAAAGTTGATGACATGTTTCACATTGCAGATGTCTAGACCACGTGCAGCTACCTGTGTAACAAAGAAAATGGCTCAGAAAAAACAATAGTATATTTTCACTCCGTGATAAGTAAAATGTATCCAGTTTGAGGGGGGGAGCAAGCAGCATACAGCAGTGGCAACCAGGATTGGACATCTTCCAGAGCGGAACTGATGGAGTGCCTCCTCACGGTCTCTCTGTGAACGGTCACCATGGATACTGGTGCAAGCATACCCCTCACGGTACAGAAAGTCTTCAAGTGCATCAGCGCCCTTCTTGGTTTCCACAAACACCAGAGTCAAAGAGTCTTTGCCTATGGGGAGGGGAAGGAGAGACAAAATTGATGTGCCTCCATTTGTGACCAAGACTACAAATGAAGACTATGTGCACTGGTAATTGGATGATTAGCACAATAAAGCAGCATTAAATGTAAGGATCCAGTTGAGGAAATGTAATGCTGAACTCAATCCATAAATGATCAAACAGTCCAATAACTCTGAAGACAGTTTCCATAAACATTTGTAGCTTGAGGGATATGATGCATAATAAAGGAATAAAAACATCTGTAGCATAAAGTAGCTCCTCTTTCACCAATCACAGTGTAAAACAAAAAGGAAAATTCATGTGTCAAGAGTGCAAATATATGCATATTTCATGCACGTAATGTTTAACAAAACCATATGCAAAAACACACAAGGGCAACAAAATGAACAGAATAATGAGGCTTCTTGTGCCACTGGGAGCAAAGATGGGGTGGATAAAGAGTCTACTCACCAGGTTTCTCACCATTTTCCCCAGTATTGTCCTGAACCTCGCCTGGTATGACTTTAGATAAAACAAGATCAACTGTGAGCTACTGCTCACTTACATATAACCCCCATTCTTGCTTGTATCAGAATGCAAGCAATTGAAGGAATAGGACACTTATGAAATGTTGACTTCAACAAATAACCCTAAAACAAGTAAAGAACAGTGCTCTCCCCAAGTATTTCAAACAGTATCCTGGTAAACTGTCATTTTGAAATAGCATTTTGCTTCTTGAAACAGCATCAAAATCCACCCTATATGTTTCGTAAATACATTGTCGGTAAGCAGGAAGTTGATGTGCAACAGACCCGAAAACGGTATACACTACAGAATCCCAAGCTGAAGCTTGGTACTAAATATCAAGCAGGTGTGATTTGTAGTTGCTGAGAAAAGTGTTACGAAAATGTTGTAAATCCACTGTCAGTAAACAGGAAGTCGATGTGCGACAGACCTGAAAACAGTATACACGGTATAGAACCCAAAGTGGCTACCATTTGTGGTTGCCGAGAAAAAGGGCATTTCAGACAGACTGAAATATGGATGGATGGACAGAGGTAAACCAGTATACCCCCACTCCGAATAACCAGATCTCATAAGCTGAAAAATTTGATTTACACTACAGTTAAATGCTTGTGGAAAAAATTAAGAAAAATTATACTCCGTAGTTTCTTCAATTTAAACTAAAACACTGCAGCATTGCTGAATTTTGATATCACAAACATGGATGACGACAGGAACTCTCATCTCAATGATCTGTTAAAGGTGGACTGCCTTTCAGATTTTTCAAGTGTAGGTCATAAAATTTTCCAACACCCAGTTATTTTTGGTTAGTCGACAGAGCTACTGAAATTGAATCAGAGACCTCCAATTTTATTAGGTTCTTTTTTCTAATAGAACAATTAATGAATTTAGGGCCACGTGACACTAAATTCTGTAATTTTTTTCCTGCTTCAACAGGACCCAATTCAAAATACCATGTCATGCTTCACGTGGTGGGCTTTCCCCGTTTGTGCAAGGCATTGTGGGATATAAATTTGAAAGAGAGGGAAAAAAAAAAAGTGCACGCAAATGAAACTTGGAAGACTGACTACAGTAATGGAAAGTGAAAAAGATACAGGACCAAACTAATAAATATCAGTGATCAGAGGAGACAGTGGAATGATCAAAAGGTAAACTTGCACATGCACTTCCTGTTTACTAACGGCACGAACCAGGTGATCTCATACACATTATTTGCTATGGAATCCCCTCAAATTAGATATGCTCCCTGTGATAAAATTGCATGATATTTTGTGAGCCATCAGAGAAATAAGCATACGTTATGATGAAGTTTCAGAGACAACAATTTTATCAATTTTATTAAATTGAAAGGCAGTCTTCCTTTAAAGGAGAATTCCGGCTGTTTTGGGTTCATATGACATCTTGTGTAGACCGAGGGAAGTTGGTCAAAGGTGAAAC
>JAPEKM010000023.1:19173443-19185025 GCA_027575975.1 Cathorops multiradiatus
GCGGGGAGCGGTTTTTATTAATTTTTTTTACAAAAACATTTCATTTACATATTCTAGATTTAGACAGGATTCACACACTATCATTAACTCAGTTTTCACAAAAATGGCGTTTAGGGGGTTTTGTATCTGAACTCTTCATTTGCAGCTGGGTACATGGAGGCTGTTCAACTCCTGGAATAGCCAACTCTTGGGTAAGCAGAGTTTTCTCAAGTCTTTGATGCCTGAGGCCAGCTCTTCTGGTTCAAAGGCTTGCAACACAGTGATACTGTTTGTGATTTTGTGCCGTTTCAGGTTTGACTCTGCAAGTGATGCACAAGTGCGCTTTACTTCAGAAGGTCTATATCTGTGGACTCTATGGTGATACAAATCCATCATGATGTTCGAAAGCCATTTCTCCATGTTGAATCCCTGAAGACCATAGATAGCTACCACTGGGGTACATTACATTTAACAGATGCTGTTATCAAGAGTGTCACACAAGAAGACCCTGACATACCCACAGCAGTGGGTCCAGGGAGCAGTTGGGGGTTGGGTGCCTTGCTGAAGGGCAATTCAGCCATTCCTGCTTGTCCAGGGAATAAAACCGGCAATCTTTTGGACCCAAAGCTGCTTCTCTAACCTTTAGGCCATTCTTATTTCTTCGGTCTTATTTCTTTAAACCTTATGTCGGTCTCTCTAGCATTCTTATTTCTTAACCTTCTTATTGTTGAAGATGTGCAGCCACATACAATACTCTTCTGCTTCTTTGGACAGGTCTTTATCCTTATGCAATAGGAATCTCAAGTTGTTCTTCTGATCAGGTCTTGCCAGGTATCCATAAAACATTTCTTGGATATTGGCAGTGACTGTGATGCAGTATTTCCTGAACTATAGCAGCACACCCAGGAGAGAATTGTTTAGGTTGGAACTGTCAACAGCATAGAGTTGAGCGAGGCACCATGCTGTTGGGCACTTGAGTCAAACATTGACTGTCTGTCGCAGCTCTGAGGGATGGTACACCCCAAAAGTGGGCAAACACCAAATATTTGTGATCTCATGGATGGATGGTGCTCTCTCTGCATGCCTGTTTTCAAACATATTTTCTAGAAAAGAGGAAAACTGCTCTCTCATCTCAGGATTTTTGCTTAGAGTACATCTTAAAGAACTGAGTCAGGATAACACTTGCTCTCTGTTTGGGAGTTGGGGACAAGGTGACCAAAATGGCAAAGAAGCCACCCATTTGTTAACTTCATCCTGATGGGTCTCTTTCTCCATAATTTTTAGAAAGATCTCATACTCAAAGTACATGGCACACTTATCATTCTCTGTGTGTTCAAACACCATGAGCCTGAGCTTGTCTTCAGTTGGCATAGGCTTTGATGTGCATGCCTCTGGACCTTGCTGTGGCAAGGTTTTTCTTTTACACTGATGCTATTATTGCAAAGAGTGAAGAGAGATGGACATCCATTCTGTCGAATATGGGTTCTGAAGACACTCCGGCCTTCAGAAGTGAAGCTTGAGTATTGTTGACGCACATTTCCTCCATGATTACCCAGTCTAAGGCCCCGTCCACACGAGTACACGGCCTCACCCAGTACGCTGTCGTTTTGAAAAAAAATCTCCGTAAACATGCCGTCGTTTCGATTAACTGGAAACGACCCAAAACACTGCAGTACATATGCCAGGCCTATATGTGGTGCTGTGATGCCGCCAAACCAATACACTAAAACTGGAAGAGAAGCCATAGAGCATGCGCATAAAGGTCACGCGCTGTTTACAAAACAAGCTCATAACACGGGAAGTTTTGTTGCTCCTCGCAGTAATATAAAAGCAGAAGGTGTTGTTGTAGCAGCCATAATAGACTGAGTTGTTTCTGCGGTACGAGCACAAGCCTGTAGTCTGCCGTTATGATGCGTCTAGCGGCGGCGGCTGAGGTTAGAGAAGCGGGGCTTATACATCATTTCTGAAAAAAATTCGCTTCGCCGTCCAGACGACTCCGGGCTATCCGGTGTTTTAGGATTTTCTCACTCTGGGACCCGTTTTCAAAAAAATACCGGTTTCACACCTCGAAAAAGACAACTCTGTCTGAACGCGAGGCTGAAACGATAAAGTATTTTATGTGGATTCGACAAAAACATACTCATGTGGACGGGGCCTTAGTCTAGATGCTGGGCAAAGCTGTAGTTGGAAAAGAAGGCAACTGGACTTGCTTGAAATTCTTGAAGATGTTTCACCTCCCTTCAGATTCTTCAGTTCTGTTTGACTAGTGTGGAGTTCCAGGTATTTATCCTCTAGTGGACCAAAAGCAACCCTAAGGAGAGTCATTAAGGTCACATGGGTCATTGACCCTCTGTCATCCTGTTGGTGTTGGGTTCACTGGAGGCTGGGTGTGAACAGTGTTAGCAGCCTAGAGGATCGTTAGGGTGATCTGTGGGTCGTTGGCGCACTCTGCCATCATGTGAGTCACTGAAGTCAGCTGAGTTTTGGTGTGGATGTGTGTTCAGTTTTCTGGGAAGTGTGCCAAGGGCTGCATTGTAGGTAGCTAAGTGGTGTCTCAGACGACCTCCTCTGTTCAGTAGTGATATTCCAGATTGATGAAGATGGCTTCTTTTATTCCTCTTTCAAACCATTGGTCTTCTCTGGCTAGAATGTGTGCATTGCAGTCCTGAAATGAGTGTCCTTTGTTATTGAGATGAAGATAGACTGCAGAGTCCTGGCCTGAGGAACTGGCTCTCCTGTGTTAAGCCATGCACTTGTGTAGTGGTTTTGTTTCCGCAATGTACAGGTCTGTGCATTCCTCACTGCACTGAATTGCATATACTACATTGTGCTGTTTGTGTCTGGGTATTCTGTTCTTACGGTAGACCAATTTCTGCCACAGAGTGTTACCGTGTCTGAAGTGTACACGGATGTTGTGTTTGTCGAAGATCCTCCTGGGTTTCTCAGATTGTCATTCTCTACATTTCTGGACTATGTTCTTGTGTTTGCTGTTTTCTTCCCTGTCCCTCATGTTTTTTTTTTCTGGTCTTGATAAAAGCCCAGTTGGGATACCTGCACTTCTGAAGTACTTCCTCGATGTCTGATGTCTTTTTGCTCCTTCTCTTTTCCCTCTACCATTGTAGAAATGTTCTGAGCCCTGTGATGTAAGGTCCTAATCACCCCCAATGTGTGTTCCAGTGGGTGGTGAGAGTCAAACAGTGGGTACTGGTCTGTGTGTGGGTTTCCAGTAGACCTTGATGCTAAGGCTTCCATCTTGTTCAATGTGCATGCTGCAGTCCAAAAAGGCTAGGTTGTTCCACTGATGTCCTCCTGAGTGAACTTGAGGTTGATGTACCTCACAGAGCATTGATGTGCTCTGTGAAGGCTTCCACCTCATGGGTTTTGATTTTTACCCAGGTGTCATTCACATACCTGAACCAGTGTCTGGGAGCGGCAAGAAAAACTGGAATGCAAACTGGGGGTCATTAGGACCTTATGTTACATGGCTCAGAACATTCCTACAATGGTAAAGGGAAAAGAGAAACTGCAAAAACACATCAAGGAAGCACTTCAGAAGTGCAGGTATCCCAACTGGGCTTTTGTGAAGACAAAGTGTAAGCCCCTGATGTGGGTGGAGTACTGAAGCACACCAGGCAGGAGATATTCACACTCAACTTTATTTATTGTACTTTTGGTGCTTTTCAGCTTCACTCACTCATTTGCTGCTCACACACACATGCGCATACACACACACATATTCTGGTCAGGAGAAATCCTTTCTGACCAGGAGCAATCCTTTCTGCTCTCCCTCCCTCCTTTTCCATCCTCCGCCATCACTGCAACAAACACACACACAACATTCATTGACAACAGGTGCATTAACTTTTCCACTCGCCTTCCCTGGCCCTGCCCTCCATTCACAAACCAATGCTTGGCCATGCCCCCTCTGCCACATACCCCCACCACCCAACTCAGACTGGGGAGCCATCTGGCCTGCAGCGGACTCCCCACTTTCAATGGTACAGGAAGTCCAGCACCACCATCTGCGCCTCTGGCCTGTGGACCAGCTCAAATTTGAACAGCTGGAGGGCAAGATACCAATGGGTAAGTCACACTTTGGTATCCTTTATGCAGTGGAGCCACTGGAGGGGCACGTGGTCTGAACAGAGGGTGAAAGGGTGCCCCAGCAAGCAGCATCAGAGGGTGAGGACCACCCACTTGTTGGCCAGGCACTCCTTTTCAATGGTGCTGTATTTATTTTCATGCATTGAGAGCTTGTGACTGATGTACAGCGTGGATGGAACATTTAGCACCCTCCAATGTCTGGGACAAAACGGCCCCCAAGCCCTCTGTCTGATGCATCCATCTGCAAAATAAACGGGAGAGAGAAGTCAGGGAAGAAGCGTAGAAGTGGCCCCCCACACAGTGCAGCTTTTACCTTCGTGAAGGCCTATTGGCACTGCTCCATCCACTGGACTGCATCTGGTGCTCCCTTTTTAGTGAGATCAGTCAGCAGGCTGGTGACATCTGAATAGTTAGGTATGAACCTGCAATAGTAGCCAGCCAGCCCCAGGAACTGTCTCGCACCCTTTTTGGTCTTGGGCCTCAGACAGGCCGCAATCACTGTGGTCTTGTCAATTTGGGGATGGACCTGCCCATGACCCAAGTGGAAACGCAGATACCATACTTCTAGCCGCCCACACACCTCAGCAACTCCAGGACTGCCCTAAGGTGTTCTAGGCACCATGGCCAATCATTGCTAAATATAATAATGTTGTCTATGTCGGCTGCAGCATAGGCATCATGGGGGTGGAGGATTTTGTCCATGAGCCACTGGAACATAGTGGGAGTACCAAATAACACAAAAGGAAGCATGACAAATTGGTGTAAGCCAAATGGTGTGGAAAAGGCTGTTTTCTCTCAGGATAGAGGAGTCAAAGGGATCTGCCAATATCTCTTTGCAAATCCAGTGTCAAATAAAAGTGAGCAGAGCCTTATTGATTGAGCAACTCATCAATGTGAGGAAACTGGGTACACATTGGATTTAGACACTGCATTGACTTTCCTATAGTCCACACAGGACTGGACAGACCTGTCAGTCTTGGAGACCAGGACCACCAGGCTGCTCCAATCACTGTGGGACTCCTCGATTATTCACGTTTCAAGCATGGCTGTGAGTCCATCCTGAACCACTGCTTTCTTGTGTTTGGGCAAGCGGTATGGGCAGCTATGCACCACCACCTCTGGGGGCATGCCAATGTGGTGCTCTTTGAGGTGAATGCAGCCAGGAAGGGGAGAGAACACATTGGAAAACTCTGCTTGCAACTTGGCAACCTCTGCGAGTTGGGCCGGTGAGAGGTGGTCTCCACAGGGGACTGGAGTGGCTTGAGTAGTTACTTTCATTTTTACCTTCAGCCCCAGTTCCACTTTCTCCAGAACTACTGACGCCAATGCCATAGGGACCCCCTCGTTCCAATGTTTTAACATGTTGAGGTGGTATATTTGTAGTGCCCCACCCCTATCTGTTCACCTCACCTCATAGTCGATGTCCCCAATTCTCCATGTGATCTCAAAGGGCCCTTGCCACTTAGTGATTCATTCTGAGCTCAAAGTGGGCAATACTGTGAGCACTTTATCTGCCGGTTTGAACTGTCTACAGCATGCAACCCTGTTGTACAGCCAGACTTGACATTCTTGTGCCTACTGAAAATTCTCCTGGGTTAAGTGACTGAGTGTGTGGAGCTTTGCACACAGGTCGAGAACATACCAAATTTCATTTTTACTGTTTGAAGGTCCCTCCGCCTAATTTTCCTGCAGCATGCCCCAAATGCCAAGAGGCTTACACCCATATAATAATTTGAAGGGGGAGAATCCCGTGGAGGCTTGTGGGACCTCTCATACTGCGAATAACAGGGGCTCGAGCCATTTCTTTCTATAACGTGCATCTTCACTTACAAACTTCTGAATTAAAATTTTAAGAGTTTGGTTAAATCATTCTATCAGGCCATCTGCTTGTAGGTGATAAATGCTGGTGCAAATGGATTTAATTCCTAATAACTCATATAGCTCACAGAGTGTGTGTGACATGAATGTAACACCTTGGTCAGTCACGATTTCCTTGGAAATCACAACTTGGTAAATAATTTCAAACAGTGCCTCTGCCACATTGCACTTGGAAATGTTATGTAGCAGGACTGCTTCTGGACGTTGCATTGCATAGACAACTAGGACTAAATAAAGTGATATCCTTGTGCTGACCAATCTAAAGGGCTAACGAGATCCATACCAATTCTTTTGAAGGGGATCTTGATCGAGGGAGATGGTGCAAGGGCACTTTTGGAGTGGCTGCTGGATTCACCAGCTGGCATTTGTGGCATGCCACACACCACCTACAGACATCCTCACAAATCCCTGGCCAAAAAGAACCAGGCCATTATTCAGGCTAGTGTCTTATCCTGACCCAAGTGTCCAGCCATCAGGCTAAAATGAGCCGCAGGGAATATGAGTTCCCTATGAACACTCACCTGTATGCAATACACTCCAGCCTGATCGAGGGTGGTCTCTGGCATGTTGGGGATCTGGACCATGGCTCCCACCTCCATCACAGAGCACTAGCCCTGGAAATGCCTGGGTTCCCTGCAGTCCCAGCATACCGGCTCAGGCTTCACCTCTGCACTGGTGTTTTGGGGATCACTCACATGAGGGGGGAGAAGACACAGACACAGTAGGGACAGAAGGGAGGGGGACACCATGGGCATGGTGAGACAGCTGCGGGAGGGCTGGCCCCCATTTCCATAGTGGGGGAATGGGGTAGGGACAGGAAGAGGAGAGAGGGGGAGAGGGAGGAGGAGAGAGAGAACAAGAAGAGGCAGGTTGTCTGCCTGCTGCTGGAACCACCACCAAATGGTCCTCTGCCAACTCAATCATTCAATCCAGTGATGCCAGGCAGTGGCACTGTACCTACTCCACTCTCCCTTCTGGTAGCTGCGCGATCAACTGCTCCAGCGCCACCACTTAAATGATCCCCTCAGTGTCATGATCTTCTGCCCTCAGCCACCACTGGCAGGCTTCCCAGAGCTGCTGACTGAAGGTGAATGGCCAGCCAACTTCCTTCGGTGTCAGCGTGCAGAAGTGCTGACAGTGTCGTTTCAGGAAACGGCCAACATGCTGTAGGATGGCTCACTTCAAGTCAGTATAGTTGAACTGACTGTTGGCAGGGAACTCTTGCATGGCAAGCTGGGCTTCTCTGGACAGGAGTGGCAATAGACAAGGAACACGTTGCTCAATCAGCCACCCCATGCCTCTGCTGCTTGTTCAAACAGCGCGATGAAGGCTTCATGGTTGTTGTGCAACCTCATTTTCATGAGACTGACGTGGGGAGGGTCTGCAGCGGTGGTGTTCAAGGACCTTGCCAATGCGAGCAGGTGCCGGAACACATGGCAGTCTTCCTGTTGGGCCAGCAGCAAGGCTTCAAAACACTGCTCTTGTTCCTTTTGGAGGCCAATCAATGCTTGGTCCTGGCTCTGTTGGTCAGCAGGAAGAGCATGGATGAGCTCCTTGAGTGGGGAGGACTCCATGGGTGGTTCCCTTCAGTATTCCCGGGTTTCAGCACCACTGTCAATATGTCCCTGATGTGGGTGGAATGCTGAAGCACAGACAGGTTTGAAATTATGTCAAACACAGGCTTACTTTTGATTATTTTGCTTTTCAGCTTAACTGACTCAAGTTTGTTGTGCACACACACACACACACTAGTCAGGAGAGACTTCGGCTCTTTGTTCTCTCCCTCCTTTTTTCTACTCTGTCATCAGTGCAACTGACACACACAACATAAATTGACAACAGGTGTTTACCACTTTACCACTCATCTTCCCTGACCCCACTCTCACTTAACAAATGAATGTTTGACCATGCCCCCACTGCCACAATAGTTTTGCATTGCCTTGTTGAAATATCCCTGGAAACAATGTTGTCTTGAAGGCAACATATTCCAAAATCTCAATGTACTTTTCTGAATTTGTCCACATTCTGTAACATGGGCAATAATCTTGACACCAGATTAAAGTCAACATTGTTTGCAAAATTACTTTCAAACAAAATAAATGTGAAAATTTGTGATTGCCTAAGTATTTCTATAACTATTTAAAAGGTACAAGCCAGCATTGCAGGATAGGTGTGTGACATTTTTGATATTTATATTATTCTTTCTGAGACCAGTAAAAATTCAGACATTTACATCTACAGCCTCTCAGATCCACATGCCTTAATGCCTCAAATTTCTCCCACTTCTCTTCAATTTCTCCTCCACCAAATTTCTGATCACACAAACATGATGGGGCAGCATGGTGGTGTAGTGGTTAGCACAGTCGCCTCACAGCAAGAAGGTTCCGGGTTCGAACCCAGTGGCCGGCGAGGGCCTTTCTGTGTGGAGTTTGCATGTTCTCCCTGTGTCTGCATGGGTTTGCTCCGGTTGCTCCGGTTTCCTCGACAATTCAAAGACATGAAGTTAGGTTGACGTGGGGCGGCCTTGGGCTGAGGTGCCCTTAAGCGAGGTACGGAACCCCTGACTGCTCCTCGGGCACTCTGGTGTGGCTACCCACTGCTCTGAGTGCGTGTGTGTGTTCACTGCTTCAGATGGGTTAAATGCAGAGGATGAATTTCACTGTGCTTGAAGTGTGCAAGTGACAAATAAAGGTTTCTTCTTCTTCTCTTCTTCTTCTTCTTCATTGCAGCAAGCCAAGTGCCGGTTGAGACAATGATGATGAGTATGTGAAGATATGAGGTGAAGACAGATTATGATGATGATGATGATGATGATGATGATGATGATGTAATGATATTCACCAAATAAGCTATAGCTGATCATCTTGGCATCAACGTTATCGACCAACAATATAATACCATATTTTCTATTTCCGGTTGAAAATTGTCTATGATAAGAGAAGATATACACTCAAAGAATGTACAGGAAGTCAATATAGCAAAAGAATATTTATTCTTTTCTTATCATCCGTTCCCATAAAAGTGCATCAGATTTTACAGTAAGCAAAATTCATATTTAAGACAGGATACACAGCTGCGCTACATTCACAATTATCAGTTTGGACAGTGTGCTGCATGGGAGGAAACTTCTCATAAGCATCAGTATAAAAATTATTTATAGTCAGATGAACATGGGAGGTCTCGGGCAAAGTTGTTCCTTCAGAGCGAGAAGTAGAGGTTGTTGGTCAGAAGCATTTTATGCCTTAACCAGGTGAGTGAATTCTGCAGGAAAGGAAAAACGTGATTAATGACGCATTCAATTATTACAATGAGCGCCATGTCTGTAATAATAATAATCAGAAAAAGCATTTACCCTCATCTCCAATCTTGCCGTCACCGTCAGTGTCTCCAGCCTTGAGGAATTTCTTGGTCTCATCGTCAGTGAGTGCCCTCGCTCCGGGTTTGAAGTTCTGCAGGAACAGTCTGTGGAGGGAGCATTATTATGCTTGTTATTAGTGTTATTACGCATTAATATGCTTGTTATTAGTGTTATTACGCATTATTATGCTTGTTATTAGTGCTATTATGCATTATTATGCTTGTTATTAGTGTTATTACGCATTATTATGCTTGTTATTAGTGTTATTACGCATTATTATGCTTGTTATTAGTGTTATTACGCATTATTACAGCTAAAATAGAGCTTTCTATCAATACGCTGTAGACTAGTGAACTAATTTCTCCGTACTTCAGCTCTTCTTCCTCAATGAAGCCACTCTTGTCCTGATCGATGATACGGAAAGCCTCCTTGACGTCCTCAGAGGACTTGCTAGTCAGACCGACCTTAGTGAAGAAGGCCTTGTGGTCGAAGGTACCATCAGCTGTGTAAAACAAATAAAAAATTATTACAGCACTTTATTATTATTTATGGGCACCAAGACCCATCTTATTGCACTTTGAATATTTATAACAATAACAACCAACAACAACAATAATAATAATAGCAATATATATTTAGCCTAAAGCTAATTAGCCTATACCTTTGCATGCATCCAGGGCTGCAGTGATGTCAGCATCGGTGAGGAGTTTTGAGAATGCCATCTTTAGCTACGTAAGATATATATGTATATATATATATAAACATTAGCATCATAATGTCATGATAAAAAACATGCAAATTAATATGCATATGATATCAATGATTGCCCTGAGTCTGGACATGATCACATCCTCTTAACCTTCTTTAATCAATGCATATGCAATTTGGCCTTGAGGAGTTGCACCATCCATTTTCATTGGACTTTTTTTTTTTCTTAATTTGCTCCCAATCAGTTATCCAATTTTCTGACACGCGCTCAGTGATGTGATCAAGCCGACCCAAGACAGTACAAAGCAACAGGTGCAAAGCTAATGTGTCACATCCAAGTCACATGGCCACCATTAGGACATTAAATCTCATCCAGTAGGCTATGTCCAACAGGAATTGGGATGATGTGCTCCAAACCACGGTATTTTCTTTCACGTCCAAGGTAAGTCCAATGGAAATGATTTAGAAGCCGTGCATTTATTTTTTTTTTAATAGATGATCAGATAGGCTTTGGTAAGGGCCTATTGCAAATGCATTGCAGGTCCTGTTTCAGGGGTTTTTTCTCTTGCTTTCTTCCGTCCCTCGCTGCATGCAAACTCACCTCTTGGGTCTTTTTGGTGGTGAGCTGTAGATTCTCAAAGACTGGAGCAAACTGCAGTGCACTCCGGCCCTTTGCTATCAACCTTATATACTTTTCACACAGTCCAAATATGAGGCCTAATGTAACGGACACCCAATGGAAGAAGGGGGGCTGCGTTTGAAATGCATCCAGCAGACAGACTGCACTATATTTATCTTGATCAAGGAAGACGCTTAAATGGCGAGTTTGAAAAAAGCGATCTGTAATGTCCCGCAATGCTAATAATATACGCTGCTGAGGCGCATGAAACCGCGCTGGTGTGAAGTGCATGTATGGATAACAGTGCGCTCGCATAGGGCTCAGCTCATTTCGCCCATACAAAACTCACTAGTGCCTTACTCCAAGTCATCTTCAAGACTGTGTTAAGGTATGCGATGCAGTTTTATGTTTACACCAAGGTAACACTTGATAGTCCGTAGACCTGGAGGTAAATTTTTGCACATTTTACCAGCAAAAAAAGAAGGTTTTACTTGCTCTAAAATGCCTAATTATTATTTTTCCTTATGATTTAATAACTAATGATTCAACTTGCATGTGTTGTAATATTAATCTGTATTACTTTGTCTAAATATCAGTAGACCCAGTTATCTAAGTGTAACATGTGAGACGACTGTCAAATCACTGTGACTACTGACTTGAACATTAATAAAAATGTAGGGTTCCTTCGAGTGTGCCTATTCTCTTCTCATCATGTGTTACCATGTTTGGTTTTATGTTTGTTTTCTCCCTCGATTTATCTTTTTCCAAGAAAGAAGCATCTTCTTTAAAATGTGATGTGATCTGGGAAAAGCCTTCACATTGTGAAATTCCAACATTATGAGATATTCATACCAATGGACTTTCCATTGGTATGAATATCTCATAATGTTGGAATTTCACCATGTGAAGGGTTTTCCCAGATCACATCACATATTA
>JAPEKM010000023.1:20093134-20104907 GCA_027575975.1 Cathorops multiradiatus
ATCGCGTCGCTCGCATCGCGTCGCTCACCGCCGCCGGTCGCCTCGGTCGCCCCTCGTCGCCGGTGTACATTGAAAATGAACGGCAGCTGGTCGCCTCGGTCGCTCAAGTCGCTTTTGGTGTGAACGCACGGTTAGGGAGCTGGTGACCTCCTACACCCCCTCTCGCTCATTCACTTGCTGTCCCATGCACCAGACTTTCCACCATAGAGGGGTAAGTCCTTCAGAAAAACGGGAGGGGAGTTGAGTGAATAATCAGTACTTTCCCCTCCCTTTTTTATAATGGCTGAAGTGCCTTCAGGCAAGGCACCTAACCCCCAACTGCTCCCCGGGCACTGTAGCATAGTTGCCCACTGTTCTGGGTATGTGTGCGTGTTCACTGCTTCAGATGGGTTAAATGCAGAGGAGAAATTTCACTGCGCTTGAGTGTCCATGTGACAAAGTCTTCTCGACTTTCAAATCTCAATTGAAAAGTCTCTCATTTCATCTCATCTCATCCATGGACAGTTTTCTTCCTGTAAAGCAACCGTAGACAGGTGAAAGGCACTATAGATTTTTTTTTAGCCTTTCTTCATCACATAGAGCACAGTGAAATTCTTCTTACTTCATTTCACCCTTCTGAAGCTGTGAACACAGACAGCAGATGGGGGTTAGATGACTTGCTCAAGGGGACTTCAGTCATGGAGGGGAAAGCGCTGTTCGTTCACTCCCCCCAGGGAATCAAACCAGCAACCTTTTGATCCCAAAGTTGCTTCTCTAACCTTTAGGCCATGGCTAAGGCCATCCCAAAGGGGATTTCCGACAAAGATGGGATTCTAACTCACAAGTGCAGAGCATAATGGATTCACAACCCATCACCTTAACCACTCGGCCACCTCATGCTTGTCAGAATAAATGATAATTATCAATAAAGAATCACTAATCAGGGGTGGTGTAGTGGTTAGCACCATCGCCTCACAGCAAGAAGGTCCTGGGTTCGAGCCCAGTGGCCGGCGAGGGCCTTTCTGTGTGGAGTTTGTATGTTCTCCCCATGTCTGCATGGGTTTCATCCACAGTCCAAAGACATACAGGTTAGGTTAATTGGTCTCTGTGTAAATAGTCTCTATGTCGGCCCTGCGATGACCTGGCGACTTGTCCAGATGGCGTACCACAACGCTCGCCTATAGTCAGCTGGGATAGGCTCCAGCTTGCCTGCGACCCTGTAGAACAGGATAAGCGGCTACAGATAATAGATGGATGGATACTTGTTAGCTGTTAGTTCCAGTTTAAAACTAAGGCCCCATCCACATGAGTATGTTTTTGTCGAATCCACATAAATACTTGATCGTTTCGGCCTCGCGTCCACACGGATTTGGCTTTTTCAAGGTGTGAAAGTGGTATTTTTTGAAAACGGGTCCCACAGTGGGAAAATCCTAAAACACCGGATAGCCCAGAGTCGTCTGGATGGTGAATTTTTTCAGAAACATTGACATATAAGCCTCACCTCTCTAACCTTTAACCTCAGCCGCCGCTGCTAGACGTATCATAACAACAACGGCGGACTACAGGCTTGTGCTCGTACTGCAGAAACAACTCAGTCTATTACAGGTGCTACAACAAAACCTTCCGCTTTTATTTTACTGCAAGGAGCAACAAAACTTCCCGTGTTATGAGCTTGTTTTGAAAACAGCGCTCGACCGGAATGTGCATGCTCCATAATGTCACTTCCTGGTTTAGTGTATTGGTCCCGTGGTGTCACATCGCCACCTACAGGCCTGGCAATGCACTACAGTGTTTTGGGTCATTTCCAGTGAATCGAAACGGCGCCGTGTTTATGGAGATTTTTTTTTTTAATGACAGAGTATTGGATGAGGCCGCGTACTCGTGTGGATGGGGCCTAAAGATCCCTTGGTTGAATGTGATCTCTCCTACTTCCTTGCCCTCAAGTAGCTGGTTCAATTATGTTGTCAAATAGAGGTCTTTCAGTGACATCACAGGTTTGTTTATCACACAGCATATGCCATATTGCCGGGCAAACATAGAAATAGCCGAGACCATCAATAATGGAAATTGAGACGACTGCAGTCAGTACAATCTCTGAAATTATTAAAAATTTATTTTATGCCAGCAGATTGTGTTCAATCAAAGCTGAAACATGCAGGCATTACAGAGCCATATAATTTATCCACAAATGTATTTATTATTTATTCTGCACCCTGCTCTCTCTCTCTCTCTCTCTCTCTCTCTCTCTCTCTCTCTCTCTCTGTGTGTGTGTGTGTGTGTGTGTGTGTGTGTGTGTGTGTGTGTGTGTGTGTGTGTGTGTGTGTGGACACGCTCACTGCTTCAGGTTAATGAAATGCAGAGGAGGAATTTTACTGTACTTGAGTGGATGTGTGACAAAAATAAAGACTGCTGCTTCTTAATTTACCCACAAATATATTTATAATACTGGAAAAGCATATGGCAAACCAGCTACAGGATTTGGGATACTGCATCATCCTGAACTTAAGTATTTGGGACTTCTAAATATGCCAGAGATGCTAAAAGCCTACAAAAGTACAGATGCCTACCAATATTCTGAGGTAGGGTTTCATGCATGCTCTTATATTATGGAAAATTTCCAATCAAGAAAAATGACAAATGCAAGCTCAAAAATGGACTAATAGTAACAAACAAGCCAGGGCATAGATCTAGCATATTTTATGATGTTTAGCCAAGTCTACATTATCAGCACAGAACAAATGTGCTGCTAGTCTAGCCAAGCATTAGGTTGAATAAAATATATAATGTCCAAAGTCCATTCAAATATATATTTTAACGTTACACCGAGGTTTCACATCAACTTGATATAAAATGTTCTGCACACACAATGGGAAGGCTTTATCATCCAGTCTTCCTTTTTAGATTAGATCACATTCCTATGAGTGTTTCCTCAGTCCATAGAGGACTTTCATGTGATGTCATCGCAACTGCGAATTTGTTTTTGCAGCCATGTTGCCTGGCAAGCTTTAACTGCAGCTTGCCATTTTTCTTGTCTTTTTGGGTTCACTGGGAAGCAGTGAAAAGTTAAACCAGGCTTATCTCCACATCTGTAATTACATCCAAAAGCAGAACAGGTCTCAGACATTGTTCTTTTAGATGTAACTTCAAGTTTATCTGTAGAGGTTTACTGAATTTGGCTTGCAATCACTCACATACACTTGTGCCAGTTGTTGTTAAAAATGCAAAGCTTGCCAGGGAACATGGCTGCATAAACAAATCCACAGTTGTGATGACATCACATGAAAGTCCTCTATGTACTGATGAAACACTCATAGGAATGTGATTTCGTTGCCGTAAGTCCAGACAGCTGTAGCCCAAGTGAGGCCTTTGTCAATGAGTAGTTGTGCAATCTTATTTTGATTGGAGAGGCCTTCTTGACTTGAGAAGTAGAGAGAATGTTGAAGAAAACCTTGGAACGTCACACTAGAATTCCAGAGATTTTCATCCCAAGCCAAAGGGGGTGCCCCCTCCTCTTTTACCCCAGACAAGCTCACCCTTCCCTCTTCAGCATAGTTATCACCTTTGCATCTTCATATTGTTATGCAAGCGTTGAATGCGGGTCAGTTTGAGCGAAGTAACACCAGACAAAGAGGGGGAAAAACACGATGGAAAATAAAAATAATCTAAAAAACTGATTATTAAGTTTAAGTGTAGACTATGCGTAGTCCAAATCAATAGGAATGAAAAATGATTGTCAATTTGTACTGCCTTATTCCATCCATTTATCCATCCATTATCTGCAGCCACTTATCCTATTCTACAGGGTCGCAGGCAAGCTGGAGCCTATCCCAGCTGACTATGGGCAAGAGGTGGGGTACTGTCTACATGTCATTTAATTAATAAATAAATAAATAGTACCTATTCTTATTTTCCCTTTTTCAAAGTTCAGTTCATACAGATGAACCAGTGCATGTTCATACTTCACAGTCCCAAAAGTAAACTATGCTAGTTCATGAGCATTTCTTCTCAAATTTTTTTAATGAGCTACACTGAATCTAATGTGAAATTTTTGATTAGCAATTAAAATATCAACTTTCACCTACCATTAGAATGTTCTTGGAATCTACTTTATTGATACAAGCAAATCAGTAGTGTGACAATCAGTGCATTGGAGCACATCACCATAGTACAACACAAGGACAAAGTCAAGACAAGGAATGAAGAAAATAATCAAGATAGTCACATAATATTTTTCAAAGGTGCATTCCCAAGACATCATTGCCTATTATCCCTATTTCTGTTGTGTAAGCATCATTCACTTGCACTAGTGAATTACACTCACATTCATTGGTTGCAAACCGATTTGTTCAGTTCACCAAAAATATGAGTACATTCAATGAACGGTGCTCATTCAGCATGCTCATCCACAACACTGCATATTTTTATACTGTTTTATGCTGTCTCTTTTGAACTTAAAATTAAGATATTTTACAAATATATACAAATTACCATTTGTTTTTCATTGCTATCAATTTGGACTTCACAGACTAGACTTGAATTTAATATTTTTTTCTGTAATCCACACTGTATCCTTCGCTAAATATACTCAAACAGGTCACTGGAATTTTTTTTTTAATTCACTCTTGAAATGTTTCCTTTGTCCCCCTTGGGATCTAGTGCCTGAGCCCAGTTCCCTGCAGAAGATTTGCTTTGGAAGGCAGGAATCTTCCAGCCTAACGACGTGTCCTGTCTAATGCAGATGATTTTCAATCACCATGACTTCAATGCTTGTGCAGTTTGTTTCTTCCAGAATGCTGTTATTCATCCGTCAGTCCTGCCAACTCATGCCCAGAATGCGGCAGAGACACCGCTGATGGCACTTTTCCAGGCTTTTAAGGTGATGTCTGTAAGTGGTCCAGGATTCTGAACTGTATAGGAGGGAAGGTAGCATGACAGCCTTGTAGACCATGATTTTAGTATCAGTCCTTATCCCTCTCTTTTCAAATACTCTCTCACGCAGCCTGCCAAAGGCGCAGCTTGCAGCCTTCAGATGATGTAGAATCTCGGCATCGATGTCAACTTTAGTAGAAAGAGCACTGCCTAGGTAGGGGAAGCTCTGGACATTCCTGAGTGCAGACCCATTAATCCTAAGAAGAAGAAGAAACCTTTATTTGTCACATGCACACTTCAAGCACAGTGAAATTCATCCTTTGCATTTAACCCATCTGAAGCAGTGAACACACAGCCAGAGCAGTGGGCAGCCACACCAGAGCACCCAGGGAGCAGTCAGGGGTCAGGTACCTTGCTCAAGGGCACTTTTGGGCCTACATGTCTTTGGATTGTGGGGGAAACCAGAGTACCCAGAGGAAACCCATGCAGACATGGGGAGAACATGCAAACTCCACACAGAAAGGCCCTCGCTGGCTACTGGGTTCGAACCTGGAACTTTCTTGCTGTGAGGCGACAGTGATAACCACTACACTGGTTGGTAGAGGACTTCCGTTTTCTTGACATTTATGGAGAGGCTGAGCCTCTGGTACACATACGTAAAGGCATCTGAAATGGCCTGGAATTGATTTTCTGAGGTGGTGCAAACACAGTTATCATCAGCATTCTGAAACTCGATCAGATAAGTGGTAGTGGTCTTAGTTCTTGCCTTCAGCCTTCAGAGATTGAACAATCCTCCGTCCATTCTATAGACAACCTCGATACTGTCAGGTAGTCTGTCTTGTATGAGATGGAAAATGGCAGATATGAAGATGGGGAAGAGGGTAGGTGCAATCACGCAACCTTGCTTTACACCAGTCTGCACCTCAGAGGCTTCATTGGTACCTGGGCTGCCAAGGACTCTGGCAGGCAGGCCATCATGAAGGAGCCTCAGAACAGAGATAAACTTTTCAGGGCGTCTGTATTTAGCCAGGATTTGCCACAGAGCTTCTCAATTGACTGAGTCAAATGCCTTTCTTAGATCTATAAAGGCCATGTAAAGTGACTGGTGCTGCTCTCGATACTTCTTTTGTAACTGCCAGGCAGTGAAGATCATGTTGGTCGTTCCTCTGTTAGCTCAGAAGCCACACTGAGACTCTGGTAGAAATCCCTCAGCATGCGGATATAAACGATTAGCAAGGATTCAAGCAATGATCTTGCCAGCAGTAGCAAGAAGGGAGATGCCATGATAGGGGATAAATCTGACTGTGGAAACTTTCTTGAAGATCCTAACTATGTCTGCATCCTGTAGGTCCGATTGTTATCTCCTCCATCTGCCAGATAAGAAGAATGAGTTGGTGAAGACATTTGGTCAATTCATTGCCTCTCTGCTTAAATATCTCTGCTGGTATTCCATCAACACCCAGAGCCTTTCCATTTTTCATTTGATTGATAGTGGATTTTATTTCACCAAGACTCGGTTCTGCTCCCAGCTCAGTATTGACTGGTAATTGTGGGATCTCATCAAAAACAGACTCATCTACAGAAGAGTTGCAGTTCAAAAGATCTTGGAAGTATTCTTTCCAGCGCTGATTGATGCTTTCTGTATCTTTCAGGAGATTACCATCTTTGTCTTTTATGGGTGTCTCACCACATATGCTGGATCCAAATATAGTTCTGGTGGCACTAAAAAAGCCATGGCTATCTCCTCTGTCTGCAAGATCTTGAAGCTGCTCCACTTTGGCTGCCCACCACTGGTCTTTTATATGGTGTATCTGCCTTTGAACTTTGGCCTGTATATTGTGGTAGGCAGTCCTTTTAGCTTCATTAGTTGGATCACTTTCCCAGGTACAGAAAGCCTTCCTCTTTCCAGATATAAGTTCTCCAATCGCATGATCATTTTCGTCAAACCAGTCCTGGTGTTTCCTAGTGCTGTAGCTGATTGAGCCTTCACTACTTGACAGGATGGCTGCTTTCAGATCCTCCCAGTACTTCTCATATCACTGACATAGATGGATGAGAGAGCCTGGTGGAGAGCAAGCTGCAGTTGTTCGCGCATCTCAGGATCTTTCAGTCTTTCAACATCCAGTCTCCTCGGTTGTTTTGCTATATGTCACCTCTTATGATGAAGCTTTAAAGCAATGATGGAGCAGACGAGCCTGTGGTCTGTCCAGCAGTCGTCTGCACTAGTGATTGCTTTAGTTATTTGCACATCTTTCAAGTCGCGAGCTCGTACCACAACATAATCAATTAAGTGCCAATGTTTCGGTCTTGGTTGTTGCCAAGTGGTTTTGAGTTTGTTCCTCTGGTGGAAAACAGTGTTGGTGATGGTAAGCTGGTGTTCTGAGCACAAGGTGAGCAAAAGAACTCCATTAGAGTTGCTTTTCCCCACCCCTTCCTTACCAATTATTCCTTTCCAATGTTCATGTTCTCTTCCAACCCTTGCATTGAAGTTGCCAAGAATGATAATTTTATCATCTTTATGAGTACATGGTATCAAGTGTTGAGTAGAAGGCTTCCTTCATTTCTTCTTCAGTGTCAAGGGTTGGTGCATATGCACATATAACAGTGGCATACTGATTTCTGTCGAGAGAGAGGTGCATCTTCATGATACGCTCATTTACACCATGAGGAAGAACAGTAAGATGTTTGGTCAATTCACTTCTAATTGCAAAACTGACACCATGTGCTCGTGGCTGGCCTTCCGGTCTGCCTTGCCAGTAGAAGGTATATCCACCCCCATATTCTTTCAACTGTCTGGCTCCAGCTCTTCAGGTTTTTTGAAGAGCAGCAATGTTGACCTGAAAATGCTTTAATTCGTGGGACACTTAGGTGGTTCTTCTTTCAGGATGATCAGTGTTGTCCAGAAGCATACATACATTCCAAGTTGCAAAGTGTAATTTGTAAGTTTTTCGACCACTAGGGTGGTGATCCTGCTGGATGCGGTATTCCAGCCAGGGGTACGTGGAACAGGCTATTTTGGGGGCACCTTTTCTAGCCCTCTCCCCATTACAGGGTGAGCAGAGTGGATCCTAAAAAGGGCTGCTCAGTCGCAGAGAACGCTCCCAAGACACTCTTCTGTTCCTATCCAAGAGTGGGATGACTGAGTCAGAACTCTGCCACCTATCATGCTGGTTTGAAACTAGGGACTTCCAGATCTTGCTAATCCTGTCCCTGTCACCTCTCGCCGATCGCCAAAGGACTTGTTTGGGTTAACAAGAGATTCTTTGATGGACGCCTTGTGTGTGAAATCTTTTAGCGTGGGAGTACTGATGCACAGCAGTAAATACACAGTGCTTGTGCAGGGAATGGTCTGAGTCCACTGGCGGGAAAGAACCCAGAAGACCAGGGATCCAATTACCGCAGTAGTTACCACCAATATGGTTGAATTTTTATCAGGGTTGTCTCCCCTAGATCTGCTGCGTTCTGTGAGACCAGGGGTGGCATGTGGAGCCACTGTGGATGGTCTTTGGCATGTGAGAGGCTGGATAGTGTTGGCCACTTGCTGATGATGAGCTGGCCATATTTTACGCATCACATGCTGCTGGATCTGGGGAGACCAGTCTGGGACGCCAAGTTGTCAAAAGGCCAGCGACGCAGGTAAACAATGAGTGGTGTTGTTGTTATGTAACCAAATGAGAGTTGCATCTTACCCATCTGTGTTTTCGCTTCTTGAAGGACAATCTTGTGGCTGATTGTTTCAAAAATGAGACTTCAGTTCTTCGTTCATTTGCTTCTTCCATGTAAGGGTGAGATATTACTGCTGAGGCAAGCATATCCAGCAGGGGGGGCATATCCAGCAGAGAAATCTGACAACTGGTCCACTCACTCATTCTCCATTTTCTCCATACTGAGTACTCTACCATTACTTCTTGGCTCACACTCTGGGAAAACTGGTGCAACTGAACTTACCTTGCCTTTTCTTGTAGATTTCTTTTCCTTTAATTGTTGGTACTGCATCCTCTTTCAATATGGGCTTGTAGCCAATGCTCCTCAACAGATCAGAGGTTCTGTATGAGTCATCAGTAAAATGTGCTTGTGAATTTCTCACAAATCATGTCCATATCTTTGCAGTTTGAACATTCTTGGGCCATGAATGCAACATAAATCCACCTTCTGTTGTATTGCTGCATCTGGCTGCAACACATCGATGTGGCATGGTGATAAATTAGCTCAAAATGGAGGATCAAAGTTGCAGTTAGCGCTGTGTTTTAGTATAGTGAAAATGGTGATGAGACCGATAGCCTTCCTGCTGTGATGTCACAGATATCAAGGTCATTCACTCAGACCACTACCTATATTAAATAATTTTAATTGCAAAAATTATGATATTAGATTTATTGTTAACACTTAAAACTATTTCTATGCTATTCTTGATGTCTCAAGGCATTTATAAACAAAAAGTGAGGTCATGGTTCTGCATATCTCCTTGAAGTTAAGGTTTGTGGAAATCTTGCCTGTATTTTGATTAAGATTCAGTAGTTGTGTGGCCATGCATGTCTGGGACATGGTACGGAGAATAAGCCTTCGCATTCCAGATAGCTGACAACAAATAGAGTATTACTGGATTGGCATAATATAAAATGGGACAGAAAGAGTCCAAGCAAGAGAAAGGTTCAGTTCTGCTACCATAGTCACCCAATATTTTTATGGCTACCGATTATGACCCAGGGTCATGCTCACAGTTCAGATTTTAGGTAGATAAATGTGGGTTCCCTGAAGGGGGAAAGTTTTAGTTTGAAGCAATTAAATGCTCTCAGAAATTGACTAAAGCAAGTTGAACAAGATAATGAGAAGTGTAAGAAAAAGGATGAAGTACATATAGATTGGCCCCCCTTTGACATGTGGTTGGCAGAATCACAGATAAGAAACAGATGCTCACAACCACCAGAGAAAGGGGAAGGTGATAAAAGGGGTCACTGGTGCTACTGCTGCTTCTGCTCTTGCTTTGTCTTCTCTCTCTTTTTCCTCTGTGTTGTGTGTTGATCAGGTTTCATCCTCCAGACTGTATCCAGACTTAGACTCATTAGACTCATGCCCACCTCAGGCCCCTCCCCAGTAGGAAAATGTAGAAGTGTCACCAGAACAAGACCTGTCACCATATCGAGCAGAGGCTGGGACAGCATTTTCTCCTGTGGCAAACAATACTCACAGCAAAAAGAAACTCTGAGCAGTGGGGGGAGATGTTGACATGACCATGCCAATGGTCGAAGTGACGAGACCGGAGGGAGACCCAGTGTTTGTCCCCTGACCCTGGATGAATGAAGACATCAGGCAGCTGGCTAGTAGTCATCTGGCAGATCCTAGGGTTGTGGGAGGAGAGAAAGCTGGAAAACAGCTGCAAGTCTTCTGCACTAAATTCAAGTCTGTGTCCTTTGAGCTCCAGCGCATATATGCATTGCAGCTGGACCTGTACATGCATATAATATTGGGTGCCTTTGGGGCCAACAATGTGTAAGCTGTGCACCCGAACCCAGAAGCCAAGGCTAATATGCATACCAGTTGTTCATCAACAGACTGTATGAGGCACTGAAAAATGCATTCCCAGTCCAAATGGTCATGAATCAGGTATCTGCATGCAAGCAGCGAGATGATGAAACTGTGATGCAGTACCTCCAGAGTCTCACAGAGGTACACAATGCTCACTCAGGGTTGCTGAAGTCTCCTGAGGGTAATAACAAGATGACCCTCTATGAAGCGCATTTGAAGAATGCCTGGCTGAATGGCATGAGGCCGGAGCTCGCTTGAGCATGCAAAGACAGCTGCATCACCTGGGAAACATGCAGACTGAAAGAACTAATTAGCCACACAATGCACGCAGAGAAGCAGGTAAAAGAACAGACTGAAAAAGTCAACAGAAAGAAGGAAGACACTCTGCACAAAGCCATGCTCACCATGGTCCTAACCTACCCTGAACATCCACACACTGGATGTGGGAGAGGACAGGGTCATGGCAGAGGCAAGGGAAGAGGACAGAACATGGGTGGCCAACGAGGTTGTTACAACTGCAGCAAAATGGGTCAATGGGCAAAGGATTGCCCTGAAGCAAGTGCAACAAGAAGACAGAGCCCTATATATCCCTACCCTATATACCAGCTATATACCAAGTTTCAAGATATTATTTGTCACATTTTTCGAGTTCTGCTGCAGGAAACCAACCCTACCTCTTTACACTGACCCCAGCAGCCCATGGCATAAGCCCACTGGACCTTTGGTCTAGATGAGCTAAAAATTTAAATTTCTCACATTTCTTAGTATCAAAAGGCACATATACATTACTTAAATCAACACACGTACAAACTTTCAAGACCATACCACTCAGTTTTCAAGTTCTGCTCCTGAAACAAAACCTACCCCTAAGACTAACCCAAGAGACTAAGTCTGAAATTGTTTCCATGGAAATATGAAAATTTTAATTTCTCAAATTTCTTAGTATGAAAACACACATCTACATCACCTTGTTAACAGGTATACCAAGTTTCAAATCCATATCATGAATAGATTTGGATATATGTTCCAGAAATGAGCATTGCTCTTAGAAACCAAGTCAAAATCTATTTTTGTTAATGTAAAAATGTTAAAAATACTTTTTTCCCCAAAAATCCAAAATAGCAAAAGGCACCAGTTCACATGTTGCGTGATGTGTATACAAAGTTTCATGAAGATATCTTCAGTAGTTTTAAAGATATGGCCTGGAAACGAAAACATGACCGAACGGACAGCCAGACAGACAGAACCTGTTTCTAAAAGGCACATCTACATCACCTTGTTAACATGTATACCAAGTTTCAAATCTAAATCATGAAAAGTTTTGGATATATGCTCCAGAAACAAACATTGCTCTTAGAAACTAAGTCAAAACCTATTTATGTAAAAATTTTAAAAATAT
>JAPEKM010000023.1:20703306-20715964 GCA_027575975.1 Cathorops multiradiatus
CTTCCATGCTTAGACTGCTGCCTCCGCGACCCGGCCCCGGATTAAGCGGCAGATGATGGATGGATGGATGGATGGATGGATAAAGAAGAGCCGCTCTTTGCTCTCCAGCAGCTTCAGGGGAGTACAAAGGGTGCTCTGTCTTTCTCTCTCTCAGTGTATGTTCTCTGCTCATGAGCATGAAACTAATGCTTCTGTACTGTCCTACAGAGAGCTCCAGAGAAGACACTACAGCAAGACGCTCAAGACTGCTTCCAATGCTGAATCGCTGAGAGCACCCACAGCACGCCAGCTTCATACTACCTGACCACTGCTTACTGCTGGCTGAGCCCTGGGCACTTTCCTCCTGCACTCCCCTTTTTCTCTTCCCCTTCTCCAGATAATAAAATGAAAGTGCACTGAAATTTTCCTCTAGCTCCTGGGTTAGTGTCTGTGTTCTGCCTGTTAGAGTTGCAAGTTGCTGCCATATAATAAAACTGAATGGGCATTTGGAGAGGGCAGACTACTGCCAAGGACAATAGTCAACATTGCTATGATACTGTATGCAAATCTCCAACCACAACCACTTTATTACAACTGTCTCTCCCCTAATGAGTCATACTTACTGCCAGTGATTCTACAGCCTGTGTGTTTCACATTAAGGCATATTTTGAAACCACTTTTCCCGAGTGCTCAATGATGACTGCTTTCTGTATTACGTTTCAGTGACTAGCGTACATGTATATCCCAGAAGATTACTACAACCTGTGAATGTGGATTGTGATATGGATAGTGTTGGGCAGGGTACGTGGAAAAAGTAGTGAGTTATGCTAGCAGCTTTCCTACATTAAATGAAGCTTCACTGCACTGAAGCTACCCCCAGAGAAATGTAGCAAGCTAAGTTACAACAGCATGGCAAATGTAGTCAGTAATCAGAAGCTACTGTTTTATTTATTTAACCAACTTCATGCCCAGTCAATGCTATCTCAGTGATCAATATAACTGTTAGTCAAACAGTTACACAGTTTAAAAAATGTTGAAGTTCAGTTGTTTATGAAACAATAAGCAGTGATCATTACTCTCACTGCTTTAAAACTAATCTCATTATCTGTAGCTGCTTTATCCTGTTCTACAGGGTCGCAGGCAAGCTGGAGCCTATCCCAGCTGACTAATTTTGCAACAAAAACAAGCAAACATGTAACAACTTTCTAACTTTGGGAAACACAGGAATGGGCAGCAGGCTTCAGAACAGGTGAGTCTGTTTTTATTGGGCTCACTTTTCAGTGACTTTGCATGACACAAACACACTAAACACACATGCGATGGGGTGTCAAAGCACTCTCTCTAGTTCCTGACTGTCTGAAAGAGACACAGGATAATAGACAGCCAGTAATTTGACACAGGTGCACCTCATCACATGTTACCTGCTGATTCAACCTGCATCCTCTCCAGTCAACACTCAACCATGCCCCCTGCTGCCACTTACCCCACTATCTGTCTCAGGCCAGGGAGCCATCCAGCCTGAAGCAGACCCCATCATCATCTGCCCCCATCATCTGTGCCCCCGGCCTGTGGACCACCTTGAATTTAAAGGGCTGAAGGGCCACATACCAACAAGTGATCTGCACATTGGCATCCTTCATGTGGTGGAACCACTGGAATGGGGCATGGTCAGAACAGAGGGTGAATAGACATCCTAACAGGGAGTAGTGGAGAGTGAGGACTGCCCACTTGATGGCCAGACACTCCTTCTCTATTGTGCTGTACTTTGATTCTCACATGGAGAGCTTGTGGCTGATGTACAGCACCAGACACAACTCCCCCTCCACCACCTGGGACAAAATGGCCCCTAACCCTCTGTCTGATGCATCAGTCTGTAAAACAAAAGGGAGAGAAAAGTCAGGAGAATGCAACAGTGGGCCCCCACACAAAACTGCCTTTAGTTCATCAGTGCAGGGCATTGGATATGCGTCAAATTTAGACACCACACTGACTTTTCTATAGTCTACACAGAACCAGATCAACCCATCAGTCTTGGGAACCAAGACCACCAGGCTGCTCCAGTCGCTGTGCAACTCCTCAATTACTCCCATCTTAAGCATAGCCTGAAGTTCATCCCAAACCACATTTTTCTTGTGTTAGGGGAGCTGATACAGGTGGCTCACCCCCCCCCCCCCTGGGGGAGGCTCAATGTGGTGTTCTATGAGGTTAGTGTGACCAGGGAGAGGTGAGAACACATCAGATAATTCCTCCTGCAACCTAATTACCTGTGCTCTCTGGGACAGTGAAGGGTGGTCTCCACAGGGGACCAGGGTAAATTGGACCATGCTTTTTGGACTTACCTCTGGTCCCAGCTCTGCCCTCTCTGGAATTACTGTCACTAGAACCACAGGAACCTCCTCTCCACAGTTTTAGGAGATTGAGGTGGTAAATTTGACATGTGTCACCCCATCTGGCCATTTGACCTCATAGTCGACCTCACCAATTCACCATGTGACCTCAAAGGGCCCTTGCCACTTGGTGAGCAATTTTGAACTTGAGGTGGGCAGTAAAATGAGGACTTTACCTCCCAGCGCAAATTACCTTAGCTGTGTCTCTCTCTTGTACAGGCAATCTTGATGTTCTTGAGCCTGTAGCAAATTCTCCTGGGTTATGTGACTCAGTGCATGGACTTTTGCTTTCAGGTCAAGAACATACTGAATTTCATTTTTAGTTTAAGAAGGCCCCTCCTCCCAATTTTTTTAATGATGTCTAAGATACCATGGGGCTTGCGCCAATACAGCAATTCAAAAGGGGAAAACCTGGTGGAAGCTTGTGGGACCTTGCACACTACAAACAACAAAGGGTCGATCCACCTGTCCCAATTTTTAGCATCCCCATGAATGAACTTACGAATCATGTTCTTAAGTGTTTAGTTAAATGGTTCAACCAGCCCATCCATTTGTGGATGATAAACACTAGCATGAATTGATTTAATCCCTAATAATTCATATAATTCGTGCAGTGTGTGTGACATAGACATAATGCCTTGATCAGTTAGGATTTCTTTCAGAATCCCGACTCGGAAGATAATGCAGATGAGTGCCTCCGCAACACTGCATGCTGAGATATTGTGGAGAGGCACTGCTTCTGGGTATCATGTTACATAATCTATAATGACTAATACAAAGCAATACCCATGTGCAGATCAGTCTAATGGCACGATGAGATCCATACCAATTTTTTTGAAGGGGATCTCTATCAGTGGCAATGGGCATAATGGTGCTTTTGGTGTGGCCACTCGATTTACCATCTGGCATTTGCGACATGCTGCACACCACCTGTGGACATCAGTGCGAATCCCTGGCCAATAGAAATGGGCCATGAGACGATTTGGTGTTTTATCTTGCCCCAAATGCCCAGCCATAGCATTATGATGAGCCGCATGGAATACAAGTTCTTTGCAGCTCTTTGGTACCAACAACTGTGTTATCTTTTCTTTAGTTTGAGTGTCCTGCATCAATTAAAACAGCATATCCTTAATAATAGAATTGTGTGGGAAGGAAAGTGCAATATTAGGCTGGAGGATTTGGCCATCAATTACTTTCACTTAGTCAAAAGCAAGTCTCAAAGACTCAGCATGTGCCTGCTCCAATGGGAAGTCCCCTAAGGGATTTCCCAGAGAGGTAGGAGGGCTCTCCCCACTCTTTGTGTCATCATGATGCAGAGCTGATGCAGATAGCCCTGGGATTGCCTCCCCAGTCAAAGTTGCAGCGGGATCCCCCCGTGATGTGTTACTGTAGGACTTGCCCACTACTATTTGTTTCATTAATGTTTTAAATGCTGGCCAATCGGTTACCAGCATCAGTGGGTGAGTGAGACTTGGACTAACTGTGGTCTGTATGCTATGTTTTTCTCCCTGGACATGGATAGTGATGGGCATCAGTGGATATTTGTGTCTATCACCGTGCACACACTTAATCTTCACCAAATGTGCATTTCCCAGTGCCCCACATTTAGTCAGGCTTTGATATATGGAGGTCTGATTACAACTTGAATCCACCAAAGCCTGATGTGTACCCTCTTGAATACTCACAGCTAACCTATATGCCCCCACTCGATCAGGGGAAGCGTGAGGCGCATTGGGAACACGAATCAGTAGCCCCACTTCCTTGTGGAGGCACTGATTCCCTGCCTTCCCTCCACACCTACAGATCTGCCCGAGCTCGCTCTCAGTTCTGGTGGGTATGGATGAATTCATCTGTGGAGAGAGAGGGGTTAACGGTGGCACAGACACAGAAGGAAAAGGGAAATTGGAAACACAAGGCTAGACATGGATGCGGGGAGCAGATTTGGGGGGATTTGACCCCACTTTCCGTGGGGCTGGTATAGAGGAGGGGTGAGGAGAGGGGGAAGGAGAAAGTGAAAATGATTGAGAGGGAGCTGTAACAGAGCTTGCTTCCAGATATGCCATTAGATGAGCCTCAGCCAGTTGGACCACTTCCTCCAGCAACGTCATTCAGTGACACTGGACCCACACTGACATCCTGCTCAGCAGCTGAGCAACAAACTGTTCCAGTGTCACTCACTCAATGATGGTTTCAATGTTGCTCTCGCTGGCCAGAAGGCACTGTCTGTAGGCATCTTGGAGCTGTTGGGAGAACATGAGTGGCTGGCCCAGTTCACCGTAAGCCAGCGAGCAGAGGTGCTGGCGCTGCTCTTCTGTGCCACAGCCAACCTGCTGTAGGATGGCTCGCTTCAGGAAGGGGTACTCCAGCATGGTGGTGACCGGGAGCTGTTGAGCCACAAGCTGGGCTTCCCCTGACAGGAGAGGCAGTAGACAAGCTTCCCACTGTGAGGTTGGCCATGATCTCGCCTCCACAACATGCTTGAACAGCTCAAAGAAGACGTGTGTTTGTGAGCACTGGAACATATAATTTTTCTCTGTAGTTTCAACTAAACCATTTCTCTAGGTACAGCCATGGCAATGCCTTCTAGATCAGTTCCTCTCTGACCTCAGCATTACAGGTTCCCTCTGCCATCTTTCCATCAAGTAAACTCGAGCTTGTACTATATATCTGTATTCCCTTATGCCCATATCATAGCCATCAGCCCAAAGACTGGTACATGATGCCACTGTCATACAGAAGTGCATATGTGGCTACACATATATGTTCATGTATGATGGTGGTGTCACATACTGATCCTTTATTTTATTTCGGACAGCAGCAGAAAGATTAGTTGTGCTTGTGCTTGAGAAATACTTTTCAAAAAATATAGCTTGTGTGGATGCTACCATACTACTTGGTCAATAAAGGAGCTTCAATACTGAAAAGCTATTTGATTCAGAAAATAGCAACATTACCACCATGCTACTGAGAAATGTACTTAAACTAGTAATGCCACTATTTGTAGCAATGCAATTACCTAACACTGGATATGGAGTCATTGTAGCTGTTTTGCCACTATGGAATGTTACTGCCACCAACTGGATTTTAAGTTTTATAACATTGTTGAGCACAGACATCCAAGATGCTGTATCTTGCAACATTAGCAAAAGTGAAAAATTTGTGGATCTGCCCCGTGACATGGATATACTTCAAAATTTAATGGGTTCTTCCTTGGCCCTTGCTACATTGCTAAATTGCTATTTAAATTATTGTGCAAACCTGTTAAACTTCAACTGCAGTTTCATACCAATTTCTGTAATAGTTTAAAATAGAAATGACTGGCGTAGCCACTGGTGTGCCATATCTGTCTATACCACTTGCAGTTGATAGACTCCCTTTTTGTTCATGTTCATAAAAAATAATGTTAACCAAATTCAGAGTAACCTGGCACATAGAGTTTTCACCAACCTAGCAAAATTTCCCAGCTTAGTGTAGTCTTAAGCACAGAAGGTGCATAGAGGATTTTAGACTTGCAATATTCAAATGTACTAGTAAAGTGCCTTGTGCACACAATGTTAGCAGTTTTTTTTTTCATTATCTGTAGCTGCTTTATCCTGTTAAACTTGCAAATGAAGTCAAACATCACACTTTGCTAAACAGTTTGCTGTTACTGCTGTTTAGGTACTTAACATTAGGCCTCTCAAAAAAGATTTTTGTTTTCAGTTGCCTGCCTGACCCTGAATAAATATGCCCAACCCTGAAATTTCTGAAGTGTTAAAGGAAATACAAGCAGTCATTTTTTAAAGAGTTTCATGCATTGCAAATGATAGAAAACTTTTACCACTGCTCAGAAACGATCACAGGTATGGGCGTAGCCATATTTGAAGTACCATGTGATTATAGTGATGTCATACAGGAGTTCAATATGATTCTAGTGGAGAATCAACTTGGCAAAATGGTGACAAACATAACAAAAACACATGCAATATTTTATGTCCACTTCACCTGCATGAAAAACTTTTCAGTCATAGCCATATAAAAACTGATTTAAAAAAATCAGAAACAAACCACACTCATGCATATAGTCATAAGAAAATTTCTTGCATCACAACTCAATTTAGTAACACCAAATTGTTTGTACATACCAATTTAATATGGTTCTGAAAGTAAAAATTTGGGGAAAAAACAAAAACAAAACTAACCATCCTACCCTAATTTTTTTAGGGTTCTTTCTTTCTTCTTCTTATTTTTTAATTAGCTTTTTTTTTTATTACCCCCGGGCCTTAGCATTAACAAGACCATAATTCTAAGACATAAGGTTTGGACCTCAGTGAAAGTTCAATTTGGTTGTTCAGCACATAACTTTGTTACTGTATATCTTGTTTCTCCAAAAGTTCACCAAAAGTTATCTTTCTAGTTAGAAACTATTTGGTGTTAAACTACACTGTGAACTTACCTTCTCTGGACATGTGAAAAATGTGTTCCTCAAAGTTGGTGACCTTCCAACAGCTGAGGTAGACATGTAATTGAAACAAAGTCACTAGATCTGTAGTGCACACTGTTAGTGGAACCATCACTGAGCTTGACTGGACCTGCTGCAACAACTGAGCAAAGACTAGGAGAAAGATGTTGGAGAATTAATTCAAAATCAATACCATAGAATAGAATAGAATAGAATAGAATAGAATAGAATAGAATAGAATAGAAACCTGTATCAGCCTGGCCTGGCAACTTGGCTTTCACTTTGTGAATGAAACGCTTGCGTAGCATCCTGATAAATGAGTCAGCAGTGCAGCAAAATGCTGGGGCACTTCCACAGCACTCGTCCCACATCATCATAACATTTCTCAGCTTTGGTGCTCCAGACCACACTAAAGGAAAATCAGGTCATAGCAAAACAAGATTTAAATGTTTTAACCATTTTGTGGCAGCAGGGGTGTGGCCTAGCATCAGTTTATGAATAGAGGGTGGGGCCAGGGAAGGTGAATGGCAAAGTCAATGCACCTGTGGTTAATTAGTGTTGTGTGTCTGTGTTGCAATGACAGAGGATAGAAAAGGCGGGAGAGGGCAGAAAAAGGGGAGCTTTCCCAACCAGAACACGTGTGTGAGTGAGTAAAGCTGAAAATCTAAGAAAATAAGTAAAATAAAGTGTGTGTGTGTGTGTGTGTGTGAGTGAGAGAGTGAACATCAACTCCCACCTGCCATGCTTCTGTACTCCACCCACATCAGGGACTGCTATAGTGGTGCCGAAACCCGAGAGTACAGAAAGGAACCACCAGATGGAGTCCTTCCCATTCAAAGAGCTCATCCCCATGCCCTCGTTACTGCCCAGCAGAACCAGCATCAAGCACTGACCACCCTCCGGAAGGAGCAAGAGCAACGCTTTGAAGCCTTCATGCTGGCCCAGCAGGAAGATTGCCAGGCATTCCGGCATCTGCTCACGTTGGCAGGGACTTTGACTGTCACCACGGCGGACCCTCCTCATGTCGCCCTCACGAAGATGGGTCTGCAGGACAATCCGAAAGCTTTCCTCGCTCTCTTCAAGCAAGCGGCTGAAACGTGGGGGTGGCCACTCAAACAGCATGTGGTGCACCTCCTCCCGCTTCTGACTGGCAAGGTGCAACTCGCAGCACTGCAGCTCCCTGCTGACAGCCAGCTCATGTATGCTGACCTGAAGAAAGACATCCCACAGCATGTCAGCCGTTCCCCAGAACAACATTGCCAGTGCTTCCGGATGCTGACATTGGAGGAGGTCAGCTGGCCATTCACATTTGGCCAGCAACTCCAGGATGCCTGCCAGCAGCGGCTGAGGACGGAAGACCGCAACGCCGATGGGATCATTGATCTGGTGGCACTGGAATAGTTCACCTCTCGACTTCTGGAAGGAATGGCAGAATGGGTCCAGTGTCATAACCTGGCGTCACTAGAATGAACCATTGAGTTGGTGGAGGACCATCTGGAGGTGGTTCCGATAACAGGTGAATGAGGTGCCTCTCCTCGTTTCCTTTCTCTCTCTCCTTCCCCCCTCCTCTTCTCCATCCTATTCCCCCACCGGCAAGGCAGTGGCCAGCTTCTCCCCAGTCAGTCCATTGCACCTGCAGTGTCCTCCCATCTCCCTCTTCTGTGTCTGTGTCTTCTCCCCCTCAGGTGAGTGACACCCACAACACTGGTGCAAAGGGAAAGCCGGGGCCAGTGTGCTGGTGCAGCGGAGAGCCAGAGCATTTCCTGAGTCAGGGCTCCGCGACAGAGGTGGGAGCTGTAATCTGCATCCCTGATGCACCAGAGACTGACCTCGATTGGGCTGGGATGTATCGCATAGCAAGCGTTCAAAGAGATACATATCATGCATTGGTGGATTCCAGTTGTAATCAGACCTCAACTCACCAAAGCCTGGTGCAAGGTGAGGCACTGGGGAGAGCACAAGTGGTGAAGTTGTTGTCTGTGCAAGGGGATGTTCACAATTATCCTCTAGTGTCAGTCCATATTCTATTTCGGGGTCAAAAGCACAGATATAAGGCGGCAGATAATCCTCATCTCACCCACTCACTGATTTTGGGAACTGATTAGCCAGGGTTTCAAACCTTAATGGAATACATAGTAGGGAGTGGGTCCTGCCGTAAAACGTCATAGGGGGATCCCCATGTGGCATTGACTGGAGAAGCTGTCACAGAGCTGTCCACATCATCACTGCATCAGGACGATATGAGGAGCAGCCCACCCCTCCTCCCGCTCTCAGGGATTCCCTCGAGGATTTCTCTTTAGAGCAGTCACAAGATGAGACTCTGCGGCATGCATTTGACCAAGTAAGAGTAATTGATGGTCAAACTCTCCAGCCAAATGCGGCACCCATCTCCCCATACTGCGATTATTAAAGATAGACTGTATTGAGTGACACAGAACACTCAAACCAGTGAACAAATAACCCAGTTGTTAATCCCTAAGAGCCATAGGGAACTTGTATTCTATGTTGCTCACTTTAATCCCATGGCCGGACACTTAGGGCAGGATAAAACATTAGCCTGAATAATGGCCTGTATCTATTGGCCAGGTATTTGTGGGAATGTTCATTGGTGGTGTGTGGCATGCTGCGAATGCCAATTAGTAAATCCTGCAGCCACTTCAAAAGTGCCTTTGTGCCCTCTCCTTCTAATTGAGACCCCCTTCGAAAGAATTGTTATGAATCTCATTGAGCCATTAGACTGGTCAGCATGAGGATTTCACTTTATTTTAGATCTGGTGGACTATGCAATGTGATATCCAGAAGCGGTGTCTCTCTGCAATATCTCAGCATGCAGTATTGTGGAAGTGCTCTTCCGTATCATCTTCTGGGTTGGGATTCCGAAAGAAATCCTGACAGCCCAAAGCACTTTGTTTATGTCATGCACACTACACAAGCTGTATGGGTTGTTGGGAATTAAATCTATCCACACCAGCATTTATCACCCACAACCGGATGGTTTGGCAGAGAGGTTTAATCAAACTCTTAAAAATCTAATTCGGAAGTTTGGATGTGAAGATGCACATAATTGGAACAAATGGCTCAAGCCCCAGTTATTTGCAATACAAGAGGTCCCGCAAGCCTCCATGGGATTTTCCCCATTTGAATTATTATATGGGCAAAAGTAGTGTGGCATCTTGGACACGCTACAGGAAAATTGGGAGGAGAGACCTTCACCTAGTAAAAACTAAATTCAATATGTTCTCGATCCACACCCTCATGCACTTAACCCAAGAGAATTTGCGGCAGTCACAAGAACATCAAGCCCAGCTGTACAACAGGGGCACACACCCAGAGAGTTCACTCCGGGAGACAAAGTACTTGTGTTATTGCCCATGTTGAGTTCCAAATTAGTCACCAAGTGGCAAGGGCCCATCAAGGTCACATGGCGAGTCAGGGACGTTGATGATGAGGTGAGGTGAACAGAAAGGGCGGGCTCTACAAATATACCACCTCAACCTATTAAAGTGTTGGAATGAGGGAGTCCCTGTGGCATTGGCTTCGGTAGTTCTGCAGAAGGCAGAGCTGGGACTGGAGGTAAAAACAACCAAAACCACAATCCAAACTGCTCCGGTCCCTTGTGGAGACTACCTCTCACCAGCCCAACTCACAGAAGTAGCCAAGTTGCAGGAGGAATTTTCTGACATGCTCCCACCCCTTCCCGGCTGCACCCACCTCATAGAACACCACATGGAAATGCCCCTGGGGGTGGTGGTGCATAGCTGCCTTTACCACTTACCTGAACACACAAAAAAAGGTGGTTCAGGATGAACTCAAAGCCATGCTCGATATGGGCATAATCAAGGAGTCACACAGTGACTGGAGCAGCCCAGTGGTCCTGGTACCCAAGGCCAACAGGTCAGTCCAGTTCTCTGTGGACTATAGAAAAGTCAATGCAGTGTCTAAATTTGATGCATACCCAATGCCTCACATTGATGAGTTGCTCAGTTGGTTAGGTGTAGTTTGCTTTTATTTGACACTGGATTTGCCGAAGGGATATTGGCAGATCCCTTTGATTCCTCTATCCCAAGAGTAAACAGCTTTTTCAACACCATTTGGATTACACCAGTTTGTCATGCTTCCTTTTGGGTTGTTTGGGGCTCCCGCTACGTTCCAACAGCTCATGGACAAGATCCTCTGACCCTATGCCACCTATGTGGCAGCCTACTTAAATGATATAATCATATACAGCAGTGACTGACCACAGCACGTAGAACACCTTAGGGCCATACTAGAGTCGCTGAGGTGGGTGGGTCTGACAGCCAACCCGAAAAAGTGTGTAATTGGGTGGGTGGAAGTACGGTATCTGGGTTTCCACTTGGGTCATGGGCAGGTGTGTCCTCAAATTGACAAGACAGCGGTGAGTGCAGCCTGCCCAAGGCCTGAGACCAAAAAGGGGTGAGACAGTTCCTGGGGCTGGCTGGCTACTATCATAGGTTCATATCTAATTATTCGGATGTCACCAGCCCACTAACTGATCTCACTAAAAAGGGAGCACCAGATCCGATCCAGTGGACAGAGCAGTTCCAACAGAGTTTCACCAGGGTAAAGGCTGCACTTTGTGGGGGGCCACTCTTACACTCCCCTGACTTCTTTCTCCCCTTTAATTTGCAGATGGTTGCATTGGACAGAGGGCTGGGGGCCATTTTTTCCCAGAAGGTGGAGGGTGAGGAATGCCCCATGCTGTACATCAGCCACAAGCTCTCAATGTGCAAGAGTAAGTACAGCACCATTGAGAAAGAGTGGTTGGCCATCAAGTGGGAGGTCCTCACCCTCCAGTACTATCTGCTGGGGCACACTTTCACCCTCTGTTTGGACTACATGCTCCTCCAGTGGCTCCACTGCATGAAAGATGCCAATGCACAGATCACCCATTGATATCTCGCACTCCAGCCATTTAAATTTGAGGTGGTCCACAGCCTGGGGTTGCAGATAGTAGTGGCAGACCTCCTGGACCCGTGGGGTGGGGACGGGGGGGTCCGCTGCAGGTCAGACAGCTTCCCGGCCTGAGTTGCATGGTCGGGATATGTAGCAGTGGGGGCATGGTCTAGTATCAGTTTGTGAATGGAGGGCAGGGCGGGAGAAGGTGAATGGCAAAGTCAATGCACCTGTGGTTAATTGATGTTGTGTGTCTGTGTTACAGTGACAGAGGATAGAAAAAGATGGAGAGAGCAGAGAGTGGGGTGCTCTACTGACCATAACACGTGTGTGTGTTGCATGTGTGACTGTGTGTGAGTGAGTAAAGCTGAAAATCTAAGAAAATAAGTAAAATTGTGTGTGTGTGTGTGTGTGTGTGTGTGTGTGTGTGTGTAAACATCAAATCCTGCCTGCCATGCTTCTGTCCTCCAACCACATCAAGAACTTGTTATGCATTTCTTTTCAAAGCAATTATGAAAGTAAACATTAATATATCTTGGAGTTTAAAATTAATAGTATATCATAATGAAATAACAGCTTTATATGTAACGTCAATGTTATTTTTAATCATATTTTTGTAATTGACGTATACAACTTCAAATAAAATAACACTTTCATGCAAACATGCCACCATCTTTCATCATCTATTACTACAAAGGTAATCCACACTGGTAAATTACAGTAGTTGATCTACAAGGGTGGGCCATTTATATGGATACACCTTAATAAAATGGGAATGTTGGTGATATTAACTTCCTGTTTGTGGCACATTATTATATGGGAGGGGGAAAACTTTTCAAGATGGGTGGTGACCATGGCAACCATTTTGAAGTTGGCCATTTTGGATCCAACTTTTGTTTTTTCAATGGGAAGAGGGTCATGTGACACATCAAACTTA
>JAPEKM010000023.1:20780319-20792373 GCA_027575975.1 Cathorops multiradiatus
GAATGTGAGTGTGAATGGTTGTCTGTGTCTATGTGTCAGCCCTGTGATGACCTGGCGACTTGTCCAGGGTGTACCCGGCCTTTCGCCTGTAGTCAGCTGGGATAGGCTCCAGCTTGCCTGAGCCCCTTTAGAACAGAATAAAGTGGCTAGAGATAATGAGATGAGATGAACTTTGTGTGTCAGTAAACCTGCCAAAGACACATACACTACAAGCATGGACACTCAGAACTACAAGCCCCAAGATCCACAGCATCCTCTGTCACCAGAGTATTAATTACAGCTGACACTTATCTCCCTAATTAGCTCTTCCCCTACTTTAGCCACTCTCAAACCTCACTCCAATGATAAGTATTGTTCTGTTTCATCTAGTCTGTACCAAGCCTTGCTATTCTCTAGCTGCCTCTCAATTTTCTAACCTTTACCAACCTTTTGTTTATGCTCTTTGTCTCATCTATTCTACCTTGTTTGCTGATCTCCTGACTCTTGCTTACTTCCTGACCTTTCTTCTAATCTATTGTTTTGGCATTGTTGACCGTCTGCTTCCCTGCTCTCCTCTGCATTTACATCTGTAAGTGCCTGCATTCTGATACTGTGAGTCAGCTATGGATAAAATGGACAGTGAATGTGTAGTATTTTACTGGAGTGAATGTGTCTATGTAATATTGTTTTGTGTGTGAGAAGTTAGGGGACTTTTACTGTTTACTAGGTATGTGTTTTGAGGAGCATTTTTTTTGTTGTTCCATAGACATCCCACATTTCATATGAAATTATTCTCCTAGAGCTTTGAATTGCAGAAAATGGCAACTGGTCCGAATAACAAAAGATGAAGTGTTTTCAGACTTTGAATAATGCATAGAAATCAAGATCATATTCAGTTATAAACAGTATTAATGTTTGAACATAGGATGAGTTCAGAAATCAATATATGGTGGAATAACCCTGACACTTAACTGCAGCTTTCATGCATTTTGGCATGCTCTCCACCAGTCTTTCACTTTGCTCTTGGGTAAATTTATGCCACTTCTGGGACAAATTAAATCAGCTCAGTTTTGTTTGATGGCTTGTGACCATCTAGCTTCCTGTTGATCACATTCCAGAGGTTTTCAATGGGGATCAGGTCTGGAAATTGGGCTGGCCATGACAGGGTCTTGATCTTGTGGTTCTCTCTTCACACCTTGATTCACATGGCTGTGTGGCATGGAGCACTGTCCTGCTGGAAAACCTAATCTTCAGAGTTGGGAACAGTATGAAAACCGAAGGAAGCAAGTTTTCTTCCAGGATAACTTTTGTACATGGCTTAATTCATGTGTCGTTCACAAACAAAAATCTGCCCCATTCCTGCCTTGCTGAAGCATGTGAAAATGATAAAGTATATATCAGGATTGGGTTATTTAAAAAAAAAAATCCAAAACTTGAATATCCTGCGGAGACCCATTAAATCCATTATAGCAGAACGGAAGGAATATGGCACCACTACAAACCTGACAAGAGAAGGCCACCCATGAAAACTCACAGAGCAGGCAAGGAGGGCATTAATCAGAGCTGCAACAAATAACCATGTAGCTGCAAAAATCCACAGTGGAGATTGGAGTATCTGTCCATTGGACCACTTTAAGCTATACGCTCCATAGAGAGGGACTTTATGGAAGAGTGGGCAGAAAAAAAGCTGTTGCTTAAAGGAAAAAAATAAAACGCAATTGGAGTTTGCCCAACAGCATGTGGCAGAATCCCCAAACACATAATCATCTTCCGGTCGGATGAGACTAAAATTTAAAATTTTGGCCATCGTGGGAAATGCCAGGTGTGGCACAAACCAAACACTTCCCATGAGAACACCATTCTTACAGTGAAGCATGGTGATGGTAGCATAATGCTGTGGGGATATCTATCTTCTACAGGGACAGAAAAGCTGGTCAAGATTGAAGGAAAGCTGGATGGCATTAAATAAAAGGCAATTCTGGTTGAGTAAGCCAGAGGTTTGAGACTGAGACAAAGGTTCACATTCTAGCAGGGCAATGACCCTAAACATACTACTAAAGCTACACTGGTGTGGTTTAAAGGGAGACATTTAAATGTCTTGAAATGGCTGAGACCTCAGTCCAATTGAAAATCTGTGGAAGAACTTGAATATTGCTGTACACCAACACACCATCTAACTTGGAGCAGTCTGGCTTTGAGAAATGGCCAAAAATCCTAATGGCTAGATGTGTGAAGCTCATAGAGCCATGCCCTAAGAGACTTGCAGCAAAAAGTGGTTCTACAAAGTATTGACTTTGGTGGGTGAATTCCTCCACACACTCGAGTTCTGGGGGGGGTTGTTCATAAATTTTTTCCATGACACCCAATTATTTTTCCTTAGTGGACCAAAAGGTACTGAATTAAAATCATGGGTTTCCAATTTTATTAGGTTTGTTTTTGTGAATAATGTGGTTCTAGATTTTCCACTTTTTTCCCCCTTGCGTCACCATGACCCAATTCAAGATACTGCATCATGTGGTGGGCTTTCCCCATTTGCACAAGGCATTGTGGGATACAAATTTTAAATGGGAGATGAAAATGGAGAATGCGAATGAAATGTGAAAGGCTGACTACAGTAATGAAAAGTGATAAAAGATGTGTTGTGAAGGAAATGAAATGCAGGCCCAAACTAAAAAATATCTGCTGTCAGCAAGCACCTCGGTGTAATCATCTGTTTTAGTAACAGAATAATGTAACTGTCAGTGCATGGTCAAGGTAAATCTATAGATGGCAGTAATGCAACACTGGATGCCAGCTTCTGTAAAACCCAAAAGAAGAAGAAGGAAAAGAAGCAGATAAGCCTGCGCATGTGAACACTGGACTTCCTCTGTCTGCTTGATTGCATGAAGTGAGCATTTTCATTCACATTATTTGCTAGGGAATCCCCTCAAATTAAATAACTTCCCAACCACAGAATGGCTTTTTTTTGGGGGGGTGGAGTTAGATGTCGTAGAAATGGACATATCACAATGATCAAATTTCAAAGGGAACTAAATTTCACCAATTTTATGAAATCAAAAGGCTGTACAACTTTAATTATTGCTTGTTTCATAAAAAAAAAAAATTTGCACCTTTTTAAAGTGGTAGGCATATTGGGTAAATCAAATGGTGCTAATCCCCCCAAAATCCATTTTAATTCCAGTTTGTAATGCGACAAAACCGGAGAAACACCAAGGGGATGAATACTTTTGCAAGACACTAATTTGTGTGGTGGTGGGTTTTTTATTTTTAGTAATGTCCTGTTTTTAATTTGTCTGTCTAAACTTTTACTAACTATTGCTAAAGAGATCACAAAGACTGCAGGACTTTTTAGAATATTTGTTACATTTTTATTCATGTATGGACTTGTTAGTTCAGAGAACAACAGTAGGGAGGGCTGCATTGTTTACACCACAAAAGACAGTGATGAGCTAAACACAACTCTGATCACAAAAATGACGAGACGTATATTTTTGTTGACAAGATGGAAATGTTCGTGGGTTGGCTATAGGACTATCAAAATGCATGGTGTTTCTTCCAATGGTGCGTGCAATCTGTCTGCCAAATGCTGAAAATATCAGCAATGCACCTGCATTCTGTCCTTGTTTGGTCACGCCCACCACCAGGCACGTCTGGGCACAGTGCACACCAGGGCAGCCACACACAGTTCATGGACCATGGCGACGGCAACGCCAGCACAAGGGCTTGGTGGGCGGAAAAGACGCGATGATTTATGGACATACTTTACACATGATCCAGCAGAAAATAAAACAGAATGCCTTGCAGTGGGAGACGGAGGTACATGCTGTGGCTATAAGCTACATGACAAGAATATGACCAACCTCAAGAGGCATCTAAAGGGTCACCATGCTGTTATTTATGCGATGGTAAGTTAACATTGCAAGAAGTCCTTAACAGATAATGTATACATTTGCTAGCTTTGGTTAATGTCCCTCAACAATCAGTCTGTGATGACTTTCCTATGAAGTTTTCCAAAACACCGTGACCTGGCAAAAATGAATGGGACCGCTAGCTTCATGCTAACGTTGGCTTGGTTAAGCTAGCTTAAATTCAATTAACATGTCATGAGTAAAACTTGTCCTGCAGGGATTATTAAGTCTCAGACTTAATAATTAAGTTAATAATTAAGGGATTATTAAGTCTCAGACTTGCATATTACCTTCCAAGGGAGTTTTCTCATGCTATTATGGTACATTATACATTATATACATTACCCCCGCTGCTTCAGCAGACATGGCTTGTGAGGCTATTCATACAGTTGTGTCAAGACTGCAGATGCAATACCCAGAGGCCCTTGTCCTCATTTCTGGAGACTTTAATACATCACTGGCCTCCACATTACCTACCCTCACTCAGTATGTGAAATGCCATACCAGAAATAATAGAACACTGGATCTGCTAAATTGCAATGTGAAAAGTGCATATAGCTCTGTGTCTCTACCCAGGGGGGCAGATCTGACCACAACCAGGTTCAACAACAGGCAGCTTCAAACAGACTGGTGAGGAGATGGTCTACTAAGGCTGATCAAGCCCTGTTGGATTGCTGTTTTGAAACTACAGACTGGGAGGCACTCTGTAGGTCTCACAGGAACAATATTAACAGCCTTACACAGCTGTATTACTGATTTTATATTAAATTGTTTGGACATAGTTGTCCCCAGTAAGACGGCATGATGTTTTTCGAACAGCAAGCCCTGGGTCACTCCTGAGTTAAAGAACTTGCTGAATGTAAAGAGTGCCTTCAGGTCAGGGAGCAAGGAGAAGCTAAAGAGGGTCCAGACAGAAATGAAATGGAAGATTAAGGAAGGGAAGGACTGCTACAGGAGGAAGATTGAGAAGAGACTTCAATAGAATAATGTAAGAGTGATATGGAGAGGCATGAAAAGGTATCTCCAGATACAACAATTCCAGCAGCATGTAGATGGTACGAGATGTAGAGTAGGCAAATAAGTTGAATCTGTATTTCAATAAATTTGACTCCAATCTCTCCCCTCAGACCTACTTCTCTCTGTGATGTTACTCTATCCCCCCCCCAGCCAAACATTCCTGCCACCAGTGTTGTTTTTGGCAGCCATTTTTTAATTTAGTCTTAGTCTTTTGGATGAAATGCTTATTAGTTTTAGTCCCATTTTAGTCAATTCCATCCTTGATAGTTTTGGTCTAGTTTTAGTCAACGAAAACTAAAAGGATTTTAGTCATTTTAGTCATAAAATAATTACCTTAAAATATTAAATTAGGCCATTACAAAGATAGGAAATTGTACTCAAGGTTGACGGGTTGTGCATAACATACTCTCTATATAAACATTGTCTAGTGTGCATGCTCTATTGTTTGCAGACTCATTATTCTGCCTCTGTTTAACATGTCACAATGTGCTGATAGAGCACAAACACGTCATAATGAACACACAACTAGAAGATGACCACGCTGTCCATTAATGTAAATATGATGGCTAGACATTGTGCTAATGTTAGAGTAGCCAGGTGTGCTGCTGCTCATTTAGGCATATTAAGACACAACAACAGGTCTGAAAAGCTACACCCCCCCCCCCCATGTGTTTCACAATAACTCAGATATTAGAGTTATGTTTAGCTTGTCACTGTCTCGTCTTAGTCATGAAAAAAGGTGCGTTAACAAAATAATTGTCGTCATTAATGAAAACAATACTGCCTGCCACTGCAGACTCGTGACATCTGCCTGGACTCCAGTCTAATGCAGCCCAGCCTGGACCCCTTCAACAACCTGGCCACACACCTGCTACCATCTCCTGCTTTTGTAGCTCCCCTGGCATCCTCACTCCCCCCCCCCCTTCCTCTCTTGCCTTCTCAGCTGACCAGGTGAGGAGAGAACTATGAAAGTCCACAGTGAGGAAGGTGGCAGCACCAGAACATCAGCTCCAGTGTCATCAAAGCCTGGGTAGACCAGCTGTGTGGGGTGGTACAATACATCTTCAACCTCAGCTTGAGCCAGGAGTGTGTCCCCAGTTCTGTGGAAGGCCTGGTGCCAGTGCCCAAGTCTTCCCAGCTGAAGGAGCTGGATAATTACAGACTGGTGGCACTGACATCATAGCTAATGAAAATGCTGGAGAGACTTATCCTGGCCCACTTTAGATTGATTGTCAGTTCCTACATGGACCTCCTACAGTTTGCTCTATCAGCAGCATATGGGGTGGAAGATGCAGTCTGTGTATATGATGCATAATTTTATGTTCCACCTGGAAGAACATGGAAGCATTGTGAGAATTATATCTTTTGATTTCTCTAGCGCATTTAACACTATCCAACCATCAATGCTGGGGAAACGCAATGAAAAGCATGGGGTGGATCAACACCTTGTGTTCTCGACTGTCAACTACTGAACAAGCAGACCATGGTATGTAAGAACAATGGATTGTGTATCCTAACACAGTGCTGAGCAGTTCTGGTGCCCCTCTGAGGACTGTTCTGGCTACATTCCTGTTTAGCATGTATACTGCAGACTTTTCATACAACTCAGATTGCTGTCACATCCAAAAATTTTCAGATGACGCAACCATTGTTGGCTGTATCTCTGGTGATGAGCATGAGTAAAGGGGTGTCATAAAGAACTTTACAGAGTGGTGTGGGAAGAAATGCCTCCAGCTTAACACGAAGATCAAGGAGCTGGTGGTAGACTTTTGCAGGTCCAGTCAGTTAGTATCTCTGGTGTGCATACAGGGTACATACAGGGTATCTCTTGTGTGCATACAGGGTACAGAGATTGAGGCTGTGCAGTCCTACAAATGCATGGGCATGCATATTAATGACAAGCTGGACTGGTCAGACAACTCCAGTGCACTGTACAAGAGGGGCCAAAGTTGTCTCAATCTATTAAGTTGATTGAGATCCTTTGGTGTACAGGGGCCACTTCTGAAGTCATTCTATGACGGTGGTGGCATCAACCGTCTTTTTATCTGGTGAACTGCTGGGGATGTGGTATTGCCACTGTGGAGAAAGAGACTGAACAAACTGATCGGCAGGGCTGGATGTGTTCTACAGGGCTCCTTGGAGGTGGTATATGAGAGGAGGATGACAGACAAATTCCAGGCCATCCTAGACAACACTTCTCACCCCCTTGATGACTATGAGTGCACTGAGCAACTCCTTTAGCAATAGACTGCTCCAACCATGCTACTCAAAGGACCAATTCCAGAGATCTTTTATTTCTGCTGCAATCAGACTTTACAACAGCAGTCTTCACTGCTTACAGCTGCCACAGTAGGACCATAGTACTACTGGTTTTAAGTTAATGATGTTTGTCTCCCACTGATATTTGATTTAATTCAAGAGGTCTGCAATTTTAACACACACACACACACACATGTCCAAGAACTGGTTACTTGGTCTATCCACACTGAAGCCATGAGTGTTTGTTTAGAATCAAGCGATTCTACACTGAGCACTTTTATATCCGGCTATCATGAGTTGTGTTTTTTTTTTTTTTTATATCAGGCTACCTGTAGAAATAGTTAAGGTGGGTGGAGCACAAGCATGGCAGGCCAGAACTGAGTTCTCAAACTCTTTTACTTTAGCTTTTCAGCTTTATATTTATTCTCGCATGCGCACACACGCACGTGTTCTGGTTGGGGGAGGGCCCCCTTCCTCTGCTCTCCCTCTCCTCTTATAGGGCACGGTCCCTGGGGAAGACACACAAACACAGGTTAATTCCCATTAGGTGCAGTGATTCTTCCACTTACCTCCCCTGACTCCACCCTCCATTCACAGACCGATGCTTGACTATACCCCTGCTTTCACATACCCCCACCGCTTGACTCAGGCCAGGGAGCTGTCTGGCCTGCAGCTGACTCCCACCCACCCTTGATGGGAGAGGAAATCCGTCATGACCATCTGTGCCCCTGGTCTGTGGACCACCTTGAACTTAAATGGCTGGAGTGCCAGATACCAACGAGTGATCCACGTGTTGGCATTGTTCATGCAGTGGAGCCACTGCAGGGGCATGTGGTCTGACCAGAGGGTGAAAGGGTGTCCCAGCAGGTAGCAGCAGAGGGTGAGGACTGCCTACTTGATGGCAAGGCATTCCTTTTCTATGGTGCTGTACCTGCCCTCATGCACCAACAGCTTCTGGCTGATCTACAGCACTGGACAGTCCTCCACCTCCTGGGACAGAATAGCCCCCTGTCCGACGCATCCATCTGCAAAAGTCAGGGGAGTGTAACAGTGGCCTCCACACAGTGCAGCCTTTACCTTAGAGAAAGCCCGCTGGCATTGCTCCATCCACTTGACCAGATCTGGTGCCCCTTTTTTAGTGAGATCAGTCAGCAGGCTGGTGACATCTGAATAATTAGGTATAAACCTAAGATGGTAGCCAGCCAGCCCCAGGAACTGTCTCAGCCCCTTTTGGTCTTGGGCCTCGGGTAGGCTGCAGTCGCTGCTGTCTTAATTATTTGGAGATGCACCTGCCCATTGCCCAAGTGGAAGGCCAGATACCGTACTTCCAATTGCACACTTCTTCAGGTTGGCTGTGAGACCCACTCACCTCAACGACCTAAGGATGGCCCTTAGGTGTTCTAGGTGCCGCGGCCAGTCATTACTATAAATAATGCTGCGGCCGCATAGGTGGCGTGGGGGCAGAGGACCCTGTCTATAAGCTGCTGGAATGTAGCAGGTGCCCCAAACAACCCAAAAGGAAGTGTGGCGAACTGGTGTAAGCCAAATGGTGTGGAAAAGGTCATTTTCTCTCAGGATAGCAGAGTCAGGGGGATCTGCCAATATCTCTTTGTCAGATCCAATGTCAAATTAAAAACAAGCCATGCCTAGTCAATTGAGCAACTCATCAATACAAGGCATTGGGTACACATTAAATATAGACACCGCATTGACTTTTTCTATAGTCCACACAGAGCCGGACCGACCCGTCGGCCTTGGGAACCAAGACCACCGTGCTCCACCATGCTCCAGTCACTGTAAGACTCCTTGATGATGCCCATTTCAAGCATGGCCTCAAGTTCTTCCTGAACCACCTTTTTCTTATGTTCAGGCAGTCTGTAAGGGTGGCTCTGCACAACTACCCCAGGGGCCATCTCAATGTGGTGTTCTATGAGGTGGGTGTAGCCAGGCAGGGGTGAGAACACATCAGAAAATTATGTCTGTAACTGGGCGACCTCTGTGGGTTGGGTCAGGGAGAGGTGGTCTCCACAGGGGACTGGAGCGGTGGGTGATGTCAATTTTCCATTTTGAACCTACGACACTAGCTCCACCTTTTCTGGAACCACCAAAACCAATGCCATGGGGACCTCCTCGTTCCAGAGGTTTAACAGATTGAGGTGGTAAATCTGTAATGCTCCAACCCTGTCCATTTGCCTCACCTCATAGTTGATGTCCCCAACTTGCCATGTGACCTCAAAGGGTTCTTGCCACCTGGCAATCAATTTTGGTGCTCAACATGGGTAACAACACGAGTACTTTATCTCCTGGTGTGAATTCCCTAAGGCATGTACCCCTGTTGTACAGATGGACTTGATGTTCTTGGGCCTGCCGCACATTCTTCTGGCTTGGGTGTGTGAGTATGTAGAGTTTGATGTGCAGGTTGATAAAGTATTAAATTTCATTTTTGCTTGTTGAAGGTCCCTCCTTCCAATTTTCACACAGCACATCTAGAATGCTACACGGCTTACGCCCGTATAATAATTAAAATGGGGAGAACCCCGTGGAGGCTTGTGGGACCTCTCGCACTGTGAATAACAGGGGCTCAAGCAATTTATCCCAGTTGCGTGCGTCCTCGCTTACAAATTTCTGAATTATGTTCTTTTGTGGGTGATAAATGCTGGTGTGGATAGGCTTAATTTCCAGTAACCCATACAGTTTGTGCAGTGTGCGTGACAAATGTAGTGCCTTGATCAGTCAGAATCTCTTTGGGAATTCCAACTCGGGAGATGACGCGGAAGAGTACTTCTACAATACTATGTCCTGAGACATTGCAAAGAGGCACTGCTTCCATATATGTTGCATAGTCCACAGAAATAAAGTGATATTCTCATGTTGACCAATCTAATGGCCAGACGAGATCCATCCCAATTCTTTCAAACGGGGTCTCGATTAATGGTAGAGGGTGCAAAGGCACTTTTGGAATGGCTTCAGGATTTACTAACTGGCATTAGCGGCATGCTGTACACCACTTACGTACATTGCGGCGGATCCCTGGCCAATAGAACTGGGCCATTATTCGGGTTAATGTCTTATCCTGCCCCAAGTGTCCGGCCATGGGATTAAAGTGAGCCACCTGGAATATAAATTCCTGGTGGCTCTTTGGGATTAAAAGCTGTGTTACCGGTTCCTTAGTCTGAGTGTCCTGTGTCACTCGGTATAACCTATCCTTAATAATGGAGAAATGGGGGAAGGACAGGGTGGTGTTTGGCTGGAGCATTTGACCATCGATTACTCTCACTTGGTCAAACTTGGCAGAGATTCGTCTCGTGACTGCTCTAATGGGAAATCCATGAGGGATTCCCCAAGAAAGGGAGGGGGAGTCTGCTGCTCCTCACTCTCACTCAGTGACATAGATGGCTCTGCGACAGCTGCTCCTGCCAATGTCACACCGGGACCTACCCCCTGTTAAATTATGGCAGGCCCCACTCCTCTTCACTAAATGTGCCATTAATTCCCTTAATCCTGGCCAATCAGTTCCCAAAATTATTGAGTGGGTAAAGTAAAGATTAACCACCACCTTTACTCTAAATTTCTCCCCTCAAAATAGAATGTGGACCGACACTAAAGGGTAGTTGTGAACATCCCCATTCGCACACAACACCTTCACCAATTGTGCTCTCCCCAGTGCCTCGTCTTGCACCACGCTTTGGTGGATGGAGGTCTGATTACAGCGGGAGTCTATCAAAGCCTGATACGTATCCCCTTGGATACTCACCAGTATGCGATATGCTCCAGCCCGCTCGAGGGCAGTCCCCAGTGCGTCGGGGATCCGGACCACCACACCCACCTCCATCGCCGAGCACTGTTGCTGGAGGTGCCCTGGCGCTGGAGGTGCTCCACACACATGCGTGCACACATAATAATAGCGGAGCTCCAGCAGAGCACCATACCTAAGAAAAAATGGTAAACCCATCAAGTCGTGTGTGGGTTGTTGTTTTTTTTTGTGGTTTGTCCATTTATGTGTACCACCAGTCATGCACACCGCCTAGTGGCCAGTGTTAGTTATTACCAGTCATACACACTGCTTAGTGGCCAGTGCTAGCCTGTAAGGAAATAAAATAAGAAACTGGCTATGATATAAGAAAATTCTAAACCAAGAAACGGGTGGTAGCTCTGCTTTTAAGCAGTGCCTAAATCTATATATTAGTGACCTGCCATCATTGTGCATTTTTTTTGTAGACATATGAAAACTCTCCATGTACACACACACATACACAAGACACAAGGAAGCTAAGATGACTTAAGATTACAGCGTGAGATAGCAATAAGGAGGAGACACATATAGTTTTGTACATTTTCACACCACAGAAACACACACGCACTTAGTCTTTGTCTGTCTATCTCTCGTCTATCAAGCAGTCATGACATTTGCAACATGCACATCACTTTTGAACATTTGATGAATATATGACATGTGACTGTTTTGGTTGGGTGACGGAATGTCCTGGGTTGTGGAACCACACATACGAGGGTCCGTCAAGGCCGCTAGTTTCTTTTTGTTTCTCTTTGTGACCTACATCAATTTAATGAAAGGGACACACATTATTTTAGACTCAAAATCATATCATTGTGATTTTGAGCTCTGAACTTATGTTAACTCCATAAAGATGTGGATACTGGGAAATTTCAGGAAACCCAACTTTGACCATGTTGTGTATGTTAGGGCATACACAGTCAAATAACAATGCAAACGCTTTACTTTTTCACATTAAGCCAGGAAAAAATTCTGTCTGCCAAACTTCATGCAACAAGTTCTCATACTACACAGCAGTATTCTAGATTTTTCACAACGTCTTGCTTTTAGGGTCAAAGAATATGCAGAAGGATGAGATGAACAGGCTTTGTCCATATA